>CM067224.1:28635029-29050180 GCA_034190945.1 Octodonta nipae
GGTATGTTGAAATTAAAAAATTATATAATTCAACAAATTTTATATTTTCATTAAAAATTAATTTACACGTCATATGTTCTTTGCAGCAGTTATATTTAAATTATGAATTAAATTACACATTGGGATTACTACTTGAGTAGTAACAAAATAGTGGCAATTATTTTAATTACTCTGAAATTATCTACTACTAAGAATGACACAAAGAAAGAGAAGCAGAGACAGGGAGATAACAAGAAACGAGAAGTATATGTCGTTAGAAACGTTGTCATCCATCGTTCAGTCTCAAATGACTGCAGCTCTTTTTAAAATTCTGATTTAAAGTAAATATTATTAGAGGTTATTTACATTTTGTAAATATTTTACTTTATTGTATTTGACAACTTTACAAAAAAAGTACAGACTGCCATCCAACATGACTCTTATGCTATCCAGAAGTAATTATTCGATGCAATTTTGCAAAAATACAAATATATTTCATAAAAACCACTTGCCTTACGTTACTGTTGTGTGAATAAAATAAGCACTTTAGGATAGTGTCCCAAATTTGTTTTGTATTATATTTGATTTAAGATTTCTGTAATAATTTATTTTTACCATCAAATTTAGGAAGAGAACCTCTTACTAGAACAATTATTGACTTTCTAAAAGGAAGTTCATTTTATATCTATGTAAATAATGAATTTTGCCTATATTATGAAGCGATATGATTTCGAGGAATAATTTCATTAAAACAAACGCCCACGAACAAGAGCATAAAATTTATACTGGATGAAATAATTAATGCTCGACAATGTCATTTATTTTTAGTTGACTATAATTAAGTTCTAAATGACATAATTAAAAAAATGGAATGGAATAATTACGAAAAGTTTTTGACCATGTTATAAGTTTAGTTAGTAATATAAAATTTTCATGGCTCTAATCTGGAGACAGTATCTGATAAGAAAATACAAAAATGAAATTTTAAGTTAAAGCATCTGGAGTTTATAAGCTTACATGTTCAGAGTGTAATAGTTTCTACATCGGTATGACCTGCAGGATTTTTTCTACTCGTTACCAAGAGCATTTACGCTCTTTTAGACTTAATAAAACAAATTCTACATTTGCAAATAATTCTTTAGAAACAGGTCTAATTGGCCTACTGGAATCGGTAGAAATTTTAAAAGCATTACTAATCCTTCTTCATTCAATTTAATCCTAAACAACCAAACTGATTTGCATAAAAGAGTCATTTTGACGTATTTAAATAATTTCCAACATTATGTGAGATATTAGTATTTAAATAGTTTTTAATTATTATTTTAGTAGTTATGTATTTATCAATCATCTGTAAAATTTAATTAAGTAATTTTTAATTCACTGCATTATATTCAGAAGGTATATATTTGTCATTTTTGAGTCTGTATAGTTCATTCAACAATTTGTAAGCGTTTCAGAATGGCATAGAGTTTGCTGAAACTAGTCAGGCGAAGTGAAAAATAAAAAGTGATATTAAACTAAATTAATTTCTTCATTAAAAAAATGTTAAGTGATTTTTGCATTAATCATGTCAAATTTTTTTGTTCGTAGTTCTAATCTACTGGCTATACATACCTACATAAGAAAAAAAATTCAGAGGAAATTTTAGGTCTTCAAATAATGCGAAACACTCAAAAAGCTATCGTGTCGCAGGAAAGTAATCTCGCTGACAATAATGATACACCAGAGAAGAGAATATCGGACTGCAGAGACATGTCGACTTTTTATTGGAATCGTGATAAAGTTCGATATTTCATGAATAAGAAAGTGAGTTGAGGTTGTTCTATTGATAAATGAAATGGAAAAAACTGGATAAGGGCTTACAAAAAGTGCGCAAAAATGAAAATGATATGTTGCTTTTTTTCATTAAAAGACAAAGTTATTTGTGGATTTCATTTGATAAAAGAAACAATCATCTCTGTAAACAATTTGCTTCCAACGTTTCAGATTTGTGTCTGTAGAAGAGGTCAGTAGTTCCAAGTAGTTCCGATACAGAGGTGAAAATAGGTAAGAAAGAAGTCATAAATCGCAATCTTTTTAACCGATTTTATTACATTTTATAACTATGTTTTTTTTATGTGTTCATGGAGTTCTAGGAAACGATTTATAGGCAATAAACTTGAAATACATTGGTATAAGAGATGTTTTTTTCGTAAACTGATTGGGAGCGTTGATAGAAAAGGTAGCAGATGTTCATTTACAAAAGAATTTAGGCTTCCTTGATTTATTCACAAAATTTGATGGAAAAAAAATACGTTTCCTGAAATATTAGCATAACTAAAGATTTTAGAGAGGAATAATGCACAATAAAATTATTTACAAATTGAGAAATGCAAAATTAAAACGGACAATAAATAAGAAAATTGAGTTTTTAGAAATTGGTAATTGCGCGAAAGAAGAATGCTGGAGCCCCAATACTTTTTACAAAATGCTACTTCTTTATCCTAGTGATGGGATCGTGCGAATGAAATATAATCGATCATGCGATTATGAAAATCACTCGATTATTCCGATTATGGAATCAAAGTATTCGAATGAAAAATAATCGATTATTTAACTCGAAACATTTACCGAATAACGGGCTACGAGGACGAGCGATATTACAGATCGCGCGATGCTTCATTCGAGTTATAATCAGAATGATTTCCTTGCGAATATGCAGTAACTTGTTTATATCTATCATTGGACAGAAGAAATATGTAAATACTGTATTTTCAGAGTATGGTGAAATTATTGCAATACGAAGTAATTTGATGATTTGGCTGTTAATGTAGATTAAGGTACATTATACTGTTCTTTGAATTATTAATAACAGTTACTTCCCAAATAATTTTAAATTAAATGAATATGTAGGGAAAATTTAACAGTATCATTTACCTAAATTTAAATGTTCAAACACAGGGCAGCCTTGACACGTAGCAAAGGTTACGGATCTGAGAATAAAACAAGCGAGAATCCTTAGAATCATAAACGTACCGTCCGAGTGATGGGTCATTCGAGGGATGAATCGGTTATTAAAATCACTCGAGTTGTAATAATCGATTATTAATAACATTCGATTATGCCCATCACTAGTTTATCCCACCAAGGAAAAACACCACCAATTTCAGTCGCTTGTAGAGTTCCAAATGTTTAGTAAAAGAGATAAAATGTTTTGCTACAAAGAATAGAGTAATTAATTGTTCGACTAGAGGGAGTCTTTTCGATACCGGTGGAGGAGATATTTCTGCAACTTTTGGTAACCAATTTTGATAACAGCGAATTTTATATTGTTGTTTAAGGAAAGGTTATCACGGGATATTAAATTAACTATTTTTCTCAACTCTAGAGAACCAAGTAATGAGTTATAGGATACTAAATAATTATCGCATGGAAGAAATATTTTAAGTTTAAGTTGAGTCCGTTTAAGGAATACTGTCTTCTAAATGTTATTTGTGGCATGTCTTGATTATTTTTATAATTTCTTGGAAATAACACCACAATTGAATAAAAAGCTGTATATTTAAAGAAAATACCAAACGTTTCAAAGTCGATTCTGACTTCGTTGTCAATGCCACTTTCAATTTTGCAATTTACATTTTCATTACATATTTTAAAGTTATTGACAACGAAGTCAGAATCGACATTTGGTATTTCTTTCAATATACAGCTTTTGATTTCAATTGTGGTGTTATTCCCAAGAAAACATAAAAATAATTAAGTTAAGGAATACTATTAAGTAACTAAATTTGTCAACACTTGAACGAAATTGATTATTAAGAATTAAAAACAAGCGGAAGACAGAAGTGAGGTCATAGGACCCTTCGGAGTGGAAATAAAGGACGGGTTCTATCGTTACGCAAACATCCACAAATGCACTTGGAACCAGAAAACTAGATGAATGGGAGAACATTCATAAAGTACAATACAATTAACGATATTACACTTTAACTGGGGGTCGAAGATTACACCAGTTTATAGAGCTAAATTGAACTCATTTTCAGAGATAAAATTCAACAGTAATTCGCTTATACGATCACGTCAGTAACAGTTTATAGCAATAATTGTTAAGATTTTAATAGGAAACTCGTAGAAGTAAACTACTTAAATAATAAAAACCCGCACAAACACGAATTTCTTCTTTTTGCTTATATAATGAAAAATAATGAAGGAATTGTAATGCCGTCTACAGAAAAACAGAAAAGGTGTATACATCCTGATTGGATCATTTTTACCGAGTAAACGCAGTAAAACTGGTCAAATGTGGATTAAAAAAAACTATAACCTTCTGGTAATTAATACTGTAATATTAATTATTCCCAAAGTAAGCAGTTTTTCAAGAATTGGAATCCCCCCTTATTAACGAGTCTTGTCTGACAGGAATATACTAAAGATATTTTGAAAGTTCATACATTTCTGTTCAATTTGTCGATCTTGAATTTTCACTATAATGCCGGGAAATTGGTTAAAATTAATAGCAAATATTGCAGTAATTAAATGTATGAATATCCTATTGCCAGCCAGCGGTGCACTGACAATGGCTGTCAAGTCACATGGACGGATCTAGAATTTTCTTGAGGTGGGGGCACGAGATGAAAATTATAGTATTGGTCTATTTTTCCATCCATTTATTAGGTTAGTTGGTTACCTGTATACAGTTTACTCTTATTGATTAAATTACTTACCACTGACAAATAAGGCTCGATTGTGGCATCTAGGGATGTTTGGAAACAACATCACTCTTGAAGAGAACTTTGTATATTTAAAAACTAAATTCTCGTAAACAATTGTGTTGTTTAAGATTCTGCAGAATCTTAAATTAGCGCTGGAAAGGAAAATACATACTCGTTGGTCGAAGCGGTAACAGGCAAACATTTTTGCAATTTATTATTTTAAGATTTGCCAATTTCAAGTTTACGATTTGACCGCCACTGCCGATGGTGTCACAAACTGCGTATAAGAAAAAACAATCGAATTTCGAACGGTAGTTGACCTTTGTTGCCAATACAATAATGAAAAGCACTGGATGCTAAAAAGGAAGAACGTTAAAGAGCAGAGGACATTGTGCTCATAGAAAAATAAAAGTTCAATACTTAAATTCATTTTTACTTACATTGTATATATGTTCTATACAAAACTGTCACAAGGAATAAGGATGATTTCTTTCATTTAATATTTGGCGGATGCGCCAGAACAAATGTAATAAAATGTATTTCCGATTTTCTGAAAAAAGTCGAAAAATATAGAACCACTTCAGGATCCACCTTAATAGTTACAGTTTAAACTACCCAAATTAATTAATCGTTTTCGTTGTTTATGTATTTATTTTGAATCATTTCATATGTATATTTGATGAAGTATTTTATATCCGGCATTCAATATATATATATATATATATAGATATATATATATATATATATATATATAGATATATATATATATATATATATATATATATATATATATATATATATATATATATATATATATATATATATATATAGATATATATATATATATAATATATATATATATATAATATATATATATATATATATATATATAATTATATATAATTTAAAGATTTGACAATCCGAAAAAAGTTTTACTTGCATGTAGAATGTTTTTTTTTCAAAACTGATTCGGTTAGTCGTGATTTTCCGTGTATTGCGATGGGATTACCGTTTTCCCACCGTTTCAGTACAACATGGTAAATATAAATTTCAATTATTACTCATAAGTCTTAATGTAAAATGTTTACTGAAACACATAAATTTAATGGCAAGTAACGTTGACATTTTGTGTTGTTCATTGTGAGTTCCGACGTATATCAAATCTCGAATTTAATAAATCCCAAAGAGAGAATTGGAATGTTTATTAGAACGAGAAGCAAAATTTGTGCAGGTATTGTATATTAATTGGATGTTATATTTTTTTATTTGCATTTGCTATAACGTATTGATTTTCTATAAAAGAAAATACTCTTAACTTATTACCTCTATGGGTATTTCAAGATCAAGTTATGCATTTTTCATACTCAACTATTTTCATAAGTGTAAGTGTGAGCCTTCGTGAAGAAGCTTTCACTTCAAGAATAGAATTTACTCCTAAATATTTTAGGGAACATTTAAAGATCCCTTTATTTAGACAAAACCGTCAGAACCTTAACATCATTTTCTAGTTTGCATCCGTTGGCTAAATTGGTGTATTGTTCAACAACAGATGTGGATCCAAACTTTCTCCTATCAAGTTCAATCAATTAGCTATCGGAAACAGCTAAAATATCCTGAATCCACACACAAGTTCCAGAGTAACCGCGACCAACAGAAGCAGCAGTGGCGTCAGGATTAGGATCGGGACGACAACGGAAAGAAGAGAAAGAGAGTGGGAAAGATTCCATTCGGACGCTGAACAGCAACATCAGTTGCGTCGAGACGTCGGACATTGAATTATATCTCGCTGACGCCGTCGCCAGATCTCGCGTTCATGTACGAGGGACGTTCGAAAACGTGACTTTATAGTAACTGTTTTTAGGAAATTTTTAAACTGCTTTCGAATTCTCGCGTGTGTTTGATTAAGCAAAAGTGCCACTTGATGGTGTTTGAATGGTGTTGTTTTTCGAAATATTGAAATTGGGATACTGTGTGGATATAAATTGTTTTGCGATGGTGTTATGGGTGGTAGTAGTAAGGTAAGTAAAATTTTTGATAATTTTTTGAAAGACATGGGCGGTTTAAACTTTTGAAAAAGTTTGGTGGTGCTAAAATTTTTTAGAGAATAGTGATCATTAAAATTTGTATATTTAGAAATCGGTATTGTATTTAGCAGTAAAATAAATAATGATTATTGATACTTTTCAAATTTATCGTTATCAATTTTGCTGAATAGTGTCTTTTTTTATCGTTTTGCTAAGATAAAGTAGATGATAGTCATGACCGACTGTACTATAATCTGTGGATATAGGTTTAGGAGCGTAATAAAATTTCTATTTAGTAGATTGCCAAACAACCCTGTTTATCCCGCTTTTGTAGTTTCTCATTCGCATTTCCGTAGATAACTAGTTCAAGTTAACGTAAAATTGGCAATTTAATGAATAATTAACTAACAAAACACTGGGAAAATATATTTCTCACATTTATCTTTGGCAGATTATATTTATTAATATGTCGTACGAACACAAAAAACAAAATACACTTTACAATAATCCTTGAGAATGATCTACATTTGTTGTAAGGTCCACTGTTGCGCTAAATAGGTCTTTTTTATAGTTTAGCCAAGATGAAGGAGATGATTGTCATGGCCGAGTGTATTATAATCTATAGATAAGGGTTTTAGGAACGTAATAAATTTTCTATTTAGTAGATTGCCACATAAGCCTGTTTATTCGCTCTTTTGTAATTTTCATTATTCTCATTTCCGTGGATAACTGAATTATTTAATGTAAAAATTTCTAATTCTACCTGAATTCCTCTGTGTAATTAATAAAAAAAATCTGGAAAAATACATTTTTATTAAGATGAAATGTTCCATTTAAATATATAAAATTCTGTTTTAATAGTGAATAAAGTAAAATAGAGTGAAGTGACTTCAAAGGAAGAATTTTATGTAGGTCCATGTCAGATTTAATTATTCATGTATAGGCCCCTGAAAAATTTATGATATGCAAATAATTATAAATACAATAAAAATCGAAATTCAGACCTAAGGTTAGCTCAATAAAAATCGCTTTCGATATCTGGTTAATAGTTTAAATAATGAGAAAATATGGGATTTTGATTCGAGTCTATATTGAAGCAACAATAACGCCATTCATGTTTTCTAAAATGTTCTTTAAAATTGGAAATTTTCGTTTCTCTGGGTTTTGGAAATAACTGTTCTTCATTAAGTATGCATGCCATTTCAAAAGCTGGACTGATGTATGAAATTTAAGTGAGCGAAATCAGCTATTATAAAATACCTTGTTTTCCTATTCAAGCTTAGAAAAAAGAGAGGTTTGATTACTTTATAAATTTTTCTCGAAGTTTACTGGATTGATTAGGACTGCATAAGTTATTTTTTTATTCATGTATTTCCAGAATATAATAAATGTACAGAATTAACAAATATTTTTGTGGAAAAAAATGTAAATTGGTTAAAATTGAAATTGAAGTGTTTATTATCATTATTGGTTATAGTGTTTTTTTATTATTGAAATATATCTATTGAAGTAAAATAAATTAGCATTTCGTTCTAATTTTTATTTCAACTATAATCCTTGCATTCGAATTGTCTTAGATAATTGCTTTTTAATTTAGAAATTTCGGATAGTACGGGAATTCGAATTAAGGAAAAATTGCTTAGGAAAATATATTTCACTAGAGTGAGATATTACGTTTCGAAATGTTTGGAACTCAATTTTAACGCCGAATAAAATGAAAGTAAGGTTATAAAAGGGTTCAGAAACAATATTCCTCTTGAAATGAATTGACAAAGATGAGAATTTTAACCTCAAATATACTTGACAAACTAGTTGATCGATTACGAAAGTTCGCCAGGATGAAACCAGTTAGTATCGATAACAAATTGTTTATACAATAATTTATATATATATATATATATATAACTTCAATGTTAACATTCACTACTTATATGATTTTTGCTCATTAGTTAAGTGATATAGTGATATTGACTAAAAGATTTGTTGGTAAAATCTCCTTTAATTCATTCACCTAGCTTTCGGAAATACTTCTTTCATTCTCCAGGGTTTCGAATAGTCGAGGTTATTAACATGTTCTTGAACTTAATATTATGTACATGATGATATATTAATATATCATCAAAACTTAGTAAAATTTTACCCAAGGAATCAAAATTATTTATAAATCAATCAAAACTGTTAATTTTCTATTTAGTAAAACAAAAGACTCCATTCCCAATGAATTGAAGTCCAATGTTATATACAAATAAGATTGTAACGATTGTAACGCATCTTATATCAGACAAACTTCGAGAAATTTAAAAAGTAGATTAATTTTCTACAAAAGTGACATCAGATTGGGAAAAGAAAGCTGTGCCATTGCATTCAAAATTTTCACATCGCAAAGTTTAATAACACAGTTGTTCTGGCATGTGAGCAGAACTATTTTAAACGTGTATATTACCTATTACCCTAATAATATCAATAAAAAAAAACACATATTCAAAATTTGAATAATATATATTCTAATCTTCTCCGTATTTTGTTCTGTTAATTTTAAATGTCTTATATTTTATCAATGTCATATCATTATTCACTTTCATATAATTAATCTTTTCATATATTTATTCCTACTAATTTGTGCTCTTTTATGAATCAGTACGTTCACAATTACTGTAAGTATCTTTAGATTTTCATCAATTTAAAATTACATTTATGAATTTGCTTTTTGTAGTAAAAGACTGATGAAGAAATAAAGAATTTCGAAAGCTTTCTAAAGTAAGAAGTGTTTACTACTTATTGAACTACCACAAAGGCTGCTTTCCCACAATATTTTCTACTTATATATATAAGAGCAGAGTTCAAAACGATTTTATATCTTCCATGATGATGTCTTTACCTTTAGAGGTAGAATTTGTTGTTTAAGTATAAAGATATAGATAGACATTAATTAACAGAAAAATAAGCAATATCGGCTCACTTTTAGGAAAACCAACACAACATTAGTAGCGATTAGATTAGAAAATTCATTCAAATTGAGCTTTTACTCATTTTCTATAATTGGTCAACAGTTCGTCCTAGAATTACAAGTAAGTATAAATTGTATGTAAAGTTGAATGCGCCAGAAGCAAATTCCTCAGACCCGGTTATCTTTATTATATTCTGTACATGTGTATGTCACTGGACTACTTCTAAACGGCTGGACAGATTCTATTGAATTTTTTTGTGTACGTTTGGGTGGGTCTCTGGATGGTTTAGATTCACAATTGAACCCGGTAGGTGGCACTAAGATCGGCTTCTAATAATTTTTATTTTTGAATTTTTTTTATTTTTTCGCACATTAGTATACAGTTTATCGAATTATAATATTAAAAAACCCTTTGCTGAACCCGTACCAAGCCACATTCGGAGAGAACAAAATCTGTCGAGTCGGTAAACATATGTATTCGATATGAAATTTCACTCCGTTAGGTCTTAAGTTCTTTTTTCAAATATAAATGTATTAGGCCAAAAATAACAATTATTAAAAAATCTGAGAAATGGACACCCTCCTCCCTTTTGGAAGTCCTTAAAAACCACTTCTGGTATTAATTAATGGAGTTAAGATGTATTTAAAGTTAAATAGCGACTAAAATATGGTTGTTTAAATTGTGGATTGACCACATATTTAAGTAGTTAAGAGTAACTTTATTGCTATTAAAGTGGATTTAAAACATAAATAAAAACTATTTTATTATTACTTGATAAATGTTATTGTCAGTGATATATATATGGAGTTGTATTAGCATATTGTTAATGAAATATATGGAGTTGTAAATTGTTTATGTTATTGCTAAAAAACGACCACATCTTCAGCAATACACATTACAAAGAAGAGGTAAAGTGCGTCTGGTTCATTTCTGGACGTTATTTAACTTGGACCTCGAACATAACCTTTCTATCGAAAAAATAATTAGTTCAAAAAGTTTGTACTAATTATACCAACAGTTTACATTCATATTTGCGAATTTGTTAGCTATTTCAACTGGGACTAATCTGTAGTTGCAAACTTAATGAGAAAAAAAAATAGTTATTTTTAACTTCAAGAAATGCCACTAAAGAAAAAAGAAAGATTTGAAATTCTTTACTTTTTACAAGTTTTTTTGTTCATGATAAATTTATAACCATTGTAAAAAAATATATTAGTCGATTTTGTCCGCAAATATATATATATATATATATATATATATATATATATATATATATATATATATATATGGCAATTGCGTTTCAAATGGTGGTCGGAAAATGTTTTGTTTTTGTATATAGAGAATTTCAAATATCAATTGATGACTGCAAAGTTGGCTTTTTTACAATTCAAACTGTAATAAAAACCGGTTATTTCAGTGAAATGGATATCATGTAGTAATAGTGTCGACAAAGTCTATCGTTATTTTTTATCTTAATTAATTCATATTTTTATAGTTTCTAACAGGTATGTTTTATGAGACGAACTTTTAAAATACAAAATTCTTATATCATCAAGTCTTGGAAAACTGGAACTGTGTGTCATGAGCTGTAATTGACAAAAGTTGGAATGAGGTGTACGATAATTTAAAAGAGCACCATCTTATTTTAATATTTCTTTTAATATACCCCGAAACGATTGGAGTTGATATAGATTAACTTATACATTTATGTGATACTATATTGTAAACTTATTAGACATATAAAATTTGGAAATTCGTATTGATATAACTGATAGACTAATACTATGAAATGACAAAAATTTGGTGATTCCATTAACTTATGTAAAAAATATGCCACAAATATCATTCAGAAAACAATTATGTAAAAATTGTTTGTGAAATGTTTATACATTGATTTATATTTTTAACAAAATGGAAAATATTTGTTAAATAAAGTTATTTCAAACTATTATTTGTGAATAAAGATTTGATTAATACTTAATGTACAAATAATTTTTGGCAAAGGTATTAGATTATCTGAAATGCTCATTGTTTACAGTTCAGTGGGTTAGAAGAAAACCTCAGTGAATCATTGACACCGGCCATTATATCCTTATATCCTACATAATTTGATAAGTTTTTATTGTGTCATATATTTGTTAAACATTTGATAACCTTCATATATATTTTGTAACTATTACACAACAATACTTTATTGCTGAATTGTTTCTATGTATCCACTATCCTTTTATATACAGGTAATAGTTCTTTGAGAAAAACCTCATTCAACACCTCTAATTATTAGAGGCCGTTTAAGATAAATATTTCTCGAATGATGATGTCCGGAGACCTTAGAGGCTCAGTTAACCGTACATTCTTCTCCATTAATCTACTTTTAAAAAAATGTAGCAGCTAATCTCATACATTTCTCGTACATGTGTTGTCTTTGAATTATTGTTAAACTCAGTAAAAATGGTTAATTTTCTTTAAAAACTCAATATTCATCGGTTTAAGTCTATCAGTTAGCATTAACATTCATTCCTTCATCAGTCACAGCTTTAAGAAACTTCCTATCTGATATCGGATTGTCATGCAAATGTCTTTCTCTTGCCAAAACTGCACTCTTTCGTCTCTTATTCAAACTAAGGACAAAATTCAGATTTTGGTTTAAAATCTCCGGCATTTAAACCATGTAAAAATTGGGTTTGTATGATTTAAGTTTGTTTGATGTCAAAATTCTTGCAACTATACTCTTACTTACATATTTGAGTTATTTTAGCAGCTTACATTAGCAGTAGTATTACTTTTGACTTTCTATTGGAAACACACGTTTTTTTTTAAATTTAATTTTAACACTTTCATATATTTGGCATTTTTTTCTTGGATCTCTGACAAGTTGTAAAGTTTGCAGTTTTAGCAGATGATCTCTTGTTAAAGGTTTCAGCACTCATTTTTTGGACAATTCTAAGTACCTACTCATCAGCAGTGTTGAAATTTCCAGCTTTATTTTCATCCAACAACTTGTAGGTTTCCTTTATACAATAAATAGTCCAAGAACAACTAACATTTATAGATCTAAACGTGAGCTTAATCTTTAGTTCTTTTAACATTTTCAATTAATATTTTGTTTTTATATTTAAATTTGGCAATACTCTACTATTCGTTATAAATCTTTCTTATTTTCTCTCCAGACTAAATATACTTTTTCTTTTAATATATGTTAATGAAATGCCAATGTACAAAGAAAAGTTTTATTTCATTACTATGGTTAATTAAAACAAAGTAACAACTAACATAATCAAATTTTTGTGTAGCATTGTTTGATATTGACAAAAGGTATAACCGATTTTCTGCATATTTATTGAGTTTTCAATTTTTATTGTGGAACTGTAGACTTTATATTGACTATATGACGACCGTTTCTTGCAAGCACAATCGTATGGTGAATTTTTTAAAGCTAATTAAAATATTTGTAAAACAGACACGTTAAAAGTAGCAGGTAAATGGAAAAATAGACTATAGCATGATGAAGCCAAATAACATTTGCAGAATAGTTAGGGGACTAATATCCTTCAATTATTTAAACAAAGTGACATACGCATATGCACTTACTGTGATAAAATATGTCCGCGCCTTCGTTCATGAACATCACTGGATAGATGGCTGTAGCTGATTAGTGTTGTTAGTTAATTATCATAGTCAGTAGTTTACCAGTTTATTTATTTGTACGGTAGATTTTTACTCCCTATT
This sequence comes from Octodonta nipae, assembly GCA_034190945.1. NCBI lineage: Eukaryota > Metazoa > Arthropoda > Insecta > Coleoptera > Chrysomelidae > Octodonta > Octodonta nipae. Next base: position 28,648,401 of record CM067224.1, read on the forward strand.
TATAAATAAATATAATTGTTGAATATGATAGCATCGTAATATTTTTCTGATTATAATAAAAGCGGCAAATGTTTTGCTAATCACATCAAAACAAAAGATAATTAGTCTTTGGCGAATTATACAATATTACAGAATATGTAAATGAGAAAGACAAATTTAAGAAAGAAATAATTTTTCTCTTCTAAATAATTCAGAATTAAATGTACTGACAGAAAAAAACGTTGACTGATTTGGATGAAGAAGATACGAAATAAATAAATGATGAAAAAGGTGTGCCCGTACCTATCAATACACAAGCCGCTGTAGTGATTCCTGTTTTTATTAATATTATTAAAAAACTTCAAAAAATGGTAAGGTTTTTCAGGACGTTGAATATGTAGAACTTGTAAATGATGTAGATGCAGATAATAGCCACCAGTCTCTTGGAAATAAGTTAAAGTAACAAGACGAATTAGAAATACAAGCAAATCATGACTATGAAGATTGCACTAATTACCATAAACTGTTTGAATTTTGTTGGATTGAAGTCAGCAACCCCGGGAGACTAGCAATGGTGCTAACAGAAATATTTATCAAACTATCCCCGTATGTAGGTACATTGCCAACATTTCGAAGAGCTATTTCTTTTGTTAGTGAAATTACGGTAAAAGGACACACGAAGGGAAGTCACATTTAGTTGATACTAATAAAAAACGAATATATCGTGAGGGTCCCTAAAAACTGGTCGTTAAGACGTCCACAAAAATAATTGGTGTTTTACGAACAAAACTTTCCTAGGGAGAGCTGCGGTAAGTATTTCATTATTCATTTATTTGGCTACTTAGCTATTAATTACAAAAAAATGTAATATTGCATATAAATTATTACTACATAAAAAAACTTTTGTTCGTAAAGTTTATATTGATTTCGTTCCTGGGCTTCAGAAATCTGGAATGGAGATCTTGTAAATAAAAATCTTGTTTACCCTTTCAACATTTTCCTGTACCATTAACCAAATTAGTTTGTGTAGCATTGTTTCAATTGAAGTCATTTAAGGCATTTTAAACTCCAATCTGCGGAAAAATTCCGGTGTTTTAATGAAGATGTGAAAAATCGACATTGATATCGTGCCGGCTAATAAAGTTATAAAGGTCAAAAGATCACGAAAATCAATTTTTTGTAAATACAAAAAAAGTAAGAAAATTTGTTTGTAGATTTTCGTGACCTTTTGACCTTTATAACTTTTTTAGCCGTCACTATATATATATAAGTTCAATTTTTTAACCGAATTTTTGACAAAGATGTGGCGCAAAGTTAGAAAAAATGAGCTGAGGTTAGTGATTACTCCCAGATATTTAAATTCATTTATTACTTCAATATGTTTATCATTTAAACAGGTTCCAACTTTTGTGCTAGATATGCTAACCTATTCGTATTCGTTCTATTAACTTAGTTCATTATTCTGTTGTTGAAATGAGATTCTCTCCAGCAATATATATTACAGTCTTATCTGCAAAAAGATCCACGGATAAATGTTTTAGATACTGATGTAGGTCATTTATATAAATAGTAAACAAAATAGGCCCCAGCACGCTGCCCTGAGGTACTCCATAGGACCTTACCATTTTGTTTGATGTAGCACTGTCTATTTTTGTCATGTGATGCCTGTCATTTAGATCGTTAGTTAAAAGATCTCAGCTGTACGTTGCACACCGTATGTTCTTAATTCATGTTTCAAACGACTACGATTTATAGTCTCGAACAAATACGCTCACGATTATTTTTCTATATTGATAATATTTCTCCAGTTTGCACATATCAGTTGCACCGCTGTCTCTCAGGAATTCTTTTTAAAATCCAACTGTCCTACATATAGCAACTGATTGCCTTCAAAATAAGATTGTAACTGATACTCAGTACAATTTCAATTGTTATATCCACAATTGGTAATAGGTTTATAGACCTACAGTCATCCCGACGTACAGGTGAATATACTTTGACTATTGGTGCTATTATATATATTTAGTAGTGAATATCCTGCAACACAAAATATGACTTTTATTAATTACACTAAAAAGATAATTACCACCACTTTTGTTTTTAACGAGAAAATTATTTTTTGGGATTTATTGAAACTAATTTGTTAAAAACCTAAGAAAAAACTTGTTGGATTTGAAATCATCTGAGTATCGGGACTGTTTGATAATTTCATGATAAAATTTCAGATTTATCTTTTTTTACCCAATATATCCTTTAATATTCACCACATTTCTTTGCTTACAGCTTCGTCTATGATGAAGCACTAAGGAAACTTATAAAACTATATAATGCTCATGCAAATTAAAGTTTATTAACCAACTTCCAAAAAGGAGGAGGTTATCAATTCGTGGCGTCTTTTTTTTTGTATTTATGTTACCTGATTTCTTCTCCTGTGGTATACCGTTTTGAATAAATATGGTCTTATTTAATAGAGTTTATATCCGGATTGGTGAAAAATTTGGGAGAATAATTCTATTGGTAAAATGATGAAATTTGTGAATGAACACATGCGTGCATGGAAATCGACCAATATCCTTAACATATTGGTCGATTTTTCGAAAACTCCATATGGATGTGTACAGTTTTTTAACTTTTAATCTATTAAGGAAGATCCCTAGGTGATCTCATATACTTTTCTGCGACGTGAAACTCGCCGAAAATTCCAGAATTGTTATCAAAAATTTCATCGAAATGACATAACGGACATTTCCTCATAAATATTTTAATTACAACGTGATAGTGGGGAAATTGTAGGCACTGGAAGTTTTAATTGCGAATTTGAAAATTTTCTATGTAAATCTCAAACATATAGGTAGTAAAGCTCGTTTTGTTTGTATACCCGACAGTAGAATGATAGTGGTCCATAGGCAGCCGTATACATATGCAGGACGGTTGGAATATAGGGTGGAGTGGACGTTTGGTGGTATAAACATGTTGGAAAAACTGTGGAATTAAAATTATATAGGGTGATTAAAAAACTGTTATATAATGTGGACGTAAACAAATCATATCCAGGATGGTTGAAATATATGCTGGAGTTGCATTATATTTATACAGTGTGATTAAAAAATTATATATTTTATAGCCCATAAGAAGTTGCTTAAAGTGTGGAGAGGAATTAATGTTACACAGGGCGATAATATAAAATGTTAAAAATGAAATAATTTATGGGGTAGCCCACAAGGAGTTATATACGATGGTTGAAATATAGGACGTGCTCGTAAACATGAGATGGATTCTACTCCGTCCTATAATTTACAGAAACCAGAAACAAATTTATGCTTGTCCGTGGGCAGTCGTATGTACAGGATGGTTGGTACGTAGGGTGGAGTGGAATTATCTATAATTATACAGAGTTGTCAAAAAAAGTTGAAAAAAGGTTACATGGGGTGGTCCATGAGGCATAAATATATTTTGGGCTTATTAAGTCAACGCGTACTAGTACATTTTGTTCGTAAACATTTACCTGTCAATTTAAATGAAAATGTATCATTGTGTAATGTTGAGTCTTTCGATGTTACCTGGTCCTGTCTATTAAGGTTATACATACAAAATAAAAAATAAAAAATGAAATCTACCTGAGTTCAAAAAAAAAAACTAAAAAGTAGAAAATAAAACATTTTTCAAAAAATATAACCGACTTCTACCTATAACTAAAAGGCTGAAAATATTTATAACAAAATACAACTCTAGCAAATAAATAACACATTTAATGTTGTTAGGTACCTACCCAGGAATAGACCAATCAATAGAGATTTTTTCGTGCAAAAAATACTATCAGGATACGACCTGTGCCATCACATTTAGAATAATGTGTAGTGATATTTTGCTACCTTTTCCACTCGCAACTATGGTTTTTTACTTTATTATAAACAAATGAAACAAGAAAATAGCGTTTTTTTTCGTTGTATGTTTATAAAATGAAAAATAATAAAGTAATCTCAATGGTGTCAACAGGTGAATTGTAAAGCATGGAAATATCAATGAAATGAGCCGAGGATTGATCCGATAAGATCTTTAGTAACAGAAAAACAAAAAATACTGGAAAATTTATATTATTATAACTGCGTCACCATCAAAGTTGTAGAACTGGGCTTGTGGAAACTGATAGTAATTGATATCTACCTTATGCGTGACTAAACCAGGCGCTATCGGTTTATTAGTTTTTGAATAATTGCGATCTGAAGTTTTTAGTCCACTATTCTTGCAGTGTGTGGATCTATGCGATATGGATTGTCAAATATCAATTCAGAATAGAGATGTTGAAAGTAGAGGTATCATTCTACAACGCCTCTATTTTCATTTTTCATTAAATGTCTGTGAAATATACGAAAAATGTTAGCAAAAATGACCAAAATTTGGTGAGCGTATGAATGTGTTCGAGTAGTGGGGGGAACACGGTTGTTCAGGGGAACTGCTAACAGTAATTATTATCGATAGTGACTGATACTCTGACAGATGGTGAAAGAATTTAATCGTTAAAAAAACTTCTATACAGAGTGATTTGTTCGATTTTATTATATCAAATGAGAACTGTTTATTAATATATTTATATGTAAATGGTTTCTCGGAAACGTTTTTGCTTTAATTTGTGGATTTTGGGTTTACGGAACATCGAAAGAGAGCGGTCATTAAAAAAATTCTTACTTGTGAGGATTTTAAATATTAAAATGATTTATGTATGTGCCTCTACTATATATTAGTATACACTTCCCCTCAACAAGCGTGTTTCCCATACTCGTTGGATACATTCATATGCTCGCCCATTTTTTGTCATATTTGCTAACATTTTTCAGATATTTCACAGACATTTAGTGAAAAATGAGAATAGCGGCTTGGTAGAATGACACCTCTACTTCCAACAACTTTTTTCAAAATTGAAATTTGATTATCTATGACACATGGGGGCCAACGCAAAAATAGTGAAGAGAAAACTTTATATCACAATTGTTCAAAAACATATAAACCGGTAACGCCTGGTTTTGGCATACATAAAATAGATGTAAATTACTATCAGTTCCTACAAGCCCAGTTCTACAGTTTCTAAAGTGAGGAAGATACGATTTAAAAAAAAATCCTACATTTTTCAGTATTTTTTGTAAAAAATACCCTGTTACTAATGATCCAATCGGATCGAGCATGTGCTCATTTCATTGGTATTTTCATGCTTTACAATTCACCTGTTGACACCATTGAGATTAGTTTCTTATTTTTGATTTTATAAACATGCTAAGAAAAAAAACGTAATTTTCTTGCTTCAATTGCTTATAACAAAGTAAAAAAACCATAGTTGCCATTGGAAAACATAGCAAAATATCGCTAGGAATCTTTGTTAATGTGATGGCACAGTCGGTATCCTGATAGTATTTTTTAAACATTATCAGTTAATTTTTGCTCTATTGATTGGTCTAGAAGTAAAAAATATAAACATTAAAAGGTGCTCATTCTGTACAAATTAATTACCTACCAATCTAGTATATTTTTGAAGTCGGCGCCAAGGAACAACAACAGTTTGATGAAGTAGTAGATAAGTACACAATGCAGGATTTTAGATTTGCCTGGCACCGACAAAAATATACTAGATTGGTAGGTAATTAATTTGTACAGAATGAGCACACCTTTTAATGTTTACATTTTTTACTTCCTGGTAGGTACCTAACAACATTGAATTTGTTATTTATTTGCTAGAGTTGTATTTTGTTATAATTATTTTCAGCTTTTTATTTATAGGTGGAAGTCGGTTATATATTTTTTAAATAGCTTTATTTTCATATAAATGACGCAAATAGTTAAATATTGTTTTATCTCTTCTGTAAATGAACTTGTTCTGACTTGCTTAACCATGATGGTACCACAATTTATTTGAAATAAGAATTGGGATTGGGAAGCCACACTTAGAAATGAAGGTTTTACTTTTTATTATATTTTCAACTAAACTAAAGAGTAAAAGGCACTGTTGCAGTATGTAAAGGTAATAATATCATTCAAAGCGAATGTAGTATTTGCCTGCGTATTTTCTCCCCTAATTTATTTTTTGTAACCAACAATTATTTGAAATTTGTATTGGAAACACAGTGTAATAGGGGCAATTTCGACAAAAAGCAACATCAGTCCATTTTCCGAAGATACGTGGACAAATTAACCTTCGCCAATCACATATTAAACACTGATGGTAGCCATAGAGTAGAATGAGTCAACACCAATAGAAGCTTTCATTATGATAACCAAATCAGTGCACTGTCTTTAAAAAAAAAGTCTTAATGGAAAAGGGACCGACAAGGCAGATGAATTGTAATTTTCGAAATTATTTGGTACAAAAACGACAAATTGTGCATCTCAACCAAGAAATACAAGAAATTGCGCATAAATAACGCATACAGTGATTGACAACGACTATAGACTTGGAGGTTAAACGTGTCCAAAACAGATAAGTACGAGTAAACACAATATACAATACACATATTTGTACAAAGGAAATATTATAGAGATTTTATCTCCCAGAATATCTGTGAGGTAGACTTTCTTAGAGACAACCAGTAATCCTAGCAATTTGGTTTCCAATAGAAATTTCAAGTACTTACCGTCTCCAGAAAAGAAGTGAAGGTAGAAAAGCCTAATGAGCATACAGAATAATCAAGATCTTTCTCAATAATCATTTAGAAATTACGTAGGAATGTAGTTAGTCGTCTAATTAATAATGTTTATTACTCAGCAAGACAAAATAATTTCATAAGTTTGTTTACAAATAAATAAATTGTTTGTTCTTGCAAAACTAATAATTCATTATATTGGGAAGACAAGAAGTTAAGTTAATTTTGCTTTACACAACCGAATAGATCACGTAAAGAACACTAATTAATGTCACAAGAGTTACATATTTGCAACTGCACATATTATGTATAGAGGATCTTAATAAAATTTTAGTTCTGACATTGTTACAGGGTAAATGATGACCAAATAGTTAGCAGACTCTCAGGCCGGTATATGAAAACAAATGTTACTTAGTTAGTATTGGTTTACAACGTCCTTTGATTTTGCTAGGAGAAAATTTATTTTAATTTCAGTCAAATATAAAGACGTTGGTATTTTTGTCTTATATATTTATCAGATTGACAATTGTTTCACCAGTGGATTGGTTTCTTTAGAATACAGAGAAGAACAAAATGCTAAATGCCTAAAAGTATTACAAAAACTATACGGATATAAGTACAGATTAAATAATGGGGCTGAATGGCTTTCTGTTTGACCGCTTAGTTGGAATGGTGAATTTATGAGATGTATAATTTTCATTAAAATTTAGTAAAGTTTGGTGAATGTTTTTCCATGTACACTTTCTTTATTAATTAATATTGTAGTCGATTTTTGCATTACTTTTGGAGCCCATCAAACAAACTCCAAAGTCGATGTTTAATAATGTTAAAGTGCCTAGAGTACGTGTACGCCAAATATATCCTCTGCTAAGTTTGAAAGAGGTTGAATTATTGGTTCTAACGCACGAACAGAAATCTAACTACCGTTATGATATGTTATCAAGCGTGGTTTCCAATACTCAAACCGAGAGACGAGTAGGCACCGGATGTCACAGTGGCACAAATAAAGTTCAAGATTGACGTCTAAGACTTTTGGCCTTTAGAGACCGATTTCCGACAACTTGAAATTTGGTTGATGAGGAGAACAAGGCCATCTTATAAGTGCCCGAACGGTTCACCGCAGTATAAGGTCTTTTGGACAGCAGTATTACCTTGTGCTACCTCTGACCGCTAAGCATCGACCACAACTATAGTAGTGCAGAGACTACAACATTGGAATGTGGAATGACATCAGCTAGCTTCTCTGATGAATCTCTATTCTGTTTGGGTAGACATGAGTGCCGAAGAAAGGTTAGACGACGTGGAGGAGAAAGACGTCAACCGCCATTTGATGTTTAAGGACATATACACTATTTAGGCACTTTGGTATGGGGTGCTATAGTTACTATGTTTTACTACAACCTTCTGCATGTTGCGATTTCTTAGTAAGTTTTATACTTTTTTGTTGTAAATACAGTATTTTTATTTTCTTATGGAGCGTTCTCCTACTTTTTATTTTCTCATAATTTACTTATCTGCTTGCCTTTTTACCTTATGTATTGTATTATTTAAGCTTTATTAACTTTATTTTACCTTTTTAGCTAGTTCATAACATGAGCAAACTGTTCTGATGAAATTTGTGAAGCCTGATTTATTGCTGCTATGCTGTGTGTTTACATATGCATATAGTTATTGAAATGTCTCTTTTTAATACGCAATTTGGACTGAATATTGGTAAGTCTTTATCCTAATTTATACTTTTCTACTTAATTTGTATGATTTATTTAAATTATCCCTGGCATTAGATAGTTTTGTAATTGAAACTTTTGATAAGGATTGATAATACACTTCCTCAAAGAAACTTTCTTATTTGGTGCATTTCTTCCCAATAAGTACTAAATTCTTGGCAAGTTAACTGATTTGATTGATTTTCTTTCTATTTTACTCTACTTATTGCTGTATCTTATTTAAATGACTCTGAAAATTGTTTAATCTTCTCCTTTCTCTTAAGCTGAGGGCTAATTTCATTACAATATATATATATATATATATATATATATATATATATATATATATATATCGATTCTTCTCCCAAGATCATCTTCAAACAGCTCTTGGACTCATTTTAAGCAGTCTAACAAGAGTTGGTTGGTGTAATCTAGTGCTACTTGTCTCGTATTTGACTTCGGGAATTGATTTTGGTAAGATCTGTAGAATAGCTAGTTTATCGAAACTTGTTCTCGAATTTGCTAATAGCTGATTGAGAAATGGGTCCGTGCTTGGAGTATTTAGCATTAAATCCATTACGAACTACTGTCTGCGTCCGAACCGTATCTACTTAGCCAAATATGATTATGGTTTCAATTCGTTCGTGTAAGCTTTATTGCTAATCTATGGCCGATTTAAAGTTCTTATCGAACACTTAAACTATACTACACCAAAACCTGTTAAATTAAAATGTCACTCTGCGATGAGTTATTAATTTTATTTGAACACACAATCTGGAAAACTGGTCGATTACTTCATTTCGCTAACACTGGAGACGTAACGAATATTACATTTTTACCATCTGATTGTATGAAAATTAAATGTACTTGTTGTAGGATTTTTTTTTTATTTTACGTTAAGATGTAAATAGTTCGGTAGTAAAATAGCAATAAGTTAAATATTTAAAGTAACGATAAATAAAAATATCTATAAATAGTAGTTCAATAAGTGGTAAAGTTATCTTAAAATTGTTTTACCCAAGAATCCAAGAATGTCTTTACATGAAATAATAGAACCTGGCTAAATAATCTGAAAAAGATTGAAACCAATAATGAAACGAGAAGAAGAAGTACATTAAATTTAAATAGTGATTTATTTGCACTTGCATCATACTGCCTTTGTTTTTTACACTTTTATAATGTGCAATTCTTTGTCGATGACAAGGACTAATCTTTTCCAAGTCTTTAAAGCAACATGCAGATGTGAAAAAAACCCTAAATAAGGTATACAGATCACCTATTCCTTTTTGGTTTAAGCCTTAAGAAATTTGGAAAACTAACATTTGCAACTCATAGCCTTGGCTATTTTAAAAAGAACAAGATCTTTGATCATTTAAAGAAATGTTTAAATTCTTCGCTGACATAAGACGTCACCTTACAGGGCTTTTGCAGCGCACGAAAATAATGATGGCTGTCGAGACGAATGCAGTTGCACTTATAGAACCGTTAACGCCATCAGGTTTAGTTATCTGCGGAAAGAATATCCGCCCAGATATTTCAGTTTGAAAAATATCACCAGGAAAACTGTGACAGAAATTTACGCCCTGCTATTTAATGAAGTCAAATAAATTGCGAGCCAGAAGTGCACCGATTTACAGTTTAAACCTGCGATAACCTGAAATTTTCTCGAAGAATCAAGGAGAATATAAATTATGCTCTTTGAGCTTTTGGATTTGAAGCGGTTCCAGAATATCGCAAATACTTACTCCTCAAGGTAAACGCTATACAAGGAGAATAACAAGTGGAATGAGCGGGGTTAACACCAAAACCGTGTATGTGGTTTATTAATGTCGCTGGACCTTATATACTCCCTAATTAAAAAACATTTAACAATGTGCTGAGAATTGGGGCATTAGGTTGAGGTAAAATGTATTGTTCCAAAACAGACTTTAATTTAGTCAAATAGTTCCTTCTTCTTTGTCGAATTCACTGTATAGCTTATTTGTATTATTGTGTATATAAAAATATTCGGTTAGTTTAAAGTTTAATTTTAATCTGAACTCGTAACTTAAAATACTAACTCTTAAAATCAAATATTTAGTCGTAATAACTACATTCAGTCATATATCGGGTGTTACTAAAATAGTGTTCCAAACTTCAGCTGTGTATAGAACTCTTTAAAATAACCCAAAAAGTTCCTATTTACATGTGCCCTAAAATGCACCTTTAGGAAGTTAAATGCCCATTAAAAGGACTGGACAAACATAATATTTTTTACGTTAATTGGTAAGATTTTATAAATATGTAAAGAGAATTACTTATTAATCATTGGAAATATCCATAATTATTTTGCGGAATATACAATATTAGCATTGAGCCATTTTGTAATTTTTTCCGTTTAAATTTTTTAATAAAATCATTTTATATAACTAATTATTTACATGAGAACTATATGTTAGATTCCGTGATAACGTTAAGGAACATTCCGAAATTTACTGTGATCAAACTGAAAGGAATTATTCGGAAGTTTACTGTTCTCTTTGGATGCATTACATTATCCAGCTTCGCTTCAGAAATTGACTGGCTTTCCAAAGGGGTTTTTTAAAATACCGGAGCGCTAAACCACTTCCGGGTTTCCATTTCTAGGTGAGAAGTTTACATTTAAATCACACAGAGAAATTCAGGAAACTATACTATATAGTGATTATTATTTATTGAGGATTACCTCAATATTTATGGATAGTTAATATGTGTAAAGTTTTCAGTCAATTTTATTTCTCTATTTACAGGGTCTGATGGGAAACAGGAAATTTTGAGACCTAAAAAAATGCGAAGCAGAAAACGCCATCTTTCAGGTTCTGGTTTACTAGATTTTATTAAGGATGTTCTATTTTAACAGACCTTGTTGCTACTCTATGCTTTAAGTTTAATATGGAAGCAAATTTTTCACCCAACGCATAATGGCATGAGCGGATTGCACACTTTCATGTCATGGAAATTCTGTAGTCACGATTTCTATAAAACCACTATTATAAACAGACTGCCCGCTGTTCACCAGACCATAACTGCCAAAAAAAGCTCAAAACCCTCCAGACCCATGAGCAAAAAAGAACTATTGGTAGTTAAATATTCACTTCACGCAAAATCCGGGACTTAGAAGGTTTTGTTTGAGCATGCTTTCTTCCAACCACTTGTCTTTTGGTTTGTTGTAATGACGGCGATCTAATAAGTTTTGTTTGTATTAGAAGTTTTCGTCAGTCGCATTTTTAAATTTTTATATTGATTTTAGTTGATTCAGCAGAAGTTGTTCTGGTCATTTGGGTAAGTGGAGACATGAGCTTGATTTGATTCAAATCATATGTTCATATGTCAGTATTCCATATAGGGGTAGGGATATCTGTCAAATGGTTATATATTCCAAAACCATTTACCTACCGAAACCACACGAACGTATTCTGTAAATATGAATTATTCCGGTTCATAACTAATTAATTTGTAAATAACACAACCTCATAACAAAAGAAATGTAATTAGATGTGCATATGATCAAGCTTACAGGTCGTTTAGAAGTTACACGATCACCAACACATGCACCAACCATTTTAAATATCTAAATATAAATAGGCAAAGACAAAACAGTTAGGCACCATTTTCACCTTTGTCTGTCGACCGATTTTCTTTATTTTTGTTTTGTTTGGTAGCTATTGATGACCTTCAGTACAGAATGATAAAATTTATTTATAATATTGGTTCATTCATTAAATAAATTATAATAATAAAAAACATTATTTACGTCCATACTGTCATTGCCAAACAGATAACAGTAACAGTGTCACCAGACTGCTTGGAGAGAAAATCGTATGATGGATTAACTCGAATGTGAAAGACGAAGTAAATTAAACTAAAAATTAACAAATTTTGACCCTTTCCTAAAGTTATTCTACATCGTCATGTTATTGAAATAGAACTATTTATGTTATATAATAATGGCCGTTCATTTGCTTTGTAAATATGGTTTGTCAACTAAAATAAGAATTATGTTGCAATTGATGAATTTATTTCTGATAATATTTTATTAATTTTAATGTTATACTTTAAATATAAAGATTCTTTTAATTTTTATCGCATAAATTTCACATAATTTGAATAAGATGACAAAAAATGTGAATTAATGCACTGATTGTAATATTCAATCGGCAGCCTTGAACTCATAACTTTCTTTGATGTGGCGCCTTGATTTGAATTTTGATATTTCAGAATATTGTTGGTTTGAGATTATTATAGCACGACGGTAAAGATAAGTTGTAAATTCAATGTGTAGAGTTCAAGATTTCAGCTCCATTTATTGCGAAAAATTTTTAACAAATGTGAGTATTACTTATTTGTCATTAATTAACAGCAGGTGATTATATTTCTTTCTATTTTCCATACAAAACAGAAACAGTCATTGCGTACTACGTGTTTCATTTAAGTTAATGAAATTATATTGAATCTTAAGATTTTGGTTGAAGGTTTATTAATATGTATTTATAAATATTTTGTAGTTATTTGGAATGCATTAGTAGGTATAACACCTTCATACTAACTTTTGAGTTGGTTGATTTCATTTTTTGCTTACGGGCTGAAATCGTTAATTGTGGAATGCCAGAATGAAGGTTCTTATTTCATTTTATTTCTTATTTTAAGACTATTGAACATTTTCAGTCTCAAGTTAAAAAATATTTTTGAAAAATTTAGGTATTAACTTTTTGATTTCAATAGATTTGTCAATATGACATGAACGATTTGGGGGTGGGGGATTTCATGAGGCCTTCTTCTCAAATAGGTACTTTTGACAAACGAACTTCAGTAATGTTCACAATTTGATGAAATAGGCTCGAATGTAAATCACTGGGCGACCACTAGTAAAAATTAATAGCTGGATCACAGTGACACTTCTCAAGTCCAGAATTTCGTTTTTGCAACTATGCCAATTTATGAATGTATAATTGTTTTAATAACTTGACACCAGCGGTATCTACATAGTTCCAGCAAAACTGTGTACCATCTTCACGACAAAACAAATATGTTGTGTAAAGCTGAACTCAAACGCTCAAGTCGTTCATTTTACACATAAAAATCAATAGCTGGTCCACAGCACCATCTACCGGATCCAGATTTTGGAACTGCACCAACATATATTGTGAATATGTATCATTATGGTTTGGAATGTAGAATCGTAATTATCTTGACCAAAGCCGCCTATCGGATCCTAGAATAGCTACGAACTATCCTCACAATATGAATGTATTGTGCGAATGTGACCACAATCAGTCAGCTCATTCAGAAGTGATATGATATGATAATAAAGGAACGCACCAACAAATAAATATCTATAGAGATAGTTTACTTGTTGCGAGTAAAAGTTACAAAACTTAGTTATCTATATCTTATATAGTTGAAGGTTACAAAAAGGTCCGTTGCTCGACTCCAACTAAGTTGCTATTGCTTAACTTCAAGTACAAATTCTGGGAAAGCAATTTGTCAGAAATTTACTTTTATGGACCACGCCAGAAATTCATTAATTTCCATTACGTAGAGTAATTATTCCGAGTTTTAAAAGCCCGAGGCTACGAATGCATATAACCTCTGTATGTAGTACAATGTATGAACATTGTAAATTAAATTGATGGGGGTTAGCGTGTTTATTAATTTCTCATCGAAAGCGTATGCTGTTGAAGTTAACACACAATAGGTGTCATTTATGAATAATTTTCGCTCAAGTTTTCCTTTGTGCAAGTCGATGAGTGCAAAAAGAGGACCTTACTATGGAAAGTTGTTATCGGCATGAAGCGACGAGACTGCTATCATCTCCAGTCTTGCGTGATTTTTAATAATGTTGTAAATAATTATTGAGTTATGCGGAACAACCATGTGTATCGATAATGTCAGTCTATATCAAGTGCAGTTAATAAAAATTGTAATATAAAATTTCACATCAATATCCTGTCTCCATTTTTTGTTTTAGATCAATCAATATAGCACTAAAGCTGTGAGATTTTATGGCAACCGAATCACGGTTGAAAAAATACTAACAAATGTGCTTTTGTCATAATTTCGAAACGATTGTAGAGATCCTCTACTCATCTGCCTGTTCACTGTAATATGAATTATTTTCTATAACGGATAACTATTTACTGGTTTTTCTGGACAACCAAAGATGGTCATAGAAAAATAAATCTGACAATTGCTATCAGTATTCTCTTGGAGGTGTCATTCTTTTTTACGCAAGACAATATATATAATACATATTGTTTCTGGTTAGGGAACCTTCATCAGTTGCGCTTCCCACAATTGAGTGTCCACTCGAACACTTCCGAATCTGCAGCCGTTCCATATAATTGCTGTTACCCGTAACTCCTACGTTAGAATGTCACGATGAAATTTCAGATTAAGTTCACCTGTCAGGGATATTGAATACTCTCTTCGAGGTGTCATTCTTTTGTAAGCAAGACTATATATATATATATATATATATATATATATATAATATATACCTATATTGTTTCTGTTTAGGGAACCCTTATCATCTCGAGTCTTCAAATTTAACGATATGTATCAAATACATAAAGAAGTGTTCGAGGGGACATTCAATTGTGGGAAGCGCAACTGATGAAGTTGCCTTAACCAGAAACAATATATATTATATATTGTCTTGAGTACAAAAGAATGACACCTCGAAGAGAGTATTAAATATCAGGGGCAGGTGAAGTTAACCTGAAAATTTCATCGTGACATTCTAACCTAGGAGTTACGGGTAACAGCAATTACATGGAACGTCCTCAGATATGTGCTAGTTTCCCGGAAAATCCTAGATGTCGGTCTTTACATCTCGCGTCTTCAAATTACTGTCAGTGTCAAATTTATTTGATAAATACAAAAAATTAACAAATAATGCATTAATTATACAACAACTCCCTTAGAGCTTATACTTCTGAAAGTGCAGAAATGTCGTGATAAGACTAGAAAGAGAAAGTAGTGGAGAGAGAAACAGAGTGTGCCACTCTCTTTACTGAATTGTCGCTCAAGTCTTATCACGATATTTGTGCATTGCAGGCTACTCCCAAAAGTATATGCTCTAAGACAACTCCGTACTTACCATACTTAGAGTTGAAATGTCTCCATAACTGATAAAATACACAATATGTAATTCACATATTTGGTTACAAGAAGACTAGATCATACTGTAGAGATTCCCTTCTCTAAGAACATCCGGGAAACTATTTTTCAAAATTGCTCTACTAAACTTGTCTTCATTACAAATACATATCTGTTGCAGAAAAGAAGTGAGGAGAAAAAATCGCAATGAACAGGCTGAATTATATAATATATAGTCCTTGCACTTTCAATTGTTTGAAAATTGTAATTTATATAATTCGTTATGCCTGAGGCTTTATCTTAAAAAAGGGGAGGAAGAGGAGAAGTAGAAACTTAGTAAAAACAGGTTTATCGGGCATGGGTGAAAGTACCTTTTAAGAGTTCGTGTTTAGCATTACAGGTTGCTCTTCATTTTCATCCATAAAATTCTACAACATAACATTGTACTTTAAGATGCAATAGCAAAAATTGAAATATTTTTAATCTTTAATAATCTTTAATCATTATTTATCCAACAGAACAGACTCCTAATTGCTGGGTTGTATGAATTAACTTTTATTCCTACAAATCTGAGCAAAATAGAACAAGAACAGAAAAACATACTATTAAGATTGACAACAATAAATAATTCAAACAATAATTTGGTCAAGTGCGAGTTGGACTCGCATACTTAGGGTTCCGTACCACCTTCAAGATTCGAATATTCCAGTTTCAGACAAGCAAGGAATGAGTGCATTTTCTTATATTTTCCCTTATATCTTTTAAAGGAAGCGTTTTAAATTTATAAAAAATATACACTTTGATTTTCCACACATAGACTAATTATTTCATCTGCTTCAGGATTTGCTTGATTTTATCAGAATACATATATATTTAATTTTCTAATTTGGCCCCCAAAAATTAACATTAGAGTTTTATTTTCCTAATAAATTTTCAGAGAAGTCTTTTATAATCTACTGAGTTTTGAGGCTCTGTAGATTGGAAGATAAAGGGCAAAATAGGTCAAGTTTTAAATTATAAATTATTAAATCTGTTATTCAAATTATTAAAAAATACAAATAAAATATATTTTTCAAAATTTAAATAGTGTAGTTTTTAAAGTGGGAATTAAGTCGATGTTTAATATTTTTGTTAATGTCTTTTAAACAAATGATTTAAAAATATGATATATTTGTAATTCACATAATTAGCCTTTTATCTGATATATTACATGATGCGTTTGAAAATTGAATATTTATTTTCCATTTAATTGTATAATATTTTTCATATAAACAAAAAAATTTAGGTCTTAAAGTTTGGGGAATGGGTAATTTTTTTTAAATATTTTTTAATATATTTTAAAATAATCATTTTAAAGAAATTAAATGAGCTCTGTGATATGATATATTATATGACCCGTTAGAAACAATTATAATTTTTTATTTTCGATTTAATTCTATATTTTGCCCCCCAAAATATTAGGGGTTTCTCCTTATTTTTCCAGTAAAGTTCAGGTGAGGGGCTATACTTCCATTTTTTTCAAAATTTTCCAGCTTATTGTTTCGGAGATAGGGGGGGGATGGGATTTTTTTTATATTTTTGTTAATATCTTTAAAAAGTAATTTATTTTAAAAATATGAAAAAAATATATTTGTATTCGTCATAATGAGCCCTTTCATTTGATATATAACATGATGGGGTATAAACAATTTTAATTTTATATTTTCCATTTAATTCTATAATTTGCCCCCCAAAATGAATATTAGGGGGATTTTCATTAATTTTCCAGTAAAGTTCATGTGAGCGGCTATACCTCCATTTTTTTTTCATAATTTTCCAGCTTATGGTTTCGGAGATAGGGGGGGGATGGGTAAATTTTTTTATATTTTTGTTAATATTGCAATATACTTCGTGGGTTCAATTTAAAAATTATAACAACTAATATTTACTTTCACTTTTCTAGAACTTTATTTACATTTAAAACAGCTGATTCACAATACATTTTCATATAAGCTAGTCGTCGCGGTATCACTGCCTGGCGATCGTGGCGTTCTTCTTTTATATCACCAGCGTAGAATTCTCCAGTAGAAATCAACATCGTTCCTTCCGCTGCCGAGCCTTTTCGAGAATCGTATTTTTTTATCTTGAAGCGTTTGTTGTCGTGCTGAAATGACACAGGGTCGGCTTTGGGTAAATTTCGTAACACTGCCCCCCCTTTAATTCTGATCGTCCCGATCAGAAACATCCCCTCCATGGTAGGGAGCGAGTCGATCTAAGTGAACCACCTTCAATTTAGCCTTGGGGTTTCGACGGATCCGGTAGACGACATCATTCAGCCTCTTGACCACTTCGTATGGACCATCCCAGGCGGGTGTAAGCTTTGGGGATTTACCCTTGCTCCGTTGGGGGTTGTACAGCCAGACTTTGTCCCTCTCCTGGAACCCGGCTGAATTGGCCTTGAGGTCATATCGCGTCTTCATCCGGTTACTGGTGGCCAACATCTGCGTTCGGGCTAAGTCGTGTATTGCCAGCATGTTATGTCGGAGCTGGTCGGCATAATCGTCGATGTCTTGGGGAGGTTCTTCGGGGGAGCCAAATGCCAAGTCGCATGGTAATCGCAGCTCCTTTCCGAATAAGACCCTGGCTGGGGTCAGGCCTGTACTATTATGTACAGCAGAGCGATATGACAACAGGAATAGGGGAATATGCTCATCCCAATCACGCTGGTTATTGCTGACGACCTTGGATAGGTGTTGTTCCAAGGTCCGGTTGAATCTTTCCACCATTCCGTCTGACTGTGGGTGTAATGGTGTTGTTCTCGTTTTCCTGATCCCCAACATCGTGCAGACCTTCTGGAATACATTCGATTCAAAGTTACGCCCCTGGTCTGAATGTAATTCCATCGGGACGCCAAACCTGCTGAATAGTTGTTCTACTAGCACCGTCGCTACCGTGATTGCCTCTTGGTTGGGTATCGCATATGCCTCAGGCCATTTGCTGAAGTAATCCATTGCGACCAGAATGTATTTGTTCCCCCTCTCAGACTCGGGAAACGGACAGGCGACATCGATGGCAATTCTCTCAAATGGGACGCCCACATTGTACTGCTGCATTCTGCCCTTGGTCCGGGTCTTCGGGCCCTTACTGGCGGCACATGTGGCACATTTGCGACACCAAGCTCTGACGTCTTCGAAGTAATTCACCCAGTAGTACCGCTGGCGAACTTTGTCTAGGGTTTTATTCATGCCCAGGTGGCCTCCGGTAATTCCATCATGTACTTCGGTCAGGATGGCTGGTACCTTTTTCTTCGGAACTACCAGTTGAGACTTGGTTTCTCGTCCATCAGCGCTTTCCCAAACTCGCTTGAGCATTCCATTGTCTACTCTTAGAGAGTCCCACTGAGCCCATAACGATTTCAGCACGCCGGAGTATCTAGCTACCTCGTCCCATCGTGGCCTGGGTTCCCCTCTCATTTTGAGTGACAAGATTGGTTCGATGTCTGGATCAGCCATTTGGTCCTGGATGCACTGTTCCGTTGTCCAGTCTTCATTGGCCTGCACTCGGATCTGCCTGATGGAGATACCCTCTCGCTGTTCCGTCTTCAGACAATGCTTGCATTCCGCTCTACAGGGTCTTCTGGATAGGGCATCGGCATTATTGTGCAACCGGCCGGCACGGTGTTCCACCTTGAAGTCGTATTGCTGTAATTTCTCCATCCATCTGGCCAGTTGTCCTTCCGGTGTCTTCATGTCCAGCAGCCATTTGAGTGCGGCATGATCTGTTCGGATTAAGAAATGGCGACCATACAGGTATTTGTGGAAATGGTCCACAGCCCTTATTATTGCAAGAAGTTCTTTTCTGGTGACGCAATAATTTCTTTCTGGCTTCGAGAATCCACGGCTGTAGTACTCGATCACCCTCTCTTCACCATCTTGCACCTGGGATAGGACGGCCCCCAAACCTGTGTTGCTGGCGTCTGTGTCTAAGATGAACTTGCCGGACTGTGTAGGAAAGGCTAGGATTGGGCTGGAACATAGTGCTGCCTTCAGTCGCCTGAATGATGTTTCGCAATCCTGATTCCAATGGAAGGTCTCTTTATCAGTGGTCTGCCGATGTAGAGGGGCGGCGATGGTGGCAAATCCCTCAACAAAACGCCGGTAGTATGAACAGAGGCCCAAGAAGCTTCGGAGTTCATGTTTGTCTCTTGGAACTGGCCAATCACGGATGGCTTCTATCTTGTCTTCGTTGGTGCGGATTCCTGACTCGGACACTACGTGGCCCAAAAACTCTACTTCTTTTTGAAACAAGGAACACTTCTTCGGATTGAGTCTCAGGTTGGCGTTATTAATTCTGGAGAATACTTCGCCCAGGTTCTTCAGATGGTCGTTGAATGTCTGGCCCATGACTAGAATGTCGTCGAGGTATACTAAGCACGTCCTCCATGTTAGCCCGCTCAGTACATACTCCATTAGTCTCTCAAATGTAGCGGGTGCATTACATAACCCAAAGGGCATGACCGTGAACTGAAACAGCCCTTTACTGGTGGAAAACGCTGTCTTTTCTCTGTCGTTTGCGTGTAGACCAACCTGCCAATATCCACTTTTTAGGTCTAGTGTGGAAAACCAACGGGAGCCTGCTAGTGTGGTCAAAGTGTCATCGATTCGGGGTAGTGGATAGCTGTCTTTCTTCGTGACATCATTCAGCTTTCTGTAATCCACGCAAAATCGGGTGGTTCCATCCTTCTTTTTAACTAACACGACGGGAGCAGACCATGGACTGATGGATGGCTCAATAACTCCATTTTGTAACATGGACTCGATGTTTTCCTCGACTGCCTGTTGTTGCCCCAATGGTAGTCGTCTAGGTGGTATTCTGATGGGTTGAGCCTTCCCGGTATCTATTCGATGCTGGATGATGTTGGTGCGACCAGTGGTTCCATTTTTACTGTTAAAAATTTGCCAGTGTTTTGTGATAAATTGCTTGGCTTTCTTCTGGTTCTCTGGTGTCAAGTGTGTCAAATGGTCAGCAAACTGTTGTAGGAACTCTTTATCGGGCCCTGGCTCCTTCACCGACGTCTGGTACTCTTCTTCGCAATTGATGATGGTCTCTACTGGCTCGAAACAAGCTATCTCTTGACCATTGGTAATTCTGATGTCGTTGTTGGACAGATTCAGGACTCTGATTGGTATATCTCGTCCGGTTTTAACTATAGCCCGTCCAACTAGGTACTCATGAGCTGAATGTACGGGCTCCACCATTCCAACACAGCTCCCAGGATTGCTGTCTAGCTGCCCTTGAATAATCTGTTCCGTTCGACCGGGAATTCTAGCTGAAGACTTTGCCACAATTTTTATGGGAGTTGCTGATGTGTTGACGGGCCGTGTCAATACAAATTCCTCATTTAGGAACCGAAGAACATCATATCTCGGGTCGAACATAAATCCATGCTGGCTAATTAGGTCCATTCCCAGTATAAAATCGTCCTCAATATTCGCTACCAGGACCCTATGCCGGATCATGTTGTCCCCTATCTGTAGCACGACATCTGCCTCACCCTGTATTGACATGGACTCGCCGGTGACCGTTCTGAGCTGGATGTTATTGGTAACTGGCCGAATTTCGGATGCTCTCAAAACCCTGGACTTGGCAATGGACACAGCGGCGCCGGTATCGATGGTGATGGTGACTGCTCGGCCATTGATGGTGCCTCTGATGACTAGACTGCCGCTATCTCGGCAAAATCCCCGGATGGATAACGTTTTGGGGGCTGGTGGTGGGACAGTCAGCATTCGCCCCCCTATGCTGACTGACTGACGGTCCCTGGACATGTGGCTGTTCTGTTGGTTACCCCTGGTCGGTGATCGTTCAGGTGGCCTCACTCGACAATTACGTTGGAAGTGCCCTGTCCGTCCGCAGCGGTAACATGCCCCTCTGGTGCCAGTTCTTTGTGGCCGTTCTAATATTTTGTTCAGACCAGCCAGCAGCGCTTGAATTTGTGACTCTGACTCTTCCTGGTTGAAGGAAACTGCTCGGACCCTCGGCTTGGACATGTTCATGACGGCCTCTACTTCCAAAGCCCGAAGTAGAGCTTCATTACTCTTCTTGACGCCCCTCAGTCTTAAATTTCTTTGAACTTCCACATCTCTGATGCCGTTTATGAAACTCTGCGTGGCCAACTGGTCTTTCGTTTCCTCTGGCAGGTCTGGATAGGACAAGTGAACTAACCGTCTAATCTCTGCTTCGAATTCTTGGAGGCTTTCACCGGATTTTTGGGTTTTTCCACTCAGTTGGACTTGGTATACCTGGCTCAAGGATTGATTGTCATAACGTTTGTCTAGGATGGCGATGATCTTGTCGAAGTTGCCTTGTTCATCGACTGGAATGCTTTGGAGGAGTTCTAGGGCCGGACCTCTTAACGAAATTACCAGAGAGGTAGACTTTTCTTGATTATCCCATCCATTAGCTGTAGCCACGGCCTCAAATTGTCGTTTATACATGGGCCAAGATGAACTGCCGTCGAATGTGGGTGGTTTACTAAAGGAACCTTTGGTACTCACGGTGTGCTGGTATTTTCCTCTCTGCAAATCTTGTTGCAATTTTTTAATTGCTGTTTCCACTTTATCTTGTACTTCACTGTGTACTACGTCTTTAATTGAACTGATTTCAGCTTTTACCTGGTTTTGGATAGCACTTATTTCAAATTTCACCTGGTTCTGGACGGAATCGATGTCATCTACTTTGATTTCAAGAGTCTCCACATTATTTTTTAGGATCTTTATGTCGTCGTTTATTTCTTTTATATCTGATTCAACTATTTGCATTCTTTCATTAACTGTTTCATTAACTTGCGATACTATTTGCATTAATTGTTCAAATTGCAATTGTCTTTTTTCTTCCGTTTTGCCTTGTTTTTCTTCTAATAATTTAAAATCAATTTGTCTCTGTTCATTCAATTTCGAGAATAATCCCTCAATTAAATTATGTTGCTCACTTTTCATCGTGGAAACAAGATTTTGTTGTTCACTTTTCATCGTGGAAACAAGATTTTGTTGTTCACTTTTCATCGTGGAAACAAGATTTTCTAATTCTATTTTACGTTTTTCATCGATATTAGTGACAAGATTTCCTAATTCAACTTTAAGTTTATCATCAAAAGATTTCACTAACCTTTTTTGAATTTCTTCTTGATGCTGTTTTTCCTTCTTGTCACGTTTTTCTAGAATCTGTGCAATTTTTTCGTCCAGTCCCTCTGTAACCTGCTTGACTATTTTTTTGGTAGTTTCGTCCATACTACGAGTTTCCATAAATCAAATTAGGATGTTAACTGCACTTAATCCTTCACTTCTAACACCAAATTGCAATATACTTCGTGGGTTCAATTTAAAAATTATAACAACTAATATTTACTTTCACTTTTCTAGAACTTTATTTACATTTAAAACAGCTGATTCACAATACATTTTCATATAAGCTAGTCGTCGCGGTATCACTGCCTGGCGATCGTGGCGTTCTTCTTTTATATCACCAGCGTAGAATTCTCCAGTAGAAATCAACATCGTTCCTTCCGCTGCCGAGCCTTTTCGAGAATCGTATTTTTTTATCTTGAAGCGTTTGTTGTCGTGCTGAAATGACACAGGGTCGGCTTTGGGTAAATTTCGTAACAATATCTTTTAATTAATTTATTTAAAAAATATGAAAAAAATATATTTGTTTTCGTCATAATGAGGCCTTTCATTTAATATATAATATGATGGGTTAGAAACAATTTTAATTTTATATTTTCCATTTAATTCTATAATTTGCCCCCCAAAATAAATATTAGAGGTCTCCTTATTTTTCCAGTAAAGTTCAGGTGAGGGACTATACCTCAATATTTTTTTCAAAATTTTCCAGCTTATGGTTTCGGAGATAAAGAGGGGGGAATCGGTAATTTTTTTTATATTTTTGTTAATATCTTTTAATTTATTTATTTTAAAAATATGAAAAAAAATATATGGTTTCGTCGTAATGAGCTCTTTCATTTGATATATAACATGATGGGTTAGAAACAATTTTAAATTTATATTTTCCATTTAATTCTGTAATTTGCCCCCAAAATTAAAAGTAGAGGTTTCTCCTTATTTTTCCAGTAAACTTTAGGTCAGAACCTATACCTCTATTTTTTTTTCAAAACTTTACAGTTTATAGTTTCGAGATAAGGGGGAGTGAATGGGTATATTTTGGTATATTTTCGTTAATATCTTTTTAAATATATATATTTTTTAAATATGAAAAAAATATATTTGTAACCCTCAGAATGAGACTTTTCATTTGATATATTACATGATGCGTTTGAATTTTTTTTTTATTTTTAAATTTTTATCTAATTTTATAATTTGCCCCCTAAAATTAATATTAATGGTTTCTCCTTATTTTTCCTGTAAAGTTCGGGCAACGTTCTATATTTTCTTTTTTTCAAAATTTTAGGCTCAGTAGTTTCGGAGATCAGGGGGGGAACGGTCGATTTTTTTAGTTTTCCCCCCCCAGAAGTACTCCTAAAATCAAAATTTTTTCTTTTACGATATGTACTCCTGATCGGGTCGCCAAACTATACCTTCATACCAAATTTCAACCTCTTCCGCCTAGTAGTTTAGGAGAAAATTGCTGTGATGTGACAGAGGCAGAAATCCGGAGTGATATTATAAGGGTATCCGTATATTCTAAATACGCAACCCTAAAAATGAAAAAAAAATTAAACCCTAAAGAAATATCAACTACTTAATTTATTTGTCTTAACACATTCTAATAGGGCACTGAGAGAACCTGCATTAATATCACATAAGTTAGAGTTATTAAACCAGTTGCACATGTTATATTTCGCTGATCTAAGTAAAACACCAGTTCTAATAGTCTGACAGTAGAAAGTTGAGTGATTATTTTACAAAATGACAGGTCTCGAAATAAGAAAAGCAATTTTACTTAACAAAAAGGGAGAATAAATTTTACAATTATCATTATAATACAGAAATTTCATGCAAGAAAACTCTCTTCTGAATTGTAAGCTGTCGAAGGGTATGTTCAAAACCCCGCTCAGTGTAAATACTATCAGAAATAAAATATAAAAATTTTAAAAATTTCCTTTGTATATTCTCCAAAGGTTGATTATGAACATCCTACAATGGGAAAACTGAGAAACCTTTGTTGTGTCAGAGAAGTACAAACACAAAGTTTTGTACCCTAATACCAAACCTTTCCTTTTTCATTCAACGCACGTTTCAATAGCGAAGCTGTCATCTTTAGAGTGCAAACTTTGTATCTATACCTCATACAATGGAGACCAAACTAGCGAACAGTCTTCCATCTTAGATCTAACTTAGGTAAAGTATAGAGTTTTTAGGGCACTAACATTAGTGAAAGACCTGCAATTTCCTCTCATAAAGCCCAACATTTTTAAAGCTTCGCTAGATATCTTCTTGAAATGGTTAGTAAAGGTTATACAGAACGTCCAAATCTTGTATAACTTCACAGCGTGCTAGAATATTGTGATAAAATAGTCGATATATAAGAAAAGAAATACTGGACCAGGATGGATCCTTGCGGTACACCTGATGATGCGTTCATATGTAATGAGTTGTGACCATTAAAGAATACATACTGTTTTATGTTTGGTGAATAAGACCTAAAGAAGCAAATTTATTTTGAAGTTATATGCCCTAGTGACAATTCCTCTACAAATATTTCGGACGAATTCTATGAAAACTATTTTGACTGACATAAAACCTATTAAAAAAATTGAATTTTAGGGGAAGTTTGACTGTATGGCAGTATGCCAAAAAAAATTAAACATAATAACGGAAACCGTTAATAGATTTGTGCGAAATCAAACTTTAAAAATGGCGAATGTACTATACCCCAATAACGATATTCATAAGTATATCTATGTCCAAATTGTCCAATGTTTTCACTCTTAAACAACTAACAGAAAAAAATAATTTGGTCAAGTGAAAGTTAAACTGGCATACTAAGGGTTCCGTACCACCTTTAAGATACTAATATTCCAGTTTCAGACAAGCAGGGAATGAGTGCATTTAAAGAAAATTATTTTATTTCACAAATTTGCCACATTACACTCAATACTAGTGCTATTGTCGTTTGAATTTCTTTAACTGTACGTAATAATCTCAGAAATGCACAAAATAACCATTCTACAAATGATTGGTTATGGGGAAATGGAAGTTTCTCCATTTCACTTTCATTTATTTCACGAAAATTTTCCAAATTTGCCGCCTGTATCCCAAGGAACAATTAGCAAAATAAAAAATCAGTTTCACGAATTTGGTCATGTAAGACAGATAAAAAAAGTAGCTGCCAATGCTCTAAGTGATAATACGAAATTGGATATTATGTTTGAGTTTCGAGAAAATCCACATAATTTTGGATAAAAAAACAGCCCCACTGTTCAATGTTAGCACACATCAATTATTCGAGTATTAAAGGAAAGTAAAATGCATCCCTATAAAATGCTGCCGACTCAGGAGCTCACGATTTAGATGGGAGAACGTATTTCTGTGAACAAATGATGGTAAGGTTAGATAACAATGTGATCTAATTATAAGATTGTTTTGTTTTTTGATGAGAGCACATTTACACTTGACGGTTACGTTAATCGTCAAAATTGTCGCTATTTGTCTAATGAGAATCATCGCAGGAGAGACAGAGAAACATACGCAAGTTGTTGTTTGGGCAGGAATTATTGGAAATAATATCGTAGGTCCCTTTTTCATTGATGGCAACTTGAAGGGAGATAAATATTTATAACTGATACAGTAAACCCATAAGGGCCTGCCAAAACAATATGGTTTCAGCAAGATGGAGCACCGCCCCATTACGAAATCAATGTCCGGCAGTACCTAAACCAATTTTTCCCAAATCGGTGGCTTGGAAGGCCCGGATCGATAGATTGGCTAATTTGACGTCATCGGACTATTTTTTGTGAGGATATGTCAAAAGTACTGTATACAAAACTAAACCCCTCAACTTAGATGACCTAAAAAGACGCTTGCGATTAGATCAGTTACTCCTAAGATGTTGAGTAACTTTAGAATTCATTTCTATACCAGATTAGCATGTTGAAAAGACGTTCGTGGAGATTATTTTGAACATTTCCTACATTGACATTAATGATGTTTTTTTTTTGTCATATTATTAAGAAACAATCAGTATTACTTATTAGGTTTTTAGTGTAATGTAGCGAATTTGTTAAATAAAATAAATTTCATTTTCTTTTTTTAATGTTAATTTTTGTATTAAATCTGAAAACACTTATTATTGATACAGTTGAAGTTAGGACATTGTACATGAATCATATTTAGAATTTTCTGGATAATCCAAAAAATAAATAATATACAGGGGCTTGCATTCAAAATAAGAAAGTTGGTATTTATATTTCCTTTATATTCCTTATAATTTACTATCTTTCTCCACCTGTAATTAGATATTTAGAAACTGCCAACCAAATTCATTTTTTATACAGATTCTTTGAATACTTCAAATCCAACACCATACACTTTTTATGTTACAGTAACCCGGGCCTTTGTCAACCATATTTCATCTGAAAAGTTCTTTTGTAGGCTTGTAAGTGTTTTGACGGAAACCGATAAGAGATCGGTTTAACTCACTAGGGCTTTTCAATTCAGTTGCGTAAAGGCAATTTGCGCTTGAAAGTGAAATCGTCCATTCATAGTTTTCTGATTTATCAAATTTTGTTGTTGAAGTAGTAGAAGTAAGTAGTAATATATGAGTGAAATTTTGTATAATAATCTTAAAAACTAGCAACGGCTAATTCTAAAGGATTTTTCCACAAATAAAATTTAAAAAAACCGTGCACATTTTTACCCATCTTTATCAAATGCTCAGTTTCACGAAAATCAGCTCTTTATAAGTGATTAACAAACTGAAATGTATTACTAGCAAAAGAAAATACTTAAATTGAAAAAATAACCATATTATATATTCTGATTTAAAAAAATTTGTCCGTTTCGCAAAATTCCGAAACCTTAAGTTTATTAATATTTCAGGATTCCAAATAGCCTTTATGTCTATACTTATTGACTGCAAATTTTTGAAAGTATTCAAGAAGGCATGACTGCTCTTCAACAGATTAATTCGAATCTTATTATTGATTTTAGAAAAAAATGTGTTGCTCATAGACATGTTTCTGCAGCTTGAATTGAAAAAATGAACAAAGTACTAAATAAATCAACACAAATTAATGCAGAATAAAATACAACAAACTGTAAATGTAAAATAGACGATGCGACAGCTGCCCTTCCCGGAAACAATTTAAAGTTTTAATGTAGAGCAAATTGTGGACATGTCATGGAGACCCACACTTATCTCACCAAATTATAATTTGCATTTTTCATCGTGTTCTTAAGCAATATCCAGCTTATTTCAAAGATGTGCATTACAGATACAACATAAAAATGTTCATTCAGCCTTCCTTATACCCCTATAAGCCAAGCATGTTTTCATTTAAATGCAAATTGAATGATAACATTGGAAGTAAACGGATCTGGAGGATTTATTTAGAAAGTCTAGGTGCCATTACTCTTCCAGGAAAAAGTATGTTAAATCCATTGAGAGACTTTTCGTTATATCAGCCTCCAATATTTCTACAGGCCTCGACAACAGTTAGTTTTGTCATTGGATAAAGGAATAAAATGAGATGTACATAAATAATACTCATAAATAGCCATATATTTAGTCGAATATATACAGTGCATTCATAAGTGAGGTGAAATTGGGCTACTGTCGATTTAGTAATTTTCGAATTGTAAAGTTGATATTGATGCCTAGTATGGAGAAGTCCATCCGTGCCCACAGGGATAGGGGTATGGGGCCGTAAAATTTTGATATTTTCTACTTTTTTTTCAACACACAAACATTAGTCTTTTTGAAATCTTTACAAGTAAAATCTGGCAAACCGACGGGAATGACAAAACCTAAATGTTACATGAAGTACAACAAGGTGTTATATTTTGCTTGGTGCCCACTGAAAATACTCATGTGGATGCCCATGTATGTGACTTCTTGTCATGTATTATATTGTATTTTAACTTTCTTCATTTTCCATTACTAAATGAAAAACTATCACATGAAAGCGCAAAACACATAAATATTTAGTTTACATTTAGTTTAACGATGGTTTTTCAAAGAAATGCACACTAAATTTACTGTCATATGTAGATTTTTGGAGTATGGAATTATTCTTATCAGAATTGTGATCAACAAGGTATAATTCATAGATTTTGTGAAATAGTGAAATAGACAGTGTTTCTAATGCATAATCCACTGGGCGTCTTACAAACAAATTTAACTTTTATTACATGCTGAAAAACTTGCAAGCAGGTTCAGTTTTTACATCGATATAAACTGATTATGACACGCGAGTTGTGGTCTCTTAACTTTTCTCTTCAGTTTCAGTATTGCCAATGGTTTAATGCGTTTTGGATCACGATGATATGCTAGATATAGCTTTCAGGCCTGATGAATCCTGGTTCCATTTTCCATCACAGTGGCTATGTAAATTCTCAAAAACATCTGCAGAAAACCCACATGTTTCGAACACACTCCATTATATCCTCAGAAGATCATTGTGTGGCTAGCAACTTGCAGGAGAGTTATTGGCCCTACCTGTTTTCATCACAATGTTATATCTTCATCTGTAAGTTTAAAAAAATAGAAAGATTTGAGACTTGTATGTGATTATTTATTTGTACTGTGGTTAATTCTTAATATTCCAAAACTAGCTAGTTAATACCGGATAGTCAATACTTAATACGTAATACTTAATAGTCAATACTCACTACTTAATATTCAATACTTAATACTTAAATTTTAATACTTAATATTTAATACTTAATACTCAGTGGTCAATACTCAATAGATATTAAATATTCAATACTTAATGCTTAATACTTAAAATTTAAGGTCTTGGTCAAGTAAATAAAGTAATCGATTCAGCGACTCCGTAAAGCAAAATACTTTTCCCTTAGTCTGGTGATATTGAAAATAAATGTTGACTTGCGAGTGTTATTCAGTTGTACGTCTTTTGAGAACTCTAAAAGTCTCACGTGGTCGCCTGATATCTCGAAAACTGTGCATTTTCAGATTTTGGGCCCATTGGAACATTTGATCAGCATAATATATCTCTATCTTTACTGAATATGTATCGGAGGCAATTCTAAACAAACAATAGCTGGAAGTCATATACACAGATTGTGCAAATGCATATGATAAGGTGGATTTCAGTGTCTTGATAAAAAAAAAACTGTCGGTTCTTGGTTTCTTAAGTGAAGTATTGTCATTCATAACTTCATACTTACTCGCACGAACCCAAAGGGTAAAGATAGATACCCCAGGGTAGCATCTTGGGTCCTCTCTTGTTTTTGATTTTTATCAATGACTTACCCGATAGCCTGAAGACCTGCGTTGGGTTGTTGTTTGCTGATGATTTCAAATTATTTAAATCCATTAATGGCATAAATGATGTTGGACTTCAAAACGACTTGAAATTGGCGCTTAATTGGTTTAGAGAAAAAAAATGTTTGTTAATACCCAAAAATGTTGTGTTGTTTCCTCCTCCCGAAAAGTCAATGTATCTATTGAAGACTATTACATTGGAAATTGTAAGGTTAAGAGGTGTAAGGAGGTTAAAGATCTGGGGGTAATTTTTCAGGATAACTTCAAATTCAATACCCATTTCAGCTACCTGATAAACAAAGCATACAAAGTTTTTGGATTTGTCATACGTTGTCAGCTGATGTACAGAACACTAATAATCATTCCATTTGGGAAATCTTATCAAGAAAATTTTGCCCTTTACAGTTTGTTACAAAATTAATTTCATTTGTAACTAAGGAAATAATTAGTTTTTACCTTGAACACCATAAAACCAATTTTATCATACCGGCAGGTTCATATTAGCCACTACATAACACACACTGATAATTACAATCTTTTTCTTTCCGGACGCAAGGATTTTTGGCCAATTTATTGCAAAAAATAGGAGAACATTTTTGTAATTTAATGTTTGGTATTCATACTACCCCTTAAAAAACAAAAAATTTAAATCCGTTTTAAATCTAAGAATTCCTAAAAAAACCTTTACAATCAAGTAGGCTAGTGACGGCTATACTAAATAATAATAATGTTTTGACAATACATTACCTCATATAAAATGTCTCTATGCAGGCATCATCTCGATGAAATTCTTTTGTTGAGTCTTAATTACAAAGCAATTTCGTTGATAATTTTAACTGAGTACGTTTATAAAAATATATTTGTGTTTAATGAAAGCAACGGTGTACAAATGATAAACTTAGTGAAAACATTTGGGGTACATATGTGAATTAGATTCAAGTTGAGGGTGAGTTCAGTGAGTGTAAAAAATGGTGTTCGTTTATTATTGCTGTCTCAAATACTTTGTTATTCTTTTCCGACAACCAACTGAGCAAGCAGTTTACTGTCTTGGCTAAGTATATGTTGTAACTTGGTATCAACATTCAAGTTGTTTCAGGTATTTATGAAGTACTTTTAAATATCGTTCAACCCATTTCGGTTTAAATTTTCTGATATGGATATTCTTGGACCTTTTTAAGAATATAACTTTACATAAACGTATGTTCTAAAAGTGTTAACTTTTGAGATATATACCTAGAGCGGTAAAGTACTCAGAAAAAAATCAGTTTTTATTTTTTATAACTGTGATCTGAGATATTATTGTCGATATCTTTATGAAATTTGGTAAACATATTCTATGTATCAAACTGCTGATCTACAAACAATTGTATTACCTATTTCCACCAATGACGTCCGTTCCCGGTTTTGAATTGTGTATTTATTCCAGAAAAAACGGGTAGGTCCTTGCTTTCTCTTAAAATAAAAATTATTATTGTACGCATGGTAATCGCTTAAAAAATAAAAAATGTTATATTTCAAGGTCAAATGGCTAGAAAACTTAGAGCATAGCATATACTTCTGGAGGTAGCCGGTAATGCATAAATATCGTGTCAAGATTAGAAAGAGAGGGCAACCACTTGGACGTACTTCATTGGAAGCAGCTCCCAATAAAGTGAAATAGCCTCTTGCTCTCTATATTGCTCTCTCTTTTTAGTCTGGGCCGGATAGTTGTACATTGCAGGGCTACCTCTAGAACTAGAAGCTCTAAGTAGAAATATGATGCTGTACATAATTGGTGTGTGGAAAAATAACTTGAGTTAATAAATCATATTTATAATTAATAGCAAACATTGGGCAAATTATTATTAACTGTTTCTATAAAGAAAGTAGAACCCTCACTTTTGTTTAAAAAAGTAGCAAATTTTACATTAGTTAATTGCAATAAATTATGTTAATAGCGTTTTACCTGTCCTTAATTCCTACATGTAGCTCGTTTAATAATATAGGGTCGTTTAAAACTGACATAAATTTTGTCAAACACAAAGTAATACTTTTTGCTTAGACAAAGAAAAAAAATTCTGGTTTAAATCATATCAAGGCAGTAAATATATAGATTTAATTCGAAATTCAAAAGCGAGCATTTAACAATTAAATTTAAAATATTTGCCTGGTTTAGTATATATTAATTCTAAATAATGCGAATTGAACTCGAGACTCTTTTCCAGTTTGATCTAGTGCAAGATCCCGACTTTGTCGACTTACTCTCTTTTTTTATTAATGAAACATATAAGTATATTTTTTAAATTATAGTTGACCATGATTCGATTCTTGTCCCATATCCTGGCAAGGCTAGTTTTATTCGACAAAATGATTTTTTTTGTATGGATATTATGCGCTGGATTAGACTCGATTCTTATGATTACTTATTTGTTTAATGAGCTGTATATCCCAATATGTTCAACGCTCCGTCAACTTATAATTATTTAAGCTCGTTCAAATTGTAGTGAGATAATTATAAAAAAATGTTTCAACGTTGTACTCACAGATTTCAAGAAGTCTGATTTCAAATTTTAAACTGATGAGAATAGAGTAATGTGATAACTTTAACCTTATGTTCTAAGTGGAGTCATCAGAATAAGAAAATGACTAAATTCTATCAATACAACAAAATTGTCAACGTTGTTCCAACAATTTCAAGCTGTCCGACAGATTTGAAAGTTTGCACCGATTAAAATAACGTAATTTGACAGATTTGCTCTTATGTCCTGATTTGGGTAATTACAATAAAAAGTGGCTAATCTCTGCCAGTGAAACGAAATTTTTTGAAATCCAAGATGTCTGATAGATATGAAATTTGCACCGATGCAAATAGATAAGTTCGACAATTTTGTGCTTTAGTCCTGACTAAGGTCATCACCGTAAAAATATGACTAATGTCGATTAATGTATTGAAATGTTTCATCATTGTGCTTACCGATTGCAAGAAGTCTAATTGAATAGAAAGTGTGCAGAGATAAAAACAGAGTAATTTGAGAACTTTGTTTTATGTCCTAACTAGAGTCATCAGAATACACAAATTTACTCATTTCTATCACTGTAACGAATTTTTTTATCGTTATTCTCACCATTTTTTAAATATCTGTGTGCTGTGAAAGTTTTCAGGGATGAAAATACTGTAATTTTACAACTTTGTCCTTATATCCTGACCAAGGTCATCAGAATATAAAAAACGAATTTCTGTCAGTGTTACAATTTTTTTTCGACGTTGTTGTTACCGTTATCAAGATGTCTGATTGATTTGAAATTTGACAATTTTGTTCTTTAGTCTTGACTAGGGTCATCAGCATAAAAGAAGTAACAAATTTTTATCAATGCATCGAAATGTTTCATCATTATTCTCACCGACTTCAAGATGTCTGATTGATTAGAAAGTTTGCACCAATGCAAATACTGAAATTTTAAAAACTTTGTCCTTATGTACTGACTAGGGTAATCAGAATGAGAAAGTGACGGATTCGCATTAGTGTAAATGAAGTTTTCAAACGTTGTTCTCAGTGGTTTCAAGATGTCTGACTGATTTGAAAGTTTACACCGATGAAAATAGTTTCACAAATTTGTCCTTAAGTCCAGACTAGGGTCATCAGAATATTTCTATCGTGGTAACGAGTTTGTTGTCACCAATTTCGCGGTGTCTGATTTGAAACTTTTTCTACCGGTGAAAATACACCAATATGACAACTTTATGCTTATATCCTTACTAGGGTCTTCTGAATAAAGAAATGAGAAATTTCTATCAATCTAACGGAATCTTTTAACGTAATGGAGTTAAAGACATCATATAAATTTGAAAATGTCTATACTTATTAAGTCCCGATTATGGAAGTCCCGATGACAATACAAGATATTACAACAATACCATATCATCACGATAAAACAGATACCATATATATCTTGACAGTAAACATTGTCTTTCTTTATGAAACTTAAAGCGGCTGCTATAGAAAGCTGAACATAAGTTTTGTTGTGCCCACTTTCATTATATTTTTTTAACCGCAGGTCTCTTATTTCCAATGTACAGTACCTTGAAAGTTTTTATTCTGACAGTAAACACTGTCTCACGAGAATGTTTCAAACAAAGGGAAAAAACTAAATTAGAAAAAAAGTTGCCTCCACGGGATAAACCGTGAGATGTGAATTTTTTAAAATATGGAGTAAAAAAGATTGATAATTCACTAGTACGATTTGCTTCATATTAAATCTACCTTGGTCATTATTATAATATCATTTCGTTCATTGGTTACTTGTTGACATCAGTAAAGACGTTTTTAACCTCACATGAATTAATAAAATTAAATAGTAATTATATGGAAAATGAAACAATATATTAACATATAATTTACTAACCGTTGGTTTGATTCAATAGATTTTCATTTTCATAAAGCAAACGTTGTGGGCTCATATTTTCTTATATGTTTCTTTTTAATCACCTTATCGTCACTGTCACTCATATTTAGATTAATTAATAATATCAATGATTCGAATATTTAGGCACTTTAAAAACAACAATATTAATCTAAAAAAAAATACAAAGTGTACATGCGAGCGCGCTAATAGATGTTTCACATCATATATATTGAAATTTCTATTAAACATATTTTTATCCCACTTCCAAAAAGGAGGAAGTTATCAATTCGTCGTCATCTTTTCTTTATTGTGAACTCATAAAACCATATAATTTTCTATAAAGTTTTTCAGAAAATCGGAAGAAAAGTTATTAAGGGGCTACAGTTCGATAAATCATCAATGATTTCTCTTAAACGATTCAATCAATTTGAATGTCAAAAATTGTATTCTACAAAATATATTTCTACTTGATTCCGTATATTATTTTTTAACGTAAAATATCCGCTTGACAGAAAATAAAAAATATGAAAAAAAGTAAATGTCAAATAAATTATCTACATAAATCTCTAAAACTAAATGTCAAGATATCTCATATAAATACATTTAAAAATAACAAAAACCGACTTAAAAAAAATAAATTCACTGAAAAGCTTGAAATTTTTCCCTACAACAATTAAATACTTTTTATGAATTCCGTGCCAAGCTAAAATATTTTTTACATTTATAAGTTGTATGTCGCAACTTTGCTGTTCAAATTGGCACCGACTTTTTAGTTAAGTTATTTTTTTGAAATCGGTTTGTTTTGTTTTCATTTATTTATTTTACAATTTTTAGTGATGCAATGGCCTGATTGGATGCAGTTTTCAAATCTAATTAAATTTTTCGACATTGCCTAAAAGAAGGTATTTTACTTTTACGCATCATTTATTAGTTTGATCAACCTCGTTTACTGTTGAATAGGATAAATTGATTTCTAAATATGTATATGTATTAAGAGACTTTTGTGTATCATTCTATCTTAGGTGCATCCACTATATTGTAGACGATCTGAGTATCATCATTCTTTAGGTTTGTTAATTAAACTACATTCATTTAATCGTCTCTTCTCCTCGGAACTTTTAATAAATCGTTAGATAGTTTTAATTGATATAGCATAATAGGACATAGTTTTCAGTTCTAATAAACTTTGTCTGAGAGCAATTTGCGTTATTATTAACAATAAAGGTACTTAATTTAAAAAATATATATATTCTTGATCAAATTCATATTTGCCGACAAACCTCGTAAACAGTTGAAAAATTGCCACGTAATGATTACAGTATACGTTTCTGACCATGCAAATATATTTATGAAGAATAAGTTTTTGTCTAAATAATATTCATATGAACGTTTTCCGTTTGAACCCAACTTATGAAGACTCACTGTATATAGAAACCAACTGAGAATCTCTACCTTAAAGTTGATTAACTGACATTTATTTCGATCTATTTCCAATCAACTTTCAATTTAATACAATTTTTAATAAATACTTATTATACAGTTTTTAGTACAATGACATAAGTAGATGCAGTTTTTAATTCTAATTACTGTGTACGTTCTAGACCATGCAAATCTGTTTATACAGACTAATTGAAAATCTTCACTTTAAAGTTGATTAACTGACATTTATTTTGATTAATTCAATTTATTTATATTATACCTCAAATTCCGAACAGAAACATGTTCATGTTTTTAATACCAGCAACTCCACCAAAGCTTACTGTATAAGAAAGTCGTTAGAAAAGTTTTTTCCGATTTTCTAAAAAACGGTATAAGCTATGTTATTGAAAAAAATATATGGGACCACATCGAGATCCTCCGGAACTAATCCAATTTCTTTTTAATTCATTATGTCCCATTGTCTTCTAAATGTTATTTGTATCATATTCTTGATTATTTTTATATGTTCTTGGGAAATAACACCACAATCGAAACAAAAATCTATATATTCAAGGAACCAAACGTTTCCAGGTCTATTCTGACCTCGACTTTAAACAAAAACGTTTGGTTACTTGAATTTACAGATTTTTGTTTCGATTGTGGTGTGATTTCCCAAGAACACATAAAAATAATTATATCTACCCCATGTTACGAACAGAAATAACTTTTCCATCTTTTTAATACTAGCGAATTCATCAAAATTTACTGTATTAGAAAGTCGCTATAATAGTTTTTCCCAATTTTCTAAGAAATGGTACAAGCTATGTTTTTGTAAAAAATATGGGACCACATCAATCTGTCCCATATTCCGAATAGAATAATTTCGATATTTATAATACTAGCTACTCCATCAAAGCTTACTGTATAAGAAAATCGGTAATTGTTTTTTCCCTCATTTTCTAAGAAACGGTACAATCTATGTTATTAGAAAATATATTTGACCACTTCGCGATCACCCGGAACAGGATCCAGTATAAACGGTAGAAATTCCTTGAGCCGTTTGCCAGTAATCGCTGAACAAACACAAAAAAAAAACATAGATACAGATGAATTGAGAACCTCCTTCTTTTTGAAGTCTGCTAAAAATATATCAATTGTACAGGTTGTTTGTAACAGTTTTCATTTTTATTTGATTCATCGGCAGACAGTTCGTTACAAAAAATAAATTATAATATATTAAGATTCAGAAGGGATGCCACTATTTTTTTTTCTTTAACGTAATACAAACTATTGGAAAAATACAGCCGTAAGCGTCAAAATAAATAACAGATAAATGTATCCACAAATTTAAATATTAAGTTACGTCAGAAAATAGTTATTGGCTGCACACATGTTTACAATGTTTTCATTTTGACTTTCTAAATATAAAACTTGTTCTTGTTTGTTTATTTTACTATTAATTTTGTAAGGAGAACCTCGGTTTAGTAGATATAGAATAATTTATTTTCAAATGCTTTAAAGACATGTCGTATTTTGCAATGCGTTTAATTGGGCGTAATATTTCCATCAAAATTGCTTCTCCCTAAAAAATTTTGTTAGACAAATTTAAATCACAAATAAATCTTCCTCTAGCCGCAACGAACGATCGTATTAGCATAATGAATTTATTTCCGTTCCAATTTACATACATTCATCAGCACCTCATCCTTATCTCAAAAACGTTCATCCTGCTTCGCGAAAAAATATATTCGTTCTCGAGTTTACGTAATCACGTCACACGATATTTCAATGCCAATATTGTAATAAGCATGGCAAAATTTTCGATTACAAAATACTGGCACTATATTATAAATCCGTAAGTGAAATTAAATCCACGTCGAACTCACTCGGTGGCAAAATTCTCATATTGCGCTTAGAGCTTTACTCGCTGCTCTTATAACAGAGAATTGAGTGGATTCACTAAATCAGGGAAATTTGAAATGAATAATTCAAGTTCATGAACTGACTAATACGCTTAGGCTGAACCAGGGAATAGAGAACAGATTTTATCGGCATGTACACCTGGAATTGGTTAGTGTATCAGATAGATCTCCTGTAATTGAATCTGCTGTGTATTATACGTCTATAAAAATTAGTTTCAAAATGGTCTTCAGTCAGAATATTTTTTAAACTTTGATTCAAATTGAAATAAGTAATATATTTGATGCTCGGAGTTTTCTTTGGACTTCCACTGCATTTTCTTGAAATTATTTCACCCCACAACTTTTCGATATAGCTTTGAATCTGTTATCATAATCAGATGTATCAATCAGGGTCTAGTCCGTTCATGCATAGTGACAACGGCTGAAGAAGTGATTGTCATCGTATTTTTATACTGGCTGTGATGTCGTTCGAAAGTTACACAAAAATGGAATTCCCGTCAGGCTCATGACCAACTGACTTTTTAAAACTTTCCCACGTCATGAATTGAAGGCATTTTGTACAGGTTGTAAAACCCATGGACTTTGGACCATGGTAGTATCTAGATGGTCTTATGGTGAGGATGGAGATGCCATAAATTATGTATTTAATACATGTTTTCCATAAGAACTGCCATTTTCAGGAAAAGGTCGAGTTCCACATGCATGGATTACCAATGAGCTCTCCTTTATCCCAATGCTTATATGAAATGGATCAAGGAATAGCTAGAGCTCAGGTATAGCGATGACACTTTCATCATTTGCCAACATGGAGAAGGGGAACAGTCTAAATCATTCACACTCATAATTGCAGGAAAAGACTGGAAGCTTTTTTTTATGTGAAGTAAACTCCAGACAATCGTTAGAATTTACGTATTTTTTCTAGGTCCAAATCAGGCCCCGTTCTTAATGACAATTAATACAAAGAAAAAGTTAAAATTTTTCGCAAAGACAATTTTATGTCAATTATTAAATTATTTATTCTATTTTCTCATTCTTGGTCTTGTATAAGTGTCTTTTATTTTATTGCGCCGCTTTTTTTCGTTTGAGTGACGGTCTTACTTTTGTACTTCATTGTATTGAACCTTAGGGCAGGACCCCTAAAGGCTACATCATTTGGCATTGTGCTAATTTAGTTGTTGAGAGTTTGTTCATATCAATTTTCAGTTTCTTTTGATGTCTCCCTCATTTCTTTGTTACAAAGTGTAATACTTTAATTATTTTTCATTAATAGTGAAATTTTGTTTCACAGTGTTGGCTGTAGCTTTTTAATTGCAGTCCTTCCCTGGTTTACTCTTGGTTGGTTTTGTCCACCCTGATTTGACCTGAAAACCCGCACATATTTATATGTTTGCCCTATACCTCATACTACATTGTACCCAAGTTTGTCAATATGTAAGAATAGTCTCGAACTTTTATACTCTTCATCCAGCTTTCTTGACTTTATGTTAAGAGGCGTCTCCTCTATCTTCAGCGACTAGTGTCTGGTCGTTAGCAAAATTCAGAGTGTGTAATTTGCATAGTGTATGCTGAGCACACATTATTTTTCATGTTCAATTCAATTAAATACATTTTAAGAATTGTGGACCCAGGTAATACCTCATCCACCCTGAAATTAGAGTATAGCGAAATCCTAATCTTAACTCAGTTTTTCTATACATATCCTGAACTAGCTGTTTTCATGCATATTTTAATCATGTTGTGCATTTCCGTTGATTGCTATAATTTTAAAAGATCACATATAACGATAACTCAGATTTGTTTCTAAATTAATCTTTTGTCTGTCACTTATTTTATTCTAAAGACATTATCCATTCATTATCTCTCTATACGAAATCCCATCGGCTTTTGTAGTTATTTCATATCTTTTTTCTATTTTCTGAGTTCTTTGGGAATAACTACCACATACACTTGAAAGTCTGTATATTTCAAAAATCCAAACGTTTCAAGGTCTAAATCACACCTCGTTTTCAATGGTATGAATACAAACTGAACAAAAAATTAAAAATTAAAAAATTAAGAGGATTCGCAATGACAAATATCGAAATCACAATTTGACATTAATGTTTGACAATAAAACTGATGTAACTAAGCGAATTTACTGTCAACATTAATGTCAAATTGTGATTTCGATATTTGTCATTGCGAATCCTCTTAATTTTTAATCGACTTCCAAAAAGGAGGAGGTTCGTTGCGTATTTTTTTTTGTTTTTTTTTTTGTATGTACGTTACCCGATTTCTTCTCCTGTGGTGAACCGTTTTGAATGAATATGGTCTTGTTTAATAGAGTATATATCCGGATTGGTGAAACTTAATATTTTGGAACAGAATTCTATTGGTAAAGTGATGAAATTTGTGAATGAACACATGCGTGTATGGAAATTGACCAATATCCCTAACATATTCGATTTTTCGAAAACTCCTTATGGATCTGTATAGTTTTTTAACGTTTAATCTATTAAGGAAGAGCCCCCTAGGTGATCTCATATAATTTTCTGCGACGTGCAACTTGCAGTTTTGCAGAAAATCACTGAAAATTCCAAAATTCCTTCAAAAATTTCCTCATAAATATTTTAATTCCAACCCAATAGTGGGGCAATTTTAGGCACTGGAAGTTTTAATTGCGAATTTGAAAATTTTCTATGTACATCTTAAGCATATTGGTAGTAAAACATAGTATTTTCGGCTCCTTAAATCAATAAGTACCAAGCTCGTTTTGTTTGTATACCAGGCAAATACCTATGTAAATGAAATTTTTTCCATTTTTCGAAGACGGTGCTTTTGGTTGTCACATTCTCCGGACCTAACAGCAAATTCAGTGACCACCCATGTCAAACTCTAAACTGCTATTTGGTGCGTTTTTACACAGGGTGTCTAGTTATAGCAAACAAAAGCACAAAGTAAAGTGATAGGAATTGCATTTATATGATGATTGAAATATAGGACGGAGTAGAGTGATAGTGGTCCATAGGCAGCCGTATATACAGGATGGTTGGGATATAGGGTGGAGTGGACGTTTGGTGGTATAAAAATGTTGGAAAAAATGTGAAATAAAAATTTTATAGGGTGATTACAAAACTGTTATATGATGTGGACGTAAACAAATCATACAGTATGGTTGAAATATATGTTGGAGTTGAATTAAATTTATAAAATGTGATTAAAAAATATCTATTTTATAGCCCATAAGAACTTGCATAGAGTGTGGACAGGAATTATTGTTATACAGGGCGGTAATATAAAATGTTAAAAATGAAATAATTTATGGGGTAGCCCAAAAGGAGTTATATACTATGGTTGAAATATAGGACGGATTTGACTCCGTAAATATGGGATGGATTCTACTCCGTCCTGTAGTTTAATGACGGCAGCTAACAAATTTATGCTTCTCCGTGTGAAGTCGTATGTACAAGATGGTTCGTACATAGGGTGGAGTGGAATTATCTATAGTTATACAGAGTTGTCAAAAAAGTTGAAAAAAGGTTATATGGCGTGGTCCATAAGGCATAAACATATTTTGGGCTTATTAAGTCAACGCGTACTAGTAAATTTTGTTCGTTAACATTTACCTGTCAATTTAAATGAAAATGTATCATTGTGTAATGTTGAGGCTTTCGATGTTACCTGGTCCTGTCTATTAAGGTGATACATACAAAATAAAAAATAAAGAATGGAAACTACCTGAGTTTAAAAAAACTAAAAATTTGAAAATAAAACATTTTTTAAAAAAATATAGCCGACTTCCACCTATAACTAAAAAGCTAAAAATAATTGTAACAAAATACAACTCTAGCAAATAAATAACACATTCAATGTTGTTAGGTATCTACACAGGAAGTAAACAATATAAACATTAAAAGGTGTTCATTCTGTACAAATTAATTACCTACCAATCTAGCATATTTTTGAAGTTGGTGCCAAGCAACAATCAAGTCTGATGAAGTAGTAGATAAGTACGTAATGAAGGATTTTAGATTTGCTTTATTTGTTTTTTTCCTTACAATCCCAAAGTTCCTGGTGCTCCGGGGAATACTTATGTAATTTATTGGTATATGATTTTAGGTGTGCCAAAATTTTTTGTTTCGACTATTGAAATATTTCAAGTACTTTATTCTTTACTATTTATATTATTTTGGGGAAAAGGAAGTAATCAGAATTAAATTCAGCTCAACTGCGTACTCAGCCATTCACATATTATTTTTTATTCTTATGACGTAATCAGTGATGGATCTTAGTTTGTAGGTTTCTTGTGGCTATGTATATTTTTATGATCTTACAACTCATTCCATATTTTAATATTGTATTGTAAACATATCTTTAATTTGGGTCAGTTTTTCCCGTTTTCTATTAATGACATCTTCTCGATATCTTCCTATGGCTTTACAATTTTTTACTTTTTCATTAAGGTATCCTTAAATATACAGGCCTATGGAATGGTTAAAAAGTTAGCTTTCTTATTGTTAATGGGTGCGTATGCTGCAATAATAGTTATATAATATCCTTTAGGATATATATGGTATAATTTGTTCGTTTGCTAATTTCGATTATTTAAATTAAATTAATTAAATTATTCGTATCTCTTCTACACATTCGTTTTCTTACTGTTAGTGATCCTATAACTAGTTGAAGGTGGTCTAATTCTTTGAATATTAGGATATCTTATACAAATATCCCCTCTTACAAAAGCCATATTCCTATTTCCTTTGCCGTTCCTTGCTTGTTTATTCGTTTCCAAGATCAGACGCTTTTATGATAAAAAATATAAATTTGAAATTGAGAATCAAACATTTAAATTCAATTCCATTGTTGTGAGATTCTGATCTTGAAACGCTTGAATTTTTAAGTAACATTTGTTCTTCCTCAAAAAACACAAAAAGAAAAGAATAGGTGGCTCAGATAAGCGTTAGAACACAATTAACATATAGTTCTAGAACATTTACTTGAGTCATTTGAGACTGAACGATGAAAGCAAAAACGTCTTAAGAGATATACTTTCCGCCTCTCGTTATCCCCCTGTCTCTATTGCTCTTTCTTCGTGTCATGACTATAAACAGCAGAATTAAAATAATTGTCACTATTTTGGTACGATTCTAGTACTAATTTAGTCTTAATGTAAATATAACTGCAAAGGACCTAATGACGTTTACGTTAATTTTTAATAAAATTTAAAATATAAAATTGATTGAATTTTAATAATTCAAACATACTTCATCTATTTAATATTCTGCCAATACATCACGAGGTCAGTTTAATTATAAAAGATTAATTTATGGACACATTATTTAAGTAGATATTATTTAAATATCAGAGCATCTCCAGACTATTCTTCAAAATAGCTGTTGCAATGTAGTTTACAATTTAATACGTATTAAAAAATGTGTCCATCAAAATTCGTTAAATTTGGATAGCGCTGATGTAGTAAGATTTGATTATAAACAACACGCTAATTTTTGTGAATATCCCATAGATATATAGGAAAACAATATTTTCTGTCCTTGGTTTAAAAAAAGACAAAACAGGTGGCTTAGCATTAATATTACGTAATATTTAGCAATTCACATCATACACTCTTTCTATACCAGTTTCATTCTGTTCTCTTCCTGAAATTCTTATTCACTGCATTCAGCTGGACAGTTTTTCAGTTATTGTTTGTTTTCCTTGTCTCTACTATCCATAAATTTGCTTACGTTGCCTTTTTTTGTGATGTTCAGACTTCTAACGTATGCCAAGTTTCTAATTTAAAATATCACAAACAGGAAATTGGAATATTTATTGGAACAAAAGCAGTTTTTGCTGGTATCGTATATTATTATAAAATTTATATTTGCCGCCGCTGGAAATACTTAAATTAGTCATAAATAAAACATTGACCGCCTGGGAGTAAAAACAACGATCCGGAACTTTCTATGGGACAAAAAAGGATTAGTATTAAACACTGGAACAACAGTGGAATGAATATCGAGAATTACGAGAAAAATCGATGTGGATTATAAAAAGGACGGCTGGGCATTTCAGTTTTAGTTTAGCTTATATAGTCGTGTTATTATTTTGATGTAAATTGTGTTCGGAATCAGCTGTTGTAAATATTGGATTTTTGTGTGTAAATAAAGTCCTAGAAAATGAAAGTGGTCACTGTTTCTTACATACAGAACTAAGTTGTAAGGGTATTTCAAGGTCAAGGAAGTGTCGTGTTCGTGACTTGCAATTTTTGCATTTTCTCATCTATTTTCGTATATATATAGGTGTGGGCCTCTATTAATCTTCAAAAATTATTGATTCGGAATGGAATACAAGATATGTGGCCCTTCCCCTTAATTAAATATACTTACACTGTTTTCAAACATTTCAATAATACACATGAGTATATATAGTTATTCTAATTGCTGTATTTGCAGCCCTATGTTTTGTTAACTTATACTATCGTTCGTGAAGTAATTTCCACTAATCTATATAGTCACCACATATTTTAGTGCCAGAAAGTCACTTAAAATATCGTGATTAAATATCACAATATAATAAGTTGCACAACTGACGAGATAAAGAATTTTATGGATATATTCAGTTTTATCTAAGGAGGTCATGATTCGTCGCAACATCAATATGATGTCGAAAAGATGCCAATATTTTTCGACGTCCTCAAAAGCACGTCATGGAGCTGGCGTAAGCAGAAAAGAGCGATTAGGGGGTCTGCGATTGGTTGACTGCTGACCTCAATACCCATTTCCGAAAACACACAAACAACAGCTAATAACCATGAATTCCATATTTAATCCGCGCTTTGTTAACTATATCTATATCGTATGAACACTAATATGCTAATGATTAATTAATCGAATTATGTACATCGGAGAAAAAATTATGAAGGATATTGTCGAATTGATATTTAAAACAATTGTTGTTACAAGAGAGATTTTAAAAAGGCGTAAAAGGTTGTAAACACAAACAAAAACATACTTCATAT
Source organism: Octodonta nipae (assembly GCA_034190945.1). Classification (NCBI taxonomy): domain Eukaryota; kingdom Metazoa; phylum Arthropoda; class Insecta; order Coleoptera; family Chrysomelidae; genus Octodonta; species Octodonta nipae. The sequence continues at coordinate 28,692,994 of CM067224.1, forward strand.
TATAATCTAAAAATAAATTCTAAGAAAGTCTTATTTTTATATGAATGAATTTTTGTATTATTGTTTAATCGGTCGCAATATATCCATAGAATTTATAAGAATTTATCTTATACGAGTGGATACCGCTATGCAACCCATCACACATTTCTGAAAATGCTGTTGAAATGAAAAAGCGGAACAAATAATAACTCAATATTACATGATATTTAATAACTTCTCAAGCTTTTTTTACTAAACAGTTTTTAAAGTTCATAATGCAAATTGACACTTTTTAGCATATCTATTTCGGACGATTTTCTTGTGAACTATACCATTCCTTCATTTGTATCGTTTTCTTTAGCACTCTGAAGCGAAGATCGAGCTGATCGAATGAATAACTGAGATGTGAGATGTTCCAGTTCCAAATAATACTTTAGATGTGAGCATTGTGTTTTGATCATTCGGAACAGTCGGATGATATGGAACAGTGAATCGTACCACCTAAGATTTACATACATCTAACCTACACATAAACTAATGAATGTAAGCAATAAGAGGTTATTTCTTACGTAAAAATTAATCACTTACCTTCCTCTTCGTCTTCTTCTCTTATTCCTAAGCAATTCAGTTTCACTTTATGTTAGATTTTCATTCCATCGTTTGCTTGATTGGCCTCGTCTCCATTCTGTTTTACTACTAAGTGTTCAATCGCTTCATTTCTCTAAATTGAATTGTTTTCTTAATTCATCACTTATTATTCGAACATTCAACATATTTGAAGTTATTATTCTCTTCTCGGTGGTTTCCAATAATTTTGGTGTCCGAGATGTGTCAGGTTTAGTTTCTGCTGTTTACGTCAATATTGGCGTTATCGTCTTGTTTGGGAATAACGCCATAATAGCCCGCTGTTCGACCTAAACCCCGAAAAGGACTCATTTATTTTCAAATGTGTCAATGTGGGCCACTGTTAAGAAGTTTACCTTTAAAGTTATTTAAATAATTTTTTACACATTTTCTTTTTACCTGGAAGTGTGTAGTAACTAGTTATATTTATTACTAGTCGTTACCGGCGGTTTCACCCGCGTACGGAATGTCTACCAATAACGAATATATTTCAGCCAAACTGCAAGTACTTATGGGCCACCCTATATAACACTTTTGTTCGACATTTGTTTGAATAACTGTAACTCTACTTCACCCTATATTAGAACCATCCTGTACATGCTGCTGTTTAATTTTCACTCAATATAACGTTTTGAAAACTTGGCTATAACTCTTCTCTACCCTATATTTCGGCTATGCAACTGCTTATGGTCTATGTTGTATAACAGTTATTTCTGATATTTTTTGAACCACCTTTTAAAATACAATTTGTCTTTACCGTATGTTTTAATCACCCTTTATATGCAATTTTATCTAACATTTGTTAAACCCACTCTAAAACTATATTCTTGCTTATGGACTACGCTATATAACTATTTTTTAAACACCTTTGAAAGTATAATTTGTGTCCACCTTATATTTCAACCACCCCTTATATTCAGCTTTTTCTATCATTGTTTTAATTACACTCTATGAACTATAATTTTACAAGTTCAATCCTACAAAAAAAATTATCCAACCTGTTTAACTATAATTCTACTCAAGCCGCTATTTTGTGTACTAGTACTATAAATCCATCAATGCCCAATATATTTCACCAAAACTACAACTGCTTATTGGCCACCCTATAAAACAATTTTGTTCAACATGTTTTTGAATCACCTGGTATGTATTACACCTACCCTGTATTCGCTACTGCTTATTGGTCAACCAATACAAATTTTTTTAAATAATTAAACATAACACATCTCCACCCTATATTTCAACTATCCTATCTTTGCAAGTAATGAACTACGATATTTCACAATTTTTCCTCATATTTTTTCAACATTATAAAGCATAATTTGTCTCCACACTTCATTTAAACCACCTTTCATTTGCAATTTTTTCTAACCTTGTTTGAATCACACTATGTAATTATAACTTTACTGCGTCCCATATTTCAGGTACTGCTATATAGCAAAATTTTTCTACCATTTTTTACTCACCCTGTATAATTATAACTCTACGTCCACCCTATATTTCAACAACCTTTTATATGCAACCCCTTATTTGCCACCCAATATCACATTTTTGTACCACGCTGTATCCTTAGAATCCTACTCCACCCTCTCCGGTAAATGGAAAAGCTTGAGATCATAACATTTCTTTATAACATTTTTTTAAACCCACCTATATAGCTGTAATTATACTCCGCTATATGTTTCAGCCATCCTATATATGCAAATATTTGTGAATATGAAACAAGTTTTTAACTACACCATAAACTATATTTCACTTCATCTTATATTTCAACCACGCTTTATAAACAACTGCTTTTAACATTTTTTCAACCCATTTCATAACTATGATATCTTATGCACATAATTCAAAGATCCTAACTGCTTACATAAGAAAGACATTTTTTCTAAGATTTTTTTACCCAAACTCTATAAATTTCTACACTTGGTATATGCATCTATTTATAGCCCACTTATTATAACTTTTTTAGATCACCCCGTACAAATAATTCCACCCCTTTATTTCAACCACATTATATATAGGACACCCAGTATACTTGTTTTAGATTTTTTAAATCCATGTAATTCTATTCCGCACTAAGTTTCCTATATCCAAAACACCATGTATAATTACATTTACGCTTGTTATATCAGTTGATTTTTTTTTTAAATCGAAATATGTTACATTGGCACATTCCGAAATTTGAACTAAACTGATGTCAGAATCTAATATTTTGTGCGTGCGCTGGAACCAAGTGAGTAATTCCTTTACCAAACATGGTAGAAGTTTTTTCGCTATATCTACCGTTTCTGTCAATTTAGGGAGATAAAATGTCTACCAGATTTCAAATCAAACTAGACTTTGCGACTAAAAAAGATTCATCAAAATCAGTTCAGTAGTTCTTACGTGATGCCGGAACAAACAAACAAATAAACAAACAGACAAGCTTACAATTTTATAATAGTATAGATGCAAAAAAAACATATGGAATCTTTTCTTGTATATTGACTAAACCTCATGTCGATTTTAAGTCGCATTCTCTACATACTCATAGTCTTATTATGTCTTATTCACATATTTTGCCCGATATTATCAAACCCAAACACACATGGGTACATTACATTATATGGTTATTACTTTCTACGTGAATGAATATGACAGGCGTCTAGGAGATTCAAGAAAACGAACCCACAAAGGCTGTAAACCGGAAGTAATTCTGTGTTTAATAGCTATCACTTTGCGTTTCCTATTTCAGAACTTACTTGCCAGGAATTCACTGAAACCGCGAGGCATTTCCAGATTTTACAATACTTTTGGATGGAGTGGGTTATAATATATGAAGTACCTTCCGTGAGGTTTTTATGTTTATCCATACCAAAAGTTTTAGGACAGTTGAAGATAGAATATATTTGCATATTTGTCAATAACTTTTAGAATAAATTTTCAAATGATTTTCGTTTCATATCTGGTACTTTAATGACATTTGTTTTAGACCGTGAATTATCACTGACATTTTTTATTCGCTCTTTGTAGGTCCGAAACAGGTACGTTAGTTCTTGCTACTTCAAAAATATGGAAATTTAATTTTCATTTATATGGAAATTAAATTTTCATTTGTGCAAATTCCGTAATTTTAAATTATATGCCATGTGGGTTGAAAGGTAGCCATGGAAATAAATTGATAAAACGGCTGATGGTTTGCAATATCTGAAGTGGTGGAATCCTGGTAGTAAAGTGTCAAAAATAATAACAAATTATTTTCCTGTTAATGAACAATGTGATATGGCCGCTTTTTTCTTGACCAACTATAATTTCTGGAGGAAACTTGATATACGAAATCAGTCTATTAGTTAATTTACATTAGTTTCTGTTTATGCTTCTTGGGCATAAGACCACATATATTTGAAAAATCTGTTTTATTTCCAACTGGTTCGTTGTCTAGATCTGACCCCGTTGTTTGTGGCAATGAAGAAACCATTTGAAAAGCACAAATAGTTATTACTTGTTATTCATGAATTAAGCTGCGCTGGCTAAAAGTGATGGAATTTTTGATGAATTAAAGCACAGTATTACTAACTTCAATTTTAATTCATCATAAGTTTCAACTGTCACTAAGTAAGGGCCAACTCTATCTAGTGGTTGATTAAATTTTCTCTTTCAATTAGCAGAGAATGAGTAGCTGTAGAACAGACGTGATTCAATCATTTTGGATATCATTAGAATTAGAATCACTTAAATTAATTTCACACCAGCAAAATCGAAGTTATTTTTTGAAATCAAAATGTAAATACGATTCGCTTGTACCATCACTTCAGCATCAGTTAATAGAGAATAAATCATAAGATTTTACACAAAATTTAATTAATGAAAACCCACAAAAATATGGAATTGTTTTTAAGCTAATATTTTGAAAAGTAATAACGAGAATGCTGTGAATGGAAAAGTTCTAAAGATTCATAGCTTCTTCTTAATGAGCGTTTGTAAGTCCTGACTGGATCATTTTTCACCGAGACAAGTCTGAAGAACTGACCAAACGTGCATTATTTTCAAAAATTCATAACTTTCTGGCAACTAAAACTGGAACATTAATTTTCGTCAAAATGATACTTTGTCATGTAAAGTTTATTTGGGCTCAGGACGGATACTGTCTATTAAGTAGTTTTTGAAGAATTGTAATTTAAATAATATACTACAGATAGTTTGAATATCATGCACTTTAAAATGTCTGTATTGGATTTTCGTTACAAAGCCGGTCAAATTGTTACTGTCTAACTAACGCTGCCTCAAGATTGAGCGGAAACAAATACCGATGAACATGAATTGAGGTTTGTCAAAATTATGTAAAATAATGAAATTCTGTTATTGGAATAATTCTAAAAAAATGAGATTTTTGTGACAGTAAAATTTATTATAACAGTTCGAGCTTCTTTAACTCCAGCCATACGGTAAATAAATGGAATGTTAACCCAATATTGGTACTGTTTATTACTATGATCGTAAATATTTTGTAGGAAATTAGTATCTTTCTGTATAAATAACAAACTTGCTACATGTGAACATGTTCCTGAAGTTCTGGCGTCATTAATAATAGCTGTTTTAGCGGTGTAGATCCAGGATGGGTCCGGAATGGATGCCTAACGGATCTTGGATGTGCTTTATGCGCAAGTGCAGTTACGAACACGTACTAGATTTCTCTCTACCACGAACAATTTTAGAACTGTAATAAAATGACAATGTAGTGGTACTTAATTCGAAAAAGCAGATTTTATAGTTATATAAAGGGAGTTCCAATTTGGGGTTAATTTTTAAATTTTTAATAAAATACACAAATTATTTGAGAGTGATCACATCTTTCATTTCAAATGATAGTACAATTGTTTCGGTTTAGTAATGGAAAACAATATCTTGTAAGTGACCACCTGCTGCTGTACGAAAAGCTTCTAATCTTTTGCCAAAATTTTCGATATCATCTTCATGGAGTAAACCAAAATAATATATTCATAATTTTTCACAGTAATATTGACTCAAAATGAATTTTGGCAAAGTGAATATATTCAATATTTGAAAATTATAATTCGGGACAATTTCAAAAATTCGATGATGATCAAACACAAAAAACTTATTATTATCTGTGTCGAAACTATAGTCACGTTTATACTTATTTATTCAAGTCAGTGATAGCAAACAAAGTAAGTTTTTTGTGTTTGATCATCAGGACAATTTTTTCAATTTCTGAAATATTTACAGCTAGCTCATGCTCACTTTCGTTATGATCCCTTCTACAACAAAACCATAGAATTCAATACTAATCAATCATGAACACTATTTAACCTTTAGGATTAAACGGCAAAATAATTTTTAGATCTGGCATGAAACTAAACTGCATTTATTGTTAACCCCGGTGAATCAATTCTGGTTCATTTAGACACAGTGCAAATAGGAAATTTAAATAATGACCGAATTCTGAATCGATTCAGAACTACTTCCGCCAATGAACCTAATATCTTGGATCTAATTATTGTTTCAACATTATCCCTAAAACAGCTGTTTTAATAGATATCTTAATCAACGGAACAATTCTATTCTGCATCTAATCAAATTATGTTTCTAATCTATAAAACTCGTGCGCCCTTGAAACCGGGCTGACCTAACCTTTACCTCTGATAATTACCCACAACTTCCACCCCTCAATGGTCGTCTACGGTTTGCTTGTTCTTTAATTGAGACTTTCAATTATCTAATTAATTTTATCTCGAAATGGCGTGTAGATCGGAAATGCAAACTCCATACAAACAAGTGAGAGAGAAGGACAAATAGTTTGCCGGCAGCTATGCTTAGTGGGTTAGAGATAGATTGTAATCGATCGATGGATATTAATTGAAGGATAAACCATAAGTTATGTTCTATTCAGAACCCCGAGGGACAGTAACAGCTACAATTATGTTTTCGAGTCTTCAAAACATCTCACTTTTCGAACGTGATGGTATTAATTTTAACAAGTACAACCAACCGTCTGTGAGAATTTTGTTGGTCATAGTAGATTTATGAAGAAGTTATTTAAGAATTATAATAGTTTTGTTTCACTTAAAATGTATTTATTAAAGTGAAACTTTTTTCTATCGCCTCAAATTTTTACAGACTCTCGAGTGTATTCGATGCATTCCGGCAGTGATCGCGATTGTACATCCGGTTTTGACATTTCTTATGTTGGTTAAATAGATTATGACTTGGTATGCAAGTTGTCAACAAGTGATTTATTTTTGAATAAAACTGTGTTGTACATATTGTTATAAAGTCCGTGGGTTCAATTCAAAATTATAAAACTAATATTCACTTTCACTTTTCTAGAACTTTATTTACTTTAAAACAGCTGATTCAAGTACAATAACAATCCCATATACGCTAGTCGTCGCGGTATAATTGAACTGGCGATCGTGGTGTGCTCCCTTTATAATACCAGCGTCGAATTCTCCAGTAAAAATTATCAACACTCCTTCCGCTGCCGAGTCTTTTCGAGAATCGTTTTTTTTATCTTAAAGCGTTTGTTCTCGTACTGAAATGAAATAGGGTCAGCTTTGGGTAAATTTCGTAACACTGCCTCTCCTTTAATTCTGATCGTCCCGATCAGAAACATCCCCTCCATGGTAGGGAGCGAGTCGATCTAAATGAACCACCTTCAATTTAGCCTTGGGGTTTTGACGGATCCGGTAGACGACGTCATTAAGCCTATTGACCACCTCGTATGGACCATCCCAGGCGGGTGTAAGCTTTGGGGATTTACCCTTGTTCCGTTGGGGGTTGTACAGTCAGACTTTGTCCCTCTCCTGGAACCAAACTGAATTGGCCTTGAGGTCGTATCGCGTCTTCATCCGATCACTGGTGGCCAACATCTGTGTTCGGGCTAATTCGTGTATTGCCAGCATGTTATGTCGGAGCTGGTCGGCATAATCGTCGATGTCTTGGGGAGGTTCTTCGGGGGAGCCAAATGCCAAGTTGCTTGGTAGTCGCAGCTCGTTTCCGAATAGGACCCTGGCTGGGGTCAGGCCTGTACTATTATGTACAGCAGAGCGATATGACAACAGGAATAGGGGAATATGCTCATCCCAATCACGCTGTTTATTGCTGACGACCTTGGATAGGTGTTGATTCAACAGGACCTTGCTGTTGAATCTTTCCACCATTCCGTCTGACTGTGGGTGTAATGGTGTTGTTCTCGTTTTCCTGATCCCCAACATCGTGCAGACCTTCTGGAATCCATTCGATTCGAAGTTACGCCCCTGGTCTGAATGTAATTCCATCGGGACGCCAAACCTGCTGAATAGTTGTTCTACTAGCACCGTCGCTACCGTGGTTGCCTCTTGGTTGGGTATCGCATATGCCTCAGGCCATTTGCTGAAGTAATCCATTGCGACCAGAATGTATTTGTTCCCCCTCTCAGAGTCGGGAAACAGACCAGCGACATCGATGGCAATTCTCTCAAATGGGACGCCCACATTGTACTGCTGCATTTTGCCCTTGGTCCGGGTCTTCGGGCCCTTACTGGCTGCACAGGTGGCACATTTGCTGCACCAAGCTCTGACGTCTTCGAAGTAGTTCACCCAGTAGTACCGCTGGCGGACTTTGTCTAGGGTTTTATTCATGCCCAGGTGGCCTCCGGTAATTCCATCATGTACTTCGGTCAGGATGGCTGGTACCTTTTTCTTCGGAACTACCAGTTGGGACTCGCCCATCAGCGCTTTCCAAACTCGCTTGAGCATTCCATTGTCTACTCTTAGAGAGTCCCATTGAGCCCATAACGACTTCAGCACGCCGGAGTATCTAGCTACCTCGTCCCATCGTGGCCTAGGTGCTCCTCTCGTTTTGAGTGACAAGATTGGTTCGATGTCTGGATCAGCCATTTGGTCCTGGATGCGCTGTTCCGTTGTCCAGTCTTCATTGGCCTGCACTCGGATCTGCCTGATGGGGATACCCTCTCGCTGTTCCGTCCTCAGACAATGTCCGCATTCCGCTCGACAGGGTCTTCTGGATAGGGCATCGGCAATATTGTGCAAACGGCCGGCACGGTGTTCCACCTTGAAGTCGTATTGCTGTAATTTCTCCATCCATCTGGCTAGTTGTCCTTCCGGTGTCTTCATGTCCAGCAGGCACTTGAGTGCGGCATGATCTGTCCGGATTAAGAAATGACGACCATAGAGGTATTTGTGGAAATGGTCTACAGCCCTTATTATTGCAAGAAGTTCTTTTCTGGTGACGCAATAATTTCTTTCCCGTTTCGAGAATCCACGGCTGTAATACTCGATCACCCTCTCTTCACCATCTTGCACCTGGGGTAGGACGGCCCCCAAACCGGTGTTGCTGGCGTCGGTGTCTAAAATGAACTTGCCGGACTGTGTAGGAAAGGCTATGATTGGGCTGGAACGTAGTGCTACCTTCAGTCGTCTGAAAGATGTTTCGCAATGCTGATTCCAATGAAAGGTCTCTTTCTCAGTGGTCTGCCGATGTAGAGGGGCGGCGATGGTGGCAAATCCCTCAACAAAACGCCGGTAGTATGAACAGAGGCCCAAGAAGCTTCGGAGTTCATGCTTGTCTCTTGGGACTGGCCAATCACGGATGGCTTCTATCTTGTCTTCGTTGGTGCGGATTCCTGACTCGGACACTACGTGGCCCAAAAACTCTACTTCTTTTTGAAACAAGGAACACTTCTTCGGATTGAGTCTCAGGTTGGCGTTATTAATTCTGGAGAATACTTCGCCCAGGTTCTTCAGATAGTCGTCGAATATCTGGCCCATGACTAGAATGTCGTCGTGGTATACTAAGCACATTCAAATGAAGCGGGTGCATTACATAACCCAAAGGGCATGATTGTGAACTGAAACAGCCCTTTACTGGTGGAGAACGCTGTCTTCTCTCTGTCGTTTGCGTGTAGACCAACCTGCCAATATCCACTTTTTAGGTCTAGTCTGGAGAACCAACGGGAGCCTGCTAGTGTGGTCAAAGTGTCATCGATTCGGGGTAGTGGATAGCTGTCTTTCTTCGTGACGTCATTCAGCTTTCTGTAATCCACACAAAATCGGGTGGTTCCATCCTTCTTTTTGACTAGCACGACGGGAGCAGACCAGGGCTGATGGATGGCTCAATAACTCCATTTTGTAACATGGACTCGATGTTTTCCTCGACTGCCTGTTGTTGGCCCAATGGTAGTCGTCTAGGTGGTATTCTGATGGGTTGAGCCTTTCCGGTATCTATTCGATGCTGGATGATGTTGGTGCGACCGGTGGTTCCATCTTGACTGTTAAAAATTTGCCAGTGCTTGGTGATAAATTGCTTGGCTTTTTTCTGGTTCTCTGGTGTCAGGTGTGTCAAATGGTCAGCAAACTGTTGTAGGAACTCTTTATCGGGCCATGGCTCCTTCACCGACGTCTGGTACTCTTCTTCGCAATTGATGATGGTCTCTACTGGCTATCTCTTGACCATTGGCAATTCTGATGTCGTTGTTGGACAAATTCAGGACTCTGATTGGTATATCTCGTCCGGTTTTAACTATAGCCCGTCCAACTAAGTAGTCATGAGCTGAGTGTACGGGCTCCACCATTGCTATCTAGCTGCCCATGAATAATCTGTTCCGTTCGACCGGGAATTCTAGCTGAAGACTTTGCCACAATTTTTATGGGGTTGACTGATGTGTTGACGGGCCGTGTCAATACAAATTCCTCATTTAGGAACCGAAGAACATCATATCTCGGGTCGAACATAAATCCATGCTGGCTAATTAGGTCCATTTCCAGTATAAAATCGTCCTCAATATTCGCTAACAGGACCCTATGCCGGAACATGTTGTCCCCTATCTGCAGCACGACATCTGCCTCAACCTGTATTAACATGGACTCGCCGGTGACTGTTCTGAGCTGGATGTGATTGGTAACTGGCCGAATTTCTGATGTTCTCAAAACCCTGGAGTTGGCAATGGACACAGCGGCGCCGGTATCGATGGTGATGGTGACTGCTCGGCCATTGATGGTGCCTCTGATGACTAGGCTGCCTCTATCTCGGCAAAATCCCCGGATGGATAACGTTTTGGGGGCTGGTGCAGTGGCAGTCAGCATTCGCCCCCTTATGCTGACTGGATGACGGTCCCTGGACATGTGGCTGTTCTGTTGGTTACCCCTGGTCGGTGATCGTTCAGGTAGCCTCACTCGACAATCACGTTGGAAGTGTCCTGTCCGTCCGCAGTGGTAACATGCCCCTCTGGTGACAGTTCTTTGTGACCGTTCTAATATTTTGTTCAGACTAGCCAGCAGCGCATGAAATAGGGACTCTGACTCTTCCTGGTTGAAGGAAACTACTCGGACCCTCGGCTTGGACATGTTCATGACGACCTCTACTTCCAAAGCCCGAAGTAGAGCTTCATTACTTTTCTTGACGCCACTCAGTCTTAGATTTCGTTGTACTTCCACATCTCTGATGCCGTTTATGAAACTCTGTGTGGCCAACTGGTCTTTCGTTTCCTCTGGCAGGTCTGGGTAGGACAAGTGAACTAACCGTCTAATCTCTGCTTCGAATTCTTGAAGGCTTTCACCGGATTTTTGCGTTTTCCCACTGAGTTGGACTTGGTATACCTGGCTCAAGGATTGATTGTCGTATCTCTTGTCCAAAATGGCGATGATCTTGTCGAAATTGCTTTGTTCTTCGACTAGAATGCTTTGGAGGAGTTCTAGGGCCGGACCTCTTAACGAAATTACCAGAGAGGTAGATTTTTCTTGATTATCCCATCCATTAGCTGTAGCCACAGCCTCAAATTGCCGTTTATATATGGGCCAAGATGAACTGCCGTCAAATGTGGGTGGTTTGCTAACGGAACCTTTGGTACTCACGGTGTGCTGGTATTTTCCTTTCTGCAAATTTTGTTGCAATTTTTTAATTGCTGTTTCCACTTTATCTTGTACTTCACTGTGTACTGCGTCTTTAATTGAACTGATTTCAGCTTTTACCTGGCTTTGGATAGCACTTATTTCAAATTTCACCTGGTTCTGGACGGAATCGATGTCATCTACTTTGATTTCAAGAGTCTTCATATTACTTTTTAGGATCTTTATGTTGTCGTTTATTTCTTTTATTTCTGATTCAACTATTTGCATTCTTTCATTAACTGTTTCATTAACTTGCGATACTATTTGCATTAATTGTTCAAATTGCAATTGTCTTTTTTCTTTCGTTTTGCCTTGTTTTTCTTCAAATATCTTAAATTCATTTTATCGTTTTTCTTCTAATAATTTAAATTAATTTTGTCGTTTTAATTCAGTTTGATCTTATTTTTCTACAAATTTCGAGAATAATCCTTCCATTAAATTTTGTTGTTTTTCTTCCATGGCAGTGACAAGATTTTGTTGTTCGCTTTTCATTGTAGAAATCAGATTTTCTAATTCTATTTTACGTTTTTCATCGATATTAGTGACAAGATTTCCTAACTCAACTTTAAGTTTATCATCAAAAGATTTCACTAACCTTTGTTGAATTTCTTCTTGATGTTGTTTCTCCTTCTTGTCGCGTTTTTCTAGAATCTGTGTAATTTTTTCGTCTATCTTTTCCATACTACGAGTTTCCATAAATCAAATTACGATTTTAACTGCGCTTAATCCCACTTCTGACATCAAATTTGTTATAAAGTCCGTGGGTTCAATTCAAAATTATAAAACTAATATTCACTTTCACTTTTCTAGAACTTTATTTACATTAAAACAGCTGATTCAAATACAATAACAATCCTATATACGCTAGTCGTCGCGGTATAACTGAACTGGCGATCGTGGTGTGCTCCCTTTATAATACCAGCGTCGAATTCTCCAGTAAAAATCATCATCACTCCTTCCGCTGCCGAGTCTTTTCGAGAATCGTTTTTTTGTCTTAAAGCGTTTGTTGTCGTACTGAAATGAAACAGGGTCGGCTTTGGGTAAATTTCGTAACAATATTAAGAATACATGTACCTTATAAATAGTAGGTGCGTATTTCTCCATATCCCTCCCCTGATCTCCGAAACTACTGAGCCAAAAATTTGGAAAAAATAGGAATTATAGAACGTTGCCCGAACTTTACAGGAAAAATAAGGAGAAACCATTAATATTAATTTCGGGGGGCAAATTATGGAATTAAATAAAAATTTAAAAATAAAAAAAAATTCAAACACATCATGTAATATATCAAATGAAAGGTCTCATTCTGAGGAACACCGTAAAGTTTTGAAAAAAAATACATTTATAGGTTCTGAGCTGAAGTTTACTGGAAAAATAAGGAGAAACCTCTACTTTTAATTTGGGGGGGGGGCAAATTACAGAATTAAATGGAAAATTAAAATTAAAATTGTTTCTAACCCATCATGTTATATATCAAATGAAAGGGCTCAGTATGACGAAAACAAATATATTTTTTTCATATTTTTTAAATAAATAAGTTAAAAGATATTAACAAAAATATAAAAAAATTTACCCATACCCCCCCATCTCCGAAAACATAAGCTGGAAAATTTTGAAACAACAATGGAGGTATAGCCCCTCACCTGAATTTTACTGGAAAATAAGGAAAACCCCTAATATTTTTTTGGGGGCAAATTGTATAATTAAATGGAAAATATAAAATTAAAATTGTTTCTAACCCAGCATGTTATATATCAAATAAAAGGGCTCATGATGAAGAAAACAAATACATTTTTTCCATATTTACAAAATAAATAAATTAAAAGATATTAACAAGAATATAAAAAATTTTACCCATTCCCCTCCTTATCTCCGAAACCATAAGCTGAAAAATTTTGAAAAACTGGAAGTATAGCCCCTCACCTGAACTTTACTGGAAAAATAAGAAGAAACCCCTAATATTCATTTTGGGGGGCAAATTATAGAATTAAATGGAAAATAAAGAATTATAATTGTTTCTAACGGGTCATGTAATATATCAAATCCCAGGGCTATGACGAATACAAATATATTTTTTAATTTTTTTAAAATTAATATTTTAAAATATATTAAAAATATTTAAAAAAATACCCATTCTCTCCGTTATTCCCCAAACTCTAGGACCTCATTTTTTTTTTAATTTATAGGAAAAATATGAAAAAAATCCCTAATTCTATTATTTGGCCTCCAAATAATAGAATTAAACGGAAAATAAATTATTAGAAAACCTCCGAGTAATTTTAGGGACAAATTATACAATTAAATGGAAAATAAAGATTCAATTTTCAAACGCATCATGTAATATATCAGATAAAAGGCTCATTATGTGAATTACAAATATATCATATTTTTAAATCATTTGTATAAAAGATATTAACAAAAATATTAAACATCGACTTAATTCCCAGTTTAGAAACTACACTTTTTAAATTTTGTATAATATATTTTATTTATATTTTTAAATAATTTGAATAACAGATTTAATAATTCATAATTTAAACTTTGACCTATTTTGCCATTTTTCTTCCAATCTACAGAGCCTCAAAACTCAGACAGTAGATTATAAAAGGCATCTCTGAAAGTTTATTAGTAAAATAAAACTCTAATGTTACTTTTTGGGGGCCAAATTAGAAAATTAAATACATATGTATTGTGATAAAAATCAAGGGAATCCTAAAGCAGATAAAATAAAAAGTCTATGTGTGGAAAATCAAAGTGTATATTTTTTTATAAATTTAAAACCCTTCCTTTAAAAGATATAAGGGTAAATATAAGAAAATGCACTCATTCCCTGCTTGTCTGAAACTGGAATATTCGAATCTTGAAGGTGGTACGGAACCCTAAGTATGTGAGTCCAACTCGCACTTCACCAAATTATTTAGAGAATCATTCAATTGTAGTAAACGAACAACCCGAACACCCAATTAATATACAATACCACCACAAAATTACCTTTTTGTTCTAATACACATTCCAATTCTCTGTTTGTGATATTTTAAATTACAGTCTTAACATACGTCAGAAGTTACTTGCCAGTAAAAGTGTGTGCTGGCTAAGTTCATATTATTTATTAAGATAGTTAATTGTTTTCAATTAAAAAGGTTATTATTAATTTTTTTAGTATTTGTTCACGTAAAGGTAACCACTACTTAACCTCAAAATAGGTTTTCTTTAGATGAGAACAGTTTACCAGAATGCTTTAATGAACAATACAGGACCAGAAGAGCGATAATTGATTGTAAAGGGTTACAATTAATGTTCCATAAAGTTTAGATAAAGTTTTTTAGTAGGAATTACACCTGATGGCTTCGTCTGTCCAAGACAATAGGAGGTTGAAAAAGTCACCCTAAAATTAATATTGACTCTGGTCTTCTTGACTTACTTGGAAGATGGTAATATAGTTCTGAATGATAAAGTTTTCCCAGAGTTTCGCACAATGCTAACTGAATGTTGTAAATAAAATATAGTAGTTGTGCATCCATTCTTATAGGGTGACTCTGAATTTCCTTTCAGTTAAATTGAGGACACCTTTTCAACTGCCAAAGTAAGAATCCAAATTTGTTTTACATATTACATGGATTATACCAATTGTTCATATTATTACAGAATCTTCAGTTATTTTTTTATACTCCCAAAACTTATTCAAAATAACAACAGTGGCTAATACTGGACAGATGTTCGTCTTATTGTTCATTCAACTTAATTCCAAACTACACTACGATACCGGGCTGTATTCCATCCTCTTTATACTTTCGGCGCATTCTTTACTTTAGCACGTTAATCGATTATAATTTCTGCTTCCGGAATGAGATCGAATTGTTCGGGGTTCTTGCCTTTGTTTTTGTATGCGTATCGCAAATTAATTTTTATTTGGGAACATTTACTACTCTAAGCTTTCTTAACTTTCGGCAGCGTAAAATGAATGTTATAACAATATGGTAAGATTATTAATCAGTCGTCTATAATTTATGATACAAGTAGACGAACAACTGTATGCAATTTTAACATTAATGCATTTTAACTTATGTTAATATATATGTTTCGCTCAATCTTGTTGCAAATATTAAATAATCTTTTTTCTAATAAAATTTATTTTATTTTATTACTAATGTTGTACCATTCATAACTTTTTTTGCATAGTAATTTTGAGAATTTAGCGTATGAAGTTTCAATTGAGAAATTGTTAATGGTATTAGAGGTGGCAACATATTCACGAAAAGCGATAATATTTCACCTTAAAACATATAGTTATCCAAACATAATAGTAAATTCTACATTTACTACAAAGCCTTTTACATTCATGTATGTCGGTTTACACCATATACATTATGTAAATTCTCTGTGAATATACATTATAAAGGTGGGTTTCAGGAATTATGTTAGGTAGTTAAGGATCTGAAAGCATCTCTGTGCTTAATATTATTGGTGCCTTTAGGAGGAACTTGTACAATTAATTCCTACCTCCTAGAAATTAGTTTTAGTATATACTACTGAAATAACGAATCTATTAACAAAAAATATTAAAGAGTTTTAGTTAATAACACACTGGAGAAAGTGTTTAAGAAATGTTGAGCGCGTAAAACAATAAAATATTGTTTTTGACGACAGAACACTGTACGAATACTGTAAAACCTGATGTGTGGGTTTTGAGTAACATAGTTTTCAAAATTAAATGGTTTAAATTAAAGAGAATGGGAAAGACGTCATACTTTTTGTTTTATATCAATAAAACTAAAGTTTTGTCATAAAGTTAAGAGTATTTCCAGAGAAATATGCCCATTAAGTGTCGTCAGTCTTTAAGAAGACTATCTATTTCTAATACTTTTTTTTCATACAATTCAGGCCTAAAAAAAATTGGCGAAAAATAGAATGTCACCAATATTTATTATCACGAATCAAAAATGGAGTTTTCGTTTTATTATTAGAAAAATTTGATTGAAGTAAAACAAAGGTACTATGGTTAATTAATGGATGCAGATTCCTCTTTGCTATTATTACTTTAGTGTATGGATAATATCAATTATAAAAGATTTAATAAATTTTTGTTTTTCACACAATAAACCTTTCTGACCTTTGTAATCCTATTTAACATGAGTTATGAGAGTGTGTGCAATGGAAAATTTTTTTTTTTTTCGTGAAATAGTGCTATTTACGTAGAAATACTCTTAAACATATTCTTTTAATTCCAAATACGGGTAGATTTACTGTACAGAAATCTATTTATTTATATATTGTGGATTATCTGTGAAGCCAGTTATCGCAGAGATAATACTTAATCCAGTGCTATGTAAGTAATAACTTGCCAACGGTATTCACTGTTCTACTTTGGTAGTTTTCAAAAGATGACAAATCCAAGCGGTTTGTTTACATTTTACTTGCCTAGGTAGTAATTTGCGAATATGGTTTACATCTTCAATTATTAATTTTCGCGTTTCTTTCCCTGTTTATTGAAAATAATCATAACAATGAGGTGGCAGGTAAAAACTAGCACAATAGACTGGTTCAGTGCGAGATAAAATGTTATGCGGATGCAGCCCGAAGAAGATTCCACATCTTCAATCTATGCATTGCCAACATATTTATTTATCTCCAAGCTTTAGTAGTAGAAAAATCCGGTCAACAGTACTTGAAGGCTGCACATATGGGGCTACATTTCAACTATAAAACCAAATATCCCATAATAACAAAAACGCTCTTCAGCGAGGTCAAAAATATGTGTAACAAATTTGACGTTTTCAGATATGACCAACTGAAATTTCGAGAGGACCACTTGAGGAATCGATATTCCTGATGCAACGTCTACAAGGCATCTGAAGAATTCGAGAAACTAGTAAGGACTAACAACCATTCTAATAATATGATATACCAGAGCTTTGTACGCATTATTATTACGAGTGGTAACACGTTCATAATTTTGATAACAAAATACAAGTCGGACACTCGTCCACCACACTGTGCATGTCTCTACATGCGATCTATGGACCTAGAGAATTAGCTGACAATTGACCAAGGTAATCGACAAGGAGAAAACTTCTACAAGATTGAGTTTAAATAGAAGAATTGATGCCCGCGGCCAAATTACTGATACTGCAGAAACTAACCACTAGGCCGATGAAGTGATGTGAGCATGACCAGTGACCCAGGCCTGATTTTAGAGATAAATGCCACAGATCATCTGAATTTCTAATCATTTACTGGAAGAAGATAGATATCAAATCCACAGCTATCGAAGCGTAGTGTGATGAACCAAATTCAAGGCAACAAAGTCCAAGGAAACTGCAAGCAACACATTTGGTTACCACTCTCAAACTAATATCCAAAAAAAGTTTTATGCCATGTTGCATGATCCCTTACGCGGTAACCTGATGTAGCTCCTAGGGACAAGTTAAGTGATGCTGAAACAATCACCCAATTTTTAAAGGTTAATTTTTAGGTGGTTTCAAGAAATCACCTTCAGACGAATAACTAACTAATAAGAAAAAGTTACGAAGTTTTATCTCACGTTACATGGTCCATTGTTGGTAACCAGATCTAACTCTTAACGATTTCTTCTTGTTACATAATGTAAACAAAATCCTAGGAAAAACTCTTAGATCAAATGATAGCTGAAACAATTATCCAATTTGAGGAAATTCCTACAAGTCAGTTTTTAGCTGGCTTCAAAAATAGAACCGTAAGTATATTATGTAGAAAACGAAATAACTTAATACACTAAAAATAAAATAAACAGTTAATATATTACATGTTAAATTTGGTGGATGAGCTGGTTATTACTAAACATTAATTTTATATTAGCGTTATATGTACATCAAATTATTTTTTATTAGACTGGGCCAAAAAAACCAACATATATATTTTTGAACAAAACTACGAAAATATTATTCATGATGACAAAAAACTTGTAAAAGATTAAGCCTTTAATATAAGTATTAAGGAGTGTATCATTAGGTCTATTTGTTTTTTTACAGTAAGCGCATTTTTTACCCAAAACTCGTAAATCATCAATCTGAAAAATATGAGCAGAATACATTCTTAAAGGAAACTAAATTCCGTTCAAAAATGCTCTTTTAACATATTTTCGTTAAAAGAGTCGTTTATTTATAATTGGGCTTTAAACATTTATTTGTTTTTCAATTTTTTGTTTCGATTTTGGATTTCTGTAAATACCAAAAATGTCAATATTTTTATTGATTAAAATATGTATTCGAGAAAGGAATTAGATACTCTAGAGAAACGGTTTCTTAACATTTTTCACTAAATGCACTCCTTTTGAATTATTGGACCTTGAAATTTAATTCAACACTACTATTGAAAAACGAGAAACTTTAATAGGAGTGAATTTTGTGTAAAATGGCAAGAAGTATCAAATTTCTTTTGATCAATAAAAATATGGATATTTCTGGTAGTTACAAAAGTTCAAAATCGAAACAAAAAAAAATTAAAAAACAAATCAATGTAGCCATAATTACAAGGTAACGACTCTTTAAACGTATATTAAATAAGAAAGCATTTTCGTAGGAAATTCAATTTTCTTTAAGAATGTACGTCACCCAAATTTTCAGATTGATGATATACGAGTTTTATGTAATAATTGCAAAAAAACAATAGATGTAACACCTGTTAATACTACTATTAAGGGCTCAAACTTTCACAATATTTGTATTTTATTATTATGTATATTATTTTCATATTATCGTTTACTAATACCAGCGCATCCACCAATTTAAACATCACATCACGAGTTATAAGTTTCAATGCATTAATTACGGATTTTTGTCTGATAATTTAAATTAAATAGATAATACAGATAATGCAGATGTTCTCTTAATCCGGTTTTTATTTTATCTTGTTATTTAGTAAAATACCTAACAAGTAAAATTCTGAATATACTGCCAATAAAATGGTTCATTTTAGCTGAATAGCTGATGTATATCTACTTCATTCTTTATTACCCATCGAAGTGTAAAAACAGCAATCGATTTTGGTTTAGCAAGAGCGCCAGAATGTTAACGGCAAAAGCTCTCTATCCAAACGGAAGGATGATCTGGTGCACTTTTAGTTCTTTTCGACAAAATAAATTGTCCTTTCTTAATGTGGCTGAAATCCATTAGCTAAATATGGTTCTATTACACAAACGAGTGAGATAGGCCTCAGTGAAACTAGGGTGGCTAAATAAAGAATTGATTTTTAAGAAATTTTCGGTTTTGAGCTAATTAATTTTCAAGAAGTTTCCCTACTTCCACATAAACTCCATAAAATCTTCAGTATCACTAAATCTGAAAAAAATGCTGCTATAAAATTTAAAGTTTAAATACTGGGTTTCTCAAAAAGTACGCATTAGGTCTCGGCGGGAAATTGCTCATCCAAAAATAAGAGAAAACATAAATCCAGAAATGTTTGGAGCTCAAGATTCTGTGTGACAAACATTTTTAGATTAACAAGATGAACATTTATTGTTTGAAACTTTTAATAACCAAACAACTTCTCAAACATTAACAACTAAAGAAAATGATCAAAATGTCTAGTAGCAATAGCCTTCGACAGAGATGTTCACACTTTCTTATAACAAAGAATATTTTCTTTAATTCTTCGAAATTCTTCGTGTATTTGTTGGTTTCGTTTTTCTATTGTATTGTTCTTTGTAACGGTAACTTACTATTTGAAAATACACAAATATACTTTTACTTTTTTGAGATGTTATAAGAAGCGCTAAAAACTAATCGCCTAACATCTAATTGATTTATAAATTTTGTGCCAAACTTTATTATAACCGTTCCCAGAGCAAGAATTGCCCTTAATATGAATATGAAATCATTTGAGCACACCAAAAAATATCGAGCAACAGCATAGATTCAGAACTATCTATAACTACTAAAAGGGAATGGTTTCATCTATAAAATTAATGAATCCAATACTAACCTATGCGAAAAAAATATGAAGAACACAACGGCTAGGCTCGAAAAAAGAGACATTGCTATAGAAATAAAGGGAATGGAAAGAGCAAGGCAGACATCCAAACTGTGAATTACAACGAGATTCAGCGATTTGAAATCGAAAGAGAAATAAAAACAATAAATAATATTTGCAAAATGACAGAATAGTCGAAGATAAGAAACAGAAAGAAACAAAATAATGGAGCACGTCACTAAGTTCTGCAGGGACCTAAATAAATACCCCGAATCTTTTGAAATACCTATTACAGAAGAATAAAGAAAAACTTGAAGAATTTTACAAACGCAGGTAACGATGCAATAACGACCAAATTTATAAAATAAGCTGGACGAAGAACCAGGACCATGGAACCAGAACCATGAAATAGCGTCCTCATAGTATCAATTCGCAAGACAGGTAGTGAAAAAGACATCCGAATTTAAAAACCGATAAATATTCTGTTAGTTGTGTACGACGCATTTATTAAGATAATAAAGAATACAATGCGAGGTGCACCAGTTTCCGGTCAGGAGAACAAACCGGATTCAACAGCGGTATGCTCTAATAGAAACAACAAATATCAATTTTGATGTTTGATACTATATTACGGAAGTCGGTAATTAAGATGTATATTACAGGTTATATAGAAAGGTTGGCCAGTATTTACGGGATGTCAAAGTTGGATTGGAATGAAGGGACTTAATAACAGCTTCATGCTGTTAGAAATAAACCTAAAAATAAACAGCCACAAAAGGAAGATAATGTATAACGAACTAGTGTTCATGACATGCTAATAACTAATACAAAACTCTGGAAGCAGTGGAAGAATACATATACTTGAGTCTTTTAATTCATATGCCATATGATTCTAAAAAAAAATCAAATTATATGGGGAGCTGTAAGATAGGAATCACAAGAAGAGATAGAAATAAGGCGAAGGTAATAGATCTCATCAACAAAGTAAATTATCGTCAGTGGCAACCTGTGGAACATTTGACAAGACAATAGCAGATAATAAAAACTACACTGTGGTATTCTAGAGGTGTGAAAAGAGGAAGGATAGCCATAATATATGATAACAGGTATATAACCAGCATTACTTGGTCCTAAAAAGCAAAAAAAAGAAAGGCATCGAAGAAAATAAACTATGAATAACAATAAATAATGAAACTGCCATAATTTAAATACAAAGAACGTATAGTTGTTGAATATCCATATTTTAAGGAGTTTTTGAGATATTGCAATTCAAATACGGTACAGCATATCACCGCAAGCAGCCTCAAAAAAGACATATTTTTAAGTAGGTTGTGAATTTGACATGAACTATTGATTTCTTCCTTGCATACTGTCGATTTATTTAGTCTGTATTAAAGTGAGTAATTGGAATAAAGCCCTCATTAAATATGCCTAGAATTAAAGAATTGGCAAATAGAGAACTAAGGGATATGATTTGTGTTTATGCACAAGTAATTTATAATTCAAGTGCTGCAGTTAGACGATTTGCACAGTTATATCTAAATTGAAATGTGCCTAATCGTATAATATTTCAACGATTATACACACATTTAGGTGAAATAGGTTCGTTTTAGACAAAAAATTTTGGTGGCCGACCTAGAAGTATTTCAGCTAATCATGAAGATGATATTTTAGTTCGAATTCTGGAAAATCCTGCATTAAGAACTCGTCGCTTGCAAGCAGCTACTGGTGTAAGTAAATCGAGGATATCACGAATTTTACATATAGAAAAATTGTATCTGTATCACTTTACGTCTGTACAAAATTTATTGCCCAATGACTTACCTCGTAGACTACAGTTCTATCAGTGGATGCAACATAAAAACATAAGATCCAACGTTTCTTGAAAACTTCCTATTTTCTGACGAAACTACATTCAACCGCTGTGGAGTCTTTAATTGGAGGAATAACCACTATTATGAATTTGATAACTCTCAAGTATCGTGAAGCTCGTTTTCAGCATGAATTTTCCATTAATATCGTGTGTGGAATTTTCCAGTAATATCGGGTGTGGAGTTATTCACATCATTGGTCGGTTTGAACATTACAGTATTTAGAATTTTTGGAAAATAATTTGGGTAATTTACCCGAAGAAGTTTTTCTTATTGCAAGGCAGCATATGTGGTTCATGCAAGATGGCGAGCCGCCACATTATACGCTTATAGTCCAGCAATATTTAAATGACTACTTTCCGCGTCGTTGGATTGGACCTGGCAGTGAATTCCCTTGGCCGCCACGTACTCCAGAACTTAATCCTGTGGACTTTCACGTATGGGGATACATGAGATCTTTGGTGTACAGCAATGCAATTAATACCCGAAACGAGCTGTTAGTAAAAATCAGGAAGCCGCGAATATTCTTAAGAATAACATTGCAACCTTTTTCAATATAAGACGACATTTCATAAAAAGTGTGGTGGCCAATTTCAACATTTGATGAAGTGAGTCTATTTGTTTTTTTATTTTAATAATTAAATTGAAATTTGTTTAAATCGTTAATGTTTTATTTAAATGACTAAGCGCCAGTTTTAAAATGGCAATATCTAGAAAACGCCTTGAGATATGGAGATTCAACAAATATACATTTTTTGTATTGAAATTATCGCAGTTTCATTATTTATGGTCGAAACACAAATTATACGGAGTGTCGAAATAATCATGGATTTGCCCAATTCGACCTTCGTAAGACACGCCCTGTAAGAATGCCATGATAAATAATAATTTGAGTACAATATATGGAGCCGTTTTCCAAATATATTTTTCAAAAAGCAAATACCAACTTTAGGACCCTGAATATCGTTTACTACACATATTTTATTAAGGTAAGTTTGTATTAATCGGTATATTTTCACCGCTTCTATCTGCAGTTATCGTCCATTAGTTATGGAACACCCTATACATATATTAGCTTCAGTGTCGTATAATGAATATGTTGAAGTAACAATGACTAATTTAGCCAGGAGTCGCGTTTAAGTGTAATTTTATTTTAATATTTTAACGCAGCTATATTTTTACGCTACAGTTACATTTCCACATAAGCCTTTAGACACTTTTGCAAATAAATTTTATAATATTGCTAAAATACGAGTGTGCTTTTACAAAAGCATTTCCGTTATTAGTTATCATCAGCATTCTTGGGCCTCTCTAGAAACCACTTATTTAAATCTCAGAGGCCCGATTAATTGTGAATCCATTTAGAACTGAACGAGATCTCAAGGGCGTACTGAATAAGGAATAACTCAAACATCTTATTCGAAAGAAACGAAAAGGGAATCTCTGAATGCAGAAAAAAGCTTTCGTCAAGATATTAAAAAAAATCAATTTCCACACACACCGAGACTTCTTTTAACGTTTCTCTCAGATTCTCTAATTAAGTTTGCAAAGGGGTCCGGGTGCTAATTATAATATAATTCATTTGAAATTCCATCTTATCCCCAAGGCAATTTATAATACGGCGAATTTAGGAAAAAAATTAATTTATAATTTTGTAATTCCAACTGGTCCTTAAGGATTAAGCGAGATTAGGCAAGGAAAGATTTAATGGATTGAATTTAGTTTTCGACAAGTTGTGCTAAGATCTGTCTACATGGTTCTTAATCTTAATATTAAATTTAATAATAGAGGACAACTTAAAGATTTAATTTTTCAGGAAGGTATATTTAGCTATATTCCGTCTTATTGTAGAAAGTATCGATATAAACTAAGAAACTTAGCATTATTTTAAAAATTCCACAAGTATTTGATGTTTGTTCTTGAAGAAGGTACCTCACACAACACATAAAAAGTATTGTTTCCTGAATGACATTTGTGGCATATATTTCAGTGTACTTCTTGGGAAATAACACCAGAGTTAAGAAAATTGCTGTAATCCAAACGTTACGGGGTCTATGGTTAAGAAACTATGAATAAAAAAGGCACAATTCTAAGACGTAAAAATCAAATATTTGACAATATGTATTATTTGATTTCTGACATAACTAAGAGAATTTTATTTGTAATGTACAGGGTAGCAGAGAAACTTCTCAAGATCATATAATCATAAAGCTCCTTTCAAATTGGAAGAATTTGAAAGGGAGATCTTCAGAATTTTATGTGGCGCTCCTAGGTGCGACTTTGTTATAAGATAGTGCATTGAATTCATATTAGTTTTTAACCGACTTCAAAAAAGGAGGAGGTTCTCAATTCGGTTGTATTTTTTTTAGACTTTGTTATCTCAGTACTACGTCAATTTTGAACCGATTTCGATTACTCTTATTTCATTTGATAGAATATACTTCCAGAGTGGTCCCATGTTTTTTTCCATTTTGTAAAAAATCTTCTAACAGATGTCTTTTAAAGTATCATAATATATGGTGAATGCGCTAGTTAAAAGATTTTAGTTATTATTATTCGAAATCTAGAATGAAATTAATTGAAAATAGATAGAAATTGCATCATCAATGACATGGAATGGACCATTTTGCAAAAAATCGTAAAAACCATGTAACCGACTTCTTAATATATCATAATATATGGTGAATACGCTGGATCAAAACATTTTAGTTATTCTTATTCGAAATCTAGGATGAAATTAATTGAAAATAGATTGGAATTTCATCAAAATATTTCAAGATGAATGTTTTCAATTTTTCTGTATATATATATATATATATATATATATATAGGGTGCACTTATGTTAGGATATTATAAAAAATTTTCTTATTAATAATATTTAGGAAATAATAAGTTAGTCTCCATAAAAAAATTGCATAGTCTTGAAACCTAAACCGAAATAATCGTCACATGTAACTTTTATCAATAACTGTATACAAGGTTTGTTAAAAAGATGCATTTTCCTTAAAAGTGAAAGATCTACCACTTCTTCTGGCAATATCGAAACTGGTTATAAATTAACGTTAATTAACGTTTTCAAAGAAAAAAGTTGCCGATGGGTAAATGTTAATTTGAGGCACATATGAATGTTATACAACTTTATCGTTATCCATTATACAAGATGGTTAAATGTTATATGTAGCCAATAAGCAGTTTTATATGCTTATATAAATTCGTTGAAATATAGGGCGTTTTAGAATTGTACAGGATGGTTAAAATACGTTAGAAACTAAATGTTTTGTTGGGTGGCACATGAGTAGTTGCATATATAGAGGATTTAGAATATAAAGTGGAGTTTGACAGGTTGGTTAGTAAGAAGCTATAAAAAAAATTATATCTTGAAACCCAAAAGTAGTTGATTACATATGATAGTTGAAAGATGGTGGATTAGAACATGATATACAAGTTGTTTTAAAAAATGGTTAAAGAATGTTATACCTGTAAGGTAGCTCCTTAGGAGTTACAAATAAAGAATGGTTGGAGTATACGGTAGAGTGGAATTATTTATAGTTTAATAGGGTGGTTAAAAAATGTTGAATGGATTGCTATCGGCAGATGCATATACGGGGTGGTGACATATGCTGGAGTATAATTATAGTCATGCAGCTTGATTTAAAAAACGTTAGAACAAAACTGCTATATTTGTAGCCCATAGACAGTTGCATATAAGGTGGAGAAAAATTGTAGTTACACAGTTTTATTTAAAAAAAAATAGAAAAAGAAATGTTTTTGGGTACGCTACAAGCTGTTGTATGTATACGAAGGGTTGAAAGATAGGGCGAATAGAAATAAATTTATAGTAGATGGTTACAAAAGTGTTTATAGTGTGGTCCACAGGCAGTCGCATATGGTTGGAAGATAAAGTGTTATTGTTATACAGGATGGTTGGGATATAGAGTGTTATAGTTATAAAGGGTGGTTTACAAAATTCGGTCCATAAGCATATAGAGTTAAATGTTAGAGAATTAAAAATGAACTGATTCATATAGTCTCAGGATAAATTTATTTACATGTACGTATCCACATTTTTTTTCGAAACCTTGAATTTGCGAGTGAAGTTCTGTTAATCAAATATTGACATATTATTATTTAAAAATATATATTCTTCCAGAATGGTCTGCGTTATCCGGAACCTATAATAAAATCTTCACATGTAATTTTTTTTATACGAGATTCGTCAAAGAATTTTAATTTTTTCTAATAATAAAGTACCCCTGTTTTGTCTATAAAAAAATGTTATAAAACAAAGTTAGTAACAATTATAACATACATCCAGTTATGCAATTATGTCACTAAAAAGCACAAAATAAATATATTGATAAAATCACTGATTTCAATGCATAGTAACATTAATGATACTAAAAGTAAAAAATAATTGAATTGGGTATTTAAAACGAAAGATATTATATGTTCTATAAGACTGCGTTTGAAGTTGGTGCCAAGCCTGAAAAATAGTGTGTAAACTGTCTTTGAAATAGCTTCATAAATTATTAACAGTTTAATTTACAAATCTGTTTATATTCCTATGTAAAATATATGCATTTCTTAGGCTTAACTTTATAGAACATATAATATCTTTCATTTTAAACATTCAGTTTAATTATTTTTTACTCTTTAGTATTGTTATTGTTACTTCGTGTTGAAGTCATTTTTTTAAAGCTATTTATTACTAACATTGTTAAATGTGCAATGCAGTATTTTACTGTAGATATTTACATCCATTTTTGTGGAATTTTTGTTCATTTTTTTAAGTAGTGTGTTTAGTTAAAGTGAAAATCAACAATAATGTATAATAATTTTTTGCTCATCTTCATCTTTTTTGTTGTAAAATGTGGTTTGATTGTGCAATATACGTTACTACGACATTGATAGGAACATCACACTCGGTATGTCCAAAAATCGCAGTCGTCACTACGTTATTTCTTATTTCTTTAACAGAATTCGTTAATATTAATCTATTTACCTATTTAACTTGCGTAGATTATTGGCAATTAATTATCCAATTAGGTATTTGCATTAACTATCTTCATAAAAAATGTCATCTGGTATCAAAATATCGCATGCTATTGCCCCATTAAGGTCCTAATAACAAGCCAGTAATAACAATTCATTAAGGGATTGTACAAAACAATTGAACGATCCGATATTTGTTGAATAGGGACAATGAAGGTCATCTGCATTTGACTTAATTAATTACTGGAGTGCTGTTTAGTGTAGTGCCATTACAGTGCGGGAAAATTACAGCATCCCGTTCAAGTAGAATAGTTTTTGCATAACCATTTATTAATTGAACAGATAACAGAACATAATTGGCAATAACCATTTAGTAATTGTACGTTTAATTTAATGTTCTACGTTTAATTTAATGTTCTATATATATATATATATATATATATATATATATATATATATATATATTACGACACAATTTTTGATGTTGACATAAATGTAATATAAATGTTTATACTAAACTTGTGAATTTGAAGAACGTACTACTCCAATTTTGGTGATATATTTTTCAAATGTATATTTCTTTATATTGTTTAGAATCTAAACAATTAAGTGGGGAGACAGGATTTCGTACATTAGTCAAGCTACTCATACAAAAAAATTGAGCCGTCGCTGTGCCTTGTAGATTTGAAACATCGAAACTATTTTGTACAAACAGAAAATAAGCATGCAAGGAGAATACAAGCAGACAGATAAACAAACAAATCTCATCCCTTAATACAGGGGTTTCATTTCAAAACTAGCCACCCAACCTCTAAGCAGGGCTGAATATCACTTCTACAAGTTTAAATACAAAGGCGTATGATGTGATACCTCTTTTTAAAGCTCTCTTTTTTGCCAATCTTTATACACATCTTTTTTAAATCAGATTATTTTTACCGAGTAATGGCCTAGATACGGTAAAAAATTTAATTTTTGAAAATAATAGCCAATTACACCAAAATTGGTTTAGGGTATGGTGTAGGGAAATAAAGGTCCAAATCCACACTCTTTGAATAATTTATTATCGACGACTAGTTTCGGGGTCTATTAGTTATCATTCTCAAGTCCAAAGCTACAAATATAATTCAAATAAAACAAACATAAAGCAAACATAGTATGAATACTTACATACAAGACAAAACAAAGTAAATTATTGTAACAAATACATTAAAACATAACGACAGAAACTAAAACTAAACGAATTTACAATTAAAATTAAAATCTTTTTTTAGAAGTTAAGTACGACAAGAACGTATGCCTTTAAATAATTCCAAATTGTATTAGCAAGAATAAAAAAATATAATAAAAAAGAAGGAAACAAATAAATGGAAATTTTGTTAAAAATTCAGATTGAAGGTGACATCTCTGTTTTTATTATAGAAACTAGTATAAACAGAAATATATATTTATTTAGATAGTATTAATAATTGTAACCCTGGAGACTAGATGGTCAATCATGTTTAAATCGTAATCGAATAAACCGGAGAGAAATCTAAATTCACTTGTGCATTTAAAATATTTGTACGTTGATTTTTATATGATCTCAAAATTTCAAGTTTCAATTGTTAAGGTACAATACCTTATTAGCTCGGTTTAAAATCTTAATCCCATTTGTCTCATCAAAACTGTGTTGGTTATCTAGTAGATGTTTTGCAAAAGTGAGAAACCAGAAGAGTTTTGGTTTAGACATCTAAGATGTTCTTTTAATTTTATCTTGAAACATCTGTAAGTTCTACCGATTTAGAATGATCCGCATGTATCACAAGTAAGTTGATAAACACCACTGCAACTCATAATTTCATTTGGATCCTTGTTGCTCAAAATGAGGTTCCCTATGGTATTTTTGGCCTTAAAGGAAATGTTTACGTAAGGTTTGAAAACGTTGGCTAACCTGTAAGAAATGCTACCGAGGAATGATAATGATCTATAAGGTTACTGTAGCTATAAGTTATTATGGTCATGTGATTTTGGTAGGTAAACCGAACATTTAACCATTCTTTTTATCTTTTTGGGATGGAGTGAATGAATGCGTTAAGTTGTCGAGGGAACCATTCCAAATTATGAGGATATCATCCACGTACCTACAGTAAAATTTGATATATTGAAAATACGTATCGTTGTTGTTATTAATATGAATATTTTCATAGTTATTCATAAAAATATTGGCTAAAATAGGAGAAAGGGGTGAGCCCATTGATTGGCCATGTGTGAGCTCATATATTTTACTATCAAAGCTGATAACAAATCTTGTACTTAACTTCTAAGCTTCTAAGAAAATATTTTAATTTTAATTGTAAATTCGTTTAGTTTTTTTTTACAACATCTGTCGTTTTGTTTTAATGTATTTGTGACAATAATTTACTTTGTTTGTCTTGTATGTAAGTATTCATACTATGTTTGCTGTATGCTTGTTTTATTTGAATTATATTTGAAGCTTTGGTGTAATTAATAGACCCCGAACCTAGGCGTCGATAATAAATTATTCAAAGATTGTGGGTTTGGACCTTTATTTCATAGTACCATAATGTATATGGACCCACACGTACCAATTTTCCAGACTATTGGTTTGGGGTAGTTTTTAGGGTTTCTGATCACGAATCCGAGGTCAGATTTGCAAAATTCAAAATAGCGGATCCAAGATGGCAGAAGAGAATTTTAAAATTAACCGATATAGTGCTCCAAATTGGGTAAAAAGGGGTTTTTAGTGTCTCTGATCATGAGTCTGGAATCTACAAAATTGAAGATGACGGACGAAATTTTCGTCTCATGGGTTATTTCCATCGTACCTAATGGATCCCCCATCTTTAATTTTGTCAGATCAGATTCATGATCAGCGAACCCAAAAACAACCTTATTAGAAGTTTGGTGCAAAAGGCTGATTTTTTTAATTTTTAGTGGCCATAATTTATTACCAAGTTAAGATTTTCCTGAAGCAATTCTCCAAAATTGTGGTGATTTACTGTACGATTTAAATAAAAAGTAGCCACATCGGAAAACACAACGTAATATATAAATTGGGGATTCTCCTCATTGCCGCATAAAATTTTCACCAAAGTGGAAATTTGGATTAGGAGCATTTTCTGTCGGAATGAGGTGCACCTTGTAAGGATAAAATTTGAGTTCTATAAACAGTTACTAATAAATGGCTGGCTAACATTTTATTGTCGAGCAATTTCCGTTGTTTGAGGTTTTTTCTTCTTAACGTTAATAAAGCATTTAATTCGGTGTCATCGTTCGTTTTAGGTATATCTTTGACACATCTAAGTAAATATTTGACACTTGCATTTCTGATATTTTGCGATAACTCTACTTCTCAAACCAGAAATGATGATTTAAAATTAACGAGGAATGTCAGAAATTTCAAATAATAAAAAACTTCGTTAATAATGTAACAAAGTATAAGGATTCGCTAAAGCAAAGCATGGAATGAAAAAAATGAAATGCATGGATTATCTGAAGACAACGTATAAAATTAATTTCACAAAGTACGATATAATATAGAGAAACTTCGAAAAAATATCAACATACAATGGTTATTAAAGTATTATTGTTAAAACTACTTATGTAGGTACTTAAGATAGTTCGATGCAGTTGCAACCACCAATGCATGAGATAATCAACAACAAGCCACTGCACATGTAAGAGTTTCTCGACTAAATTGCACCAAAGTATTCTACAAGACCAACGCTGAATTTGATAAAACAGTTTCAGTCCTCGAGTGGTTAATTCGCAGCATGGCAATCAGCCTTAGTGAAGTATTTTTGTGAAACTGGATAAAGGCATGGTATGCCAAAACACGTGTTGTTTGTAGAAACAAACTGTAAATCTCGAAGTGTATTTTTGTTTTTTGTGTTTCTCATCATAAATTTACATCAAGTATCAGCCACAACAATTAAGTATTAGTGAAGATTATATAAAGAACAATAACAATAACAATCAGCGAAACCCTGCTACGTGATTTTGAAACTAAAAATTTCTAAGCCAACAGTGAGAGCAGTCTTATTGTATCAACGGGACCAAGATCATTCAACTGAAAGCCATGTTTAAAGTCTTCCTATCTGTAAAGTAAAAAATAATTTGGTCAAGTGCGAGTTGGACTCGCATACTAAGGGTTCCGTACCACCTTCAAGATTCTAATATTCCAGTTTCAGACAAGCAGGGAATGAGTGCATTTTCTTATATTTACCCTAATATCTTTTAAAGGAAGCGTTTTAAATTTATAAAAATATACACTTTCAGGAATCGCTTGATTTTTATAAGAATACAATATGCATTTAATTTTCTAATTTGGCCCCCAAAAATTAACAACAGAGTTTTATTTTACTAATAAACTTTCAGAGAAGCCTTTTATAATCTACTGTCTGAATTTTGAAGCTCTGTAGATTGGAAGATAAAGGACAAAATAGGTCAAGTTTTAAATTATAAATTATTAAATCTGTTATTCAAATTATTTAAAATACAAATAAAATATATTTTTCAAAATTTAAATAGTGTAGTTTCTAAAGTGGGAATTAAGTCGATGTTTAGTATTTTTGTTAATATCTTTTAAACAAATCATTTAAAAATATGATATATTTGTAATTCACATAAAGAGCCTTTTATCTGATATATTACATGATGTGCTTGAAAATTGAATTTTTATTTTCCAATTAATTTTATAATTTGTCCCTAAAATTACTATGTGGGTTTTCTAATAACTTTTCTTATAAATTTCAAGTGAGCCCCAGTACCCCTAATTGTTTTTAAAATTTTAGGTAGTATAGTTTCGGAAATAAAGCGAGAAATGAGATTTTTTATATCTTTATGTTAATATATAAACATGAAAAATATGTATTTGTATTCCTCATAATGAGCCCTTTTATTTGATGTATTGCATGATGCGTTAAAAATATTTTTTTATTTTCCGTTAAATTCTATAATTTGGCCCCAATATTAATATTAGGGATTTTGGTATATTTTCGTTAATATCTTTTTAACTATTTTTTTAAATATGAAAAAAATATATTTGTGTTCATCGAATGGGACCTTTTATTTGATTTATTACATGATGCGTTTAAAAAAAAGTTTCTCTTTAAATTTTCATTTAAGTTTATAATTTGTACCCCCAAATTTAATATTAATGGTTTCTCCTTATTTTTCCTGTAAAGTTCGGGCAATGTTCTATATGTCCTATTTTTCCAAAATTTTAGACTCAGTAGTTTCGGACATCAGGTCGGGGGGGGGGGGTTAGTTTTCCCCCGAGAAGTACCCCTAAAATCAAAATTTCTTCTTTTACGATATGTACTCCTGATCGCGTCACCAAACTATTCATTGATACCAAATTTCAACCTCTTCCTTCCAGTAGTTTAAGAGAAAATTGCAGTGATGTGACAGAGGCAGAAATCTGGACTGATATTATAAGGGTATCCCGTATATTGTATATACGGAACCCTAAATATGTACCAATCCTGCTAGAGCATAACGATTCCACTTAAGGCAAAGTAGCCATTATATATAAAAGGAATTGTAAAGTTTGATTGTCACAACACTATATCCCTCTCGGTTGAGAAAAGGAATGAAGAAGGCATAATTCATACGAAAGCAATGTGTCTCTAGTTCTAGTTTAAGATGAATAAATGAAAATATCTCACGGGTTAAGAGTACCAAGACTATAAGTGGAAAAAGGGCTTCTTTGCTGGTGAACCAGACATTTCCAAAACGATTGTGGAGTTAGAGTTAGGTTGCCGGCTGCCGGTTGACTTCAACAATCGAATCATTATGAGCACGATATAGAAATGACTCAGTAGACAAATTAACCACAGAGAAACAGAGAGAGGAATATAGACCAATTTGGAAGACCCAGATATCGTGATCTCTCCAATTGTGATAAAGAAAGTGGAAAGTGCTGATGGGAAGAGAACCAGTTAGCCTTATCACAGAAAAGGTTACCAGATATCCCGAAGGAGCTACACCCTCGATAAAATACGAGAACGGTTTATTACTAATACGAATATATGAGGGCTTTGTGCCGTAAACGCGACGTCTGTGCAGTGTGCAGCCCGTAAACCCAAAAATTGATTAGTTAAACAGTAAAAATAATTCAAAGTGAGCAGTGCATTTGAAATTCGAGCCATTTAAATATTTCCGGACCAATACTAGAAACCAAGAACTGGAAACTACATATTCTTGTTAAGCAACAGTGTTAGATGATCAGTTATTTTATGCCACTAAAATTGATGGTTTCCTATTTATAGAAATTGACTGAAAACTCGGGACAGATGAAACATCCAGCAGTTTAGTTTGACTCTACAATCAGATCGACAGAAGAGTTGACGTTAGTGTTTAGTTGGCGAAATTTTGTAAGGTATTCCTTATTGATGTGCTGATATTTTAGGGGTGATTCTTGGACACATTTCAACTTCATATAAACAACATATACTCTAAAGTCTTAACTTTTAAGATACAAGCTAGTAAAGTTTGCTATATATATATCACAGTTATTACAACAATAAAGAGTTTTTATGAAAACTTTACCACCTTGTATCTCAAAACTTATGACTCTTAGAGCATATGTTTATATGAAGTTTTTTTATTAAACTGGGTCGCGGAATCACCCTTAAATATAGGCACATCATTAAGAAACACTCTGTATATGCTAGAGGTAAAAAACAAACCGCCGTTTCAAGCCATATTTTATATTTGGAAGTAAGTACGCAAAGCCAACCCAAAAAGGTATTTGAATTTCTTTCTGCTTTTTCGAGCATTATAAGAAAACTTTTATCATGAGGTTTTTTTTACCACCTGATTTACCTACGTCGATAAAGTCGTCGGTAAAAGCAGGTATTAAATAAATATTAACATAAGGCACCAATAAATTTCAATATAGGTTCGTTGAGAAATACGTCTCTTGAAATAAGTAAATATGTAATAGTTGAAGAGAAATGGTGACTCTAAGTATTAATGTAATAAACTGAAATTATCATAATGTACTCGCTATATTCTCCTCAAAACTCACCATTTATCAAACTGACAGCATTCCATTTATTTGACGCAATTGCATCAATGGTGTTCACACCGAAAGAGCCCGTATATAATTTAGTTTACGGACCAAAATTTACAAGATACAGCTAGGATATATCAGTAGTCATCTGTCTAGCGTTTAACACAAGTTCTTCTTGACAATCTTGACGTTATCCCAGTCCCCTTCTCCAATATCCTATCATATTCGGAATTCTCAACTAAGCACTCTAGATTACAGAACATTTCCATTTCGAGCTTCCATTTGGTTTCGCTCTCTGTTAGTCCAGGTCTATAGGAAATCAACAATAATTTTTGTTGTTGCTTTGTAGATATGTTTATTGACAAACATCACATAATAATAATAAGCAATATTATAATAATTTAATGCAAAAATGAAAAATAAATTTGATATTAATGTTAAATTGTATTTTAGGACTATGGTTGTGGTATTTTGCCTCACAAAATAGTGTTTGTAATTCACTTTCTGAATCTGTGTCGAACACGTCATGGTTGTTAATGATGTCACAGGGTCTGGAGGTTTCAGCTCTAGTAATATTTTTCCAGGAAGGAGTTTGGCGTTTAGGGAAACTCATTCGGAAAATCTTTTTCGGAGGAAGTAACCCTGGGTTTAGGTTGGTGACCAAGTCGAAAAGTTGCTTGGCGATTCTGCAAATGGTTTGAGTGCAGTTCATTCTGTTTTCCCAGATACTTCTCAGCAACCAAGAATTGTTGTTCATAACCGACGCAGTGATGTTCGAAATAATCACCAGGGACTGCACCCTGTCCTATCTCAACTAATATTCCTCGTTTTAAAATATAGCAACCCTGTGTCCCAGAAGGTGGAATAGTTAGAATCCTGCCAGTAATGCTCTTAAATACTCATCTGAAACAAACCCAGCGATAAGCTTCGTGTGATCATATTGGACCATCTGGAAATTTTTGTATTAATGTAATTGCATTTTTAATAGCATTTAAAAATAATAATATAGTGTATAATCAAATGCTATCAAAATTACAACTATATTAATCCAAAATTTTCCCGGTGATCCAATATGATTCCTGGAATCTTATTGCTGTCTTTGTTTACGGTAGCTTTCAGTAAAGGGCTGAAGCCCGTAAAATAATACTGCTTTAGAGATGAATCGAAATTTTGGGGAATATCATTTGATAAGCACATATGTACTGACTGGGCTACTCGAAACGAAAAGAAAATTAAAAAATTTGAAACATTTTAATTTTACCGTTAGTGTATGGCAGTATTTCAAAGACACATAAATTTCACTCCTACAAAATTCATCTTCTACAACAAGTAAACGAAGAGTTTGACAGACATTTAGAATTTTCAGAGATTATTCCACGGAACAAAAAATATTTATCTTTTATGGTTATTTCTTAATTTGTTCCCAATCAATTAAGTTTGCAAAACTTAGAAGCGTTGAAGAGAGATTTTAATTACCTTCATTCTAAATTGTAACTTGTCCCCAATGCTCATTTAAAATTTGGGGATGAAGCTTGAAGTGCAAAATCTTTCCGACTAGATACAAAAATTGGGTTCGAGAGATTTTTTGAAAATGAACGGTATATGAAATATTGGTCGTGTTTCGTTCTGATTAGCCCGCCCTATATGTTGAAATTTAGTAACAGATGGTGACGAGTCTGAGCCGCCTCTAAATACAGTTTGCTTCTATTGGTAGATCTATCCAAGAGTGCGTGTGCGTTCACCGTGATCACCATAATTAGCCCTCCCTGGAGAGATTAAGAGATGATTTTTAAGAAAAAGTAAATCGAAAGTGAGAACTGAATATTGACAAGAATAGTCAAAATAGGGCTAAAATTGTTCAAATTGACCCGAACAAGGATTTGTTCTGAATATGATATAAAAATATTCTCTGAATTTTACTTTACAAATTTGAGTAACCCGTGCAGTATGTTCTTATATTATGTGGAATTATAATTACTTTTATGTAGGATTTCTTTGTTACAGGTAAGGAGGCAATGAGAACACAAATCAGTTTGCGAAATTTGTAAGTTTTTAAAACCTGTTTTATTAGTGTTAGACTATATGTTTCGTGATCGACTCAAGTTTACATAGATATCTTGTGACAGGTTAAATTGAAAGATAAAATCTCTTTATGATAATTATAAATAATTTATAAAGTGCCTAAATTAATAACAGTTCCCCCATTAGTTCCATATACAGGGTGGACCATTTTCAAACATCTAAAAAGGGATGTATTCTAGGAGAAAAAGTTTCAGGCAAGAGAGTAAAGAGAGTAAGATACTAAATACCCAATGATGCTGATAACCATAACCCTGGCCATCACCTAGAAGATTATTTAAAAATCGAGATGATTTTTTAAATGAAAACCCCCAATTTTTATCGCGAATTTAGTTAAAACAGAACAAAGAAATACTATTTAACTGAATCTTTTTTTAAATTAGGCACAAGCTTGGGTCACAATGAATCTCAAAATCTGTTTCTATTGCTTTCATATACAAGACGAAAAAAATTAATAAAACAAAATCAAATAGATTGCCAGTGGTAGCCCGATTCCGTGGCATGTTTGCTCGCCAGATCTAACGTCATCTGACTTTTAACTTTGGGGATACTTGAAAAACTACAAAAGAAAATATCAATTAATGCAGTGCTTATGCAGCTATTCCACGGGGGACTTATTCTCAACTGTAAGACATTTCTGGAAGAGAGTTGATTTATGTATGGAGTGTGCATATTCTTTTATTAGCTTTTATAAAATAATTTAAAAAAATCATAATTAACAAACTTAAAAAAATTAATTATATATTTTTATAGTATCTAATTATTTTCCTACAAACACCTTTCATGAAAATTTACTCAGTAATTAAATATAAAAATATATTGTTGATATTTTAATGTTTATTTAAAAAAATAAAACTATTTAAAAAAAGCAAATAAAAGAATATGTACAATTGATATATAAATTTGTTAAAGTGAAGAGTAAGTCTCTTGATATATTCTTTTGTAGTTAAGTATCTCCAGAGTTAAAAGTCAAACGAAATTAGATCCGGCGAGCAAGCAGACCACGGAATCGGATGCCACTTCCAACCAATTTGATTGTGTACTGTTGATTTAGAACTGGTGTCACGATAAATGCGTTATGTGGCGGTGTAACAAATTGTATCCACATCCTTTGCCTTAGTCACACCAGATTTTACAGCACATTTTTTCGTCTTGTGCCTGGCATCAATAGAAAAAGTTGTTTTGAGATTTTATTGTGACCCAAGCATGTGTCTAATTTAACAAATGGTTCAGTTAAATACTTCTTCTTTTTTACTAATTTTCCAACAAAAAATGGAGTCTTCATTTAACAGAATTATCTTGACTTTCAAATAATCTACAAGGTCATGGCCAGGGTCACGGTTACCAACACCATCAGGTGACCACTTTATTTTTCTACAACTCTTCTCTCAAACTTTTTCTACTGGAATTAATTTTTCGAACATTTTCTTAGATAATCTAATAGTCCATTCTGTATATGGCACCTATGCATCCTCCTTTCTTACATTGTAATTTTTAATGGAGCAACTTCCTCCATTCTAAATTTTTTTCCCGTCTAGTCCTTTGAGGTTTTTTTGGTTTATGTCGAATATTTTGAATTCGTTTTCATTAATTATTCTTTCAACTTTAGAACAACCCTTGAGTATCCCTAAAACTCCTTTACTTATGTTGTTTTACCTTTTTTGTGTTACTGATGTTTCGCTTCCATAACTGATAATAATCTGTACAGCAATTATTTTTGAAGACGCCAGATGTAAGACCGACATCTAGGATTTTCGAGAGAATCAGCACACAGAGGTTCCGAATCTGGAGCCGTTCCGTGTAATTGCTGTTCTCCCTTAACTCCTAGGACAGAATGTCACGATAAAATTTTTCAAGTTACTTCACCTGTCAGAGATATTGAATACTCTCTTCGAGGTGTCATTCCTTTGTAAGCAAAAGACAATATATATTATAAATAATATACATTGTTTCTGGTCAGGGAACCTTCATCAGTTGCGCTTCCCACAATCGAATGTCCTCTCGAACACTTCTTTATGTATTTGAAACATTTCGTTAAATTTGAAGACGCGAGATGTAAGACCGACATCTAGAATTTTCGAGAGAATCAGCACACAGAGGTTCCGAATCTGGAGCCGTTCCGTGTAATTACTGTTCTCCCTTAACTCCTAGGACAGAATGTCACGATAAAATTTTTCAGGTTACTTCACCTATCAGAGATGTTGAATACTCTCTTCGAGGTGTCATTCCTTTGTACGCAAATCGAAAATCCTAGATGTCGGTTTTACATCTCGCGTCTTCAAATTTAACGAAATGTTTCAAATACATAAAGAAGTGTGAAAAAAAAAAGAACTGATGAAGGTTCCCTGACCAGAAACAATGTATATTATATGTAATATATATTGTCTTGCGCACAAAGGAATGACACCTCGAAGAGAGTAAGCAATTATTTTGTGAAGTAACCTGGTGTCTTTCCTCATTTTATTCTTCAAGGTTTTTGATTGTTTGACATAATTAGGTGAATTTATATATTTGTAGTTTGAGGTTATTGCCAAAATATGTGCAATTTTTCTCCCGTTGAGTTATTTAAGAACTATCTTTACTTGGATGGTGTGTTTCCCGAGATTTCCAAATTTTCGTCTTCTTCTAAGATGTTGGCACTTCATATCTCTGTTGTAGCTAGTAAGTTAAATAACATGAGAGGGTTGATTGCCTCCAACATATGTTGTAAACTAATAGTAGATATGACATTAGACCTCCATATTTCAATGTTTATGCCATCTAAATTATGTACTTCTTTTTTGATTTCGGTGCTTCTGTCGATTCGTTTACATCAATTTTATCTAAATCTGATATATTGTACCTTTTCCTGAAACCTCAGTTGTTGATGGATGTTGATATCCAATTAATTCCTTTTACAATAGGACTGGCTGTTTTATCGTTCTGTTAAACATACTTTAGAGACCGATCTCCTCTCATGAGAGTCTTAGTTACACTCCGATTCTGTGTCAGAGAGACAACTCTATCACATCATTTTCCACACGCCGCGTATAGTCCTGCAATGAAGGAAACTACAAAATGTTCTAACCCCTTTAAGTTCAGATGTACTTACCTCATCTCAAATAAAATTTTAATAACCGAAAGAAGAACTGTTACAATCAAAACAGTTTCGCCAAAATCAAATTTTTTTGTGTGCAGTAGCATAGAATTCCGAACTTCTAGAAGCAATGAAAGCCTAGAAGGCATTTTCTGCATCGTGTTGTTTATTAAGCATCTCTCAAGGGGTAAGTAGTTCAAATGCAATAGGAAGTTGTAATCGATGGGCGAGAGGTCCAACGAGTATGACAGAGTCTTGTACCCTAACTAATTCAGCTTCTGTAGGATCTGTTGGGCGACCTGGGGCCTAGCATTGTCATGTGGAAAAAGGTTCACTAATATCGGACAGTTGATTGGCCTGAATTTAGGGATCTGCAATGGACTAGACCTGGTAGAGTCACAAAACCGTGAGTATAATCTTCTTTTGGTACTTTGCCGGCTTCGGGAACTCTTGTGGAGAGCAGGTTCCAACAACTGCCCTGAATATAAATAAATAAATAAATTTATTATCCTTGTAGACAACATACATTGTATAGGACTTTTCACAGAGTAGAACAATATTACATATTGACAAAATTACAAAAATATTACATACTCACAAATTTACTAACGTTATACATGTCAATAAAATATGATTTTAAATTACGCTTAAACTCATTTAACTTTTTGGCTTCTTTAATGTGAAGTAGCAGTTGTTCTGCTGGGAGAACAGATTTTAAATTCTTAAACATATATGAAAGAGAATTTAGTTTGTTTACCAAACGAATTTTGAAATTCAGATATTCATCGAGTTGAAGTCCCAGAAACTTTACACAATTAGTTGTTGTAAAGTCGTATTCATTCAGTTTTATGTTAATATTATTTATATATCTTTGAGAATTGTGAAATTGTAAAAATTTTCTCTAAATGTAATGTTAACTGATTCTTGAGGAACCACCGACTCAAGGAAAATTCAAATTTATTGCACTTACGATCTAACTACATAGGAGATTAATCTGATAGAATAATCGAAGTGTTATCAGCGTATAATGTAAACGAAACCCCATTTCAAATGGTATCAATCTCATTCATATATAAAATAAAGAGAGCAGGACCCAAAATAGAGCCCTATGGTATTCCTAAATTCACTTTTACCAGATCAGAATTAACTCTTATTATTTTATTTTTATTTTTATGTAAAATGGATACATACTGATGTCGGTCTTTAGGATAAGAAGCCAACCAATTAAGAGGGGGGCCCTCCACAGCATACGCCGACAACTTGGTTACCAATATATCATGATTCACACAGTCGAACACCCTGCTAAGATCACAAAATATTCCAACAGGACACTCGCCCGCCTCTACAAATTTGACAACTTTTGTATAAAGAGACTCAATTGCTGTTGAAGTGGACTTTTCGTTGCAGAAACCATGTTGTGACTGCGCTAAAATATTGTTTTTATTTATATGATACAGTAACCTATCTAAGAAGCAATATTCAATTAATTTTGACAACGCTGATGGGACAGTTATCGGTCTGTAATTTTCCATGTGTTGAGGATCGCCCTTCTTTAACACCGGAATTACTTTACCAATCGTAAGAAAACTTGGAAATTCACCAACACAAAAAGACAAATTTATCAAATATACAAATGGTTTAGCAATGTAATGAATCATTTTTTTTAATTAAAAAGTTTGGGATGTCATCGGGTCCACATGATTTTTTGTTTTTTAATTTATTGTTAATAATTTCAATAAATTCATTTTCCGTAAAGGGATATAGTAACATTTTGTCTACTTTATTAGATACTACTTGCTTAAGAGAGTTTCCTGTGATTAACTGTTACTCTGCTGACAATTTATCTCCTCCACTAGTTTTCTAGGTACACTTACAAAGTAATCATTAAGCCTATATTAACAACAGTGGATGGATCAAATATATTCTCTTCTAACTCTATGTTGTTGTGTGAATTATATTTATTTGTTAATTCTGAAACTACTTGCCAAGTTGCCTTTGGTGAATTCTCAGAGTTAAAAATTTTATTTTGATAGTATTCTTTTTTATTATTTCAACAAGTTTCTTATGATTAATTTTGAGATTTGAGTATTATGGTTAGATTTCGGGAAATTGTTTTCTTAAATGATGCACATTTTTAAGGTTTCTGCTAGATTCTTTTACCCTAGCATTGACCCATTTTTTTTATTGTTCGTTACATATCGCAACATATCGTAACGGAAAATTCATCTGAAAATAATAACTGAATGTTTGGAAAAAGTAATCAAAAGCTCCATTCACGTCTGTGTAATCATATAATGACTGCCAATTTTCGTTCCTTAATTTTTTTTCAAAATGTTCTATACATATTT
Organism: Octodonta nipae; assembly: GCA_034190945.1. Taxonomy (NCBI): domain Eukaryota; kingdom Metazoa; phylum Arthropoda; class Insecta; order Coleoptera; family Chrysomelidae; genus Octodonta; species Octodonta nipae. The sequence continues at coordinate 28,734,814 of CM067224.1, forward strand.
GACTATAGATTCTAGTATGGATTGATGTTATATCATTTGACGACACCAAATCTAAAACATCACTGGTTGTGGTATATGATCTACTTTTTATCGCACGTTACAATCGGATCAAGAAAATGATCGTTTTGGTTGCGCTGATTGAGCGAAGATGTCACCTCAAAATGGTGATCTCATTGCCTGTCATTTAATCCGTGTGATCCTCACTTCAAGAGCTTGGTCATCTATCTATTTTACCATAAGTGGAGAGGTGGTTAAAAATATTTTTTACTGCAAGCCCCAGAACAGTTGTGCCATCAAATAACGCACTCTTTCGTCGTCGCCTGGTCATTGTTATCTTCCCATTGTCAGCCACTGCGCTTGTCATGAATCTCTTCGCCGCTGCAGTATTTCTTGAATCTATAGTACCTTTGCAGACATTATTTCTTTGCCGTCTAATATTACTTTAGCACGGAAGAAAGCGCAATATTATTTGACATGTGTTAAACGGACTGACATGATTGTGCCATTTCTTCCGGTATCTCCTGGGCTTATGCTAAATTCAATTTGGATTTTTTCCGCCTTGTATGTGAATCTTCAAGTTTCTTTGGACGGCGACAGTAGAAAAACGACTATTGATTGATATTACAAGCAGTTTCGCCAGCGTTTCGGTCGGGCTTGCACTGAAACAATAATATCGTGCAAGAAAGTGACCAGATTATTCGAGAACAAAACAAATATCAGGACTAGATAAATAAAAAATACGGTTTAAAGTGATATATAAAGTCAAAGAAACATAACAAAAAATTGTTTGAAAACACCTCAATTTCAATTAAAAAAATAAAAAACGCAAGAACTAACACACCCGCGATATATAAACACCTTAGGGTATTTACCAGTGCCGATAAGATGAGTGCCATTAAAGCCAAGTGCTATTAGTGCCAGGCCAATAGAGACAATATCACTTTCGAGTTAGTGTTGTAATATTTTAATATGCTTGCAGTTCCGAAGAAGCCTTGGGAGTATGAAATAGTAATGTTCTGACATTCTGAATATGTATATTTGTAAGATGTAATTAATGTATAAGATATTAATTTTTAAAACTTTGCTCCTTTGTTAAAAAGTGATTTTTTTGTTCTGAGTCATTACTTTCCCATTTTATAAAATGGGAATAACATTTATAACGCTGATTGCATTCAATACACAACAAACGACTGCTTACAAATAACCAGCACGAATTAACGTCACGCTTGCCTGACTATTACTTAAGCTGAGTCAGCTTGCGATTTTTAAATTGGAACCATTAATGAATACGAGGATTACAGAAAGAAGAGGAATTACGTTCGTTCTAATGAACATGAAAACCCACTTCGTCTAGACCGGACTATTTTCTGACTCCACGTGGGCGTAAGGCCCTTTCAAGTGTTAATTGCACGACAGGGAATTCGTTGTTCAAGTGGTGCATGTAAAACTACAGAAAAACATTCAAACGGCGATTTGAATGGATGGCGTAAACAGATAACGGTGCGAATATTGTTATTTTGTTTTCAAGTCGACTTGTGACCCTTATGACATTAGATTTCCTGTACGAAAATTTCATTGCGTGGACTCATCCAAAATAATTATATTTGTATATTCAAGTATACTCACTGACAAAGAAATCGCAACACCCAGAAAGAGATGTTTACATTTAATATTATATACATAAAACATACATGCTATGTAAGGAGAAAATGACTAAAAATTGAATAAAAAATATCAAGCATTTTTTTTTTCAGTAAGTGTGTTAATAATGTGTTTGTCCACCGTGGTTACCTATACACTTCTCAACAAGTCTTCACATTGATTCAATCAGGTGCCTCTATTTTTTCTTGAGGAATACTATCCCAAGCTACCTATATTTCATGTCTTAGAACCCTCAAAGCCCGTGGGGGTTGGGGTAAATTTCCGTGTCTTCTACCCATCACATGTTCTATGAGACATCGGTCTCTTGAAAAAAGTTTAAGTTAACTCGAGCAACATGACGCCGCAGAGCATTACCTTATTGACATATGGAATTCATGAGCCGATTAAGGGAGTACATACGGCTCCATTATTTCCTGAAGATAACGTAACGCTGTCAACATCAAATTGAGGTTGACGTCTTTCTCCTCGGCGTCGTCGAACCCTTCTTACACGATGTCGTTCCACATTCTAATGTTGTCGTTCTCTGCATCACTGTAGTTGTTGCCGTCCGGTGCCTACTCTTCCCCGATTTTGGGTATTATCAAACCATACTTGACAACATCTCATAACAGTAGTTGGATTTCTGTTCGTATGGTTAGCGATTTCTCGAAATGAAAAACCCGAATCTCGGTAAAATTCGACATCTTTCAAATTCACTTAGCTGGCGATATATTCAACGTACACGTAGTCTACGCATTTTAAGATTACCAAACATCGATTTTGGATCCCATCGTATCGAGTGAATATCGTATTACAAACAAGTTACTTCTACAAAAAGAGCAAGAAGAGGTCACAGAAATGTAACTGCAGTTGAAAGACAAGCTATCAAAACATTTACTAAATATGATACCTTAAAATTTTATCAGCTGATAAAGGCAATGCAACTGTAATTTTAGATGAGCAAGAATACAAAACTAAAATGACAGACCTCATAACCCAGGAACATATACAAAACTCAACAAATAGCCTACATCATACAGCAACATACATTATTTCACATCACAAACACGAATTTACTTTTTCAGAAAAAAAAAAAAACTGGAATTCCTTTACGACTCATTTTAAGCTCGATAAACTCACCATTTTAGAATATTTAAAAATTTTTACTCAAAATTATTAAACCATACGAATTCAACCACAACACACTAAAAAATACAGCAGACTTCTTATCAAAACTGAAAAATACTCAAATAAATAACTATGAAATTTTGCGTTTTGATATTGTCAATTTATTCAGCAATGTAATAATAAATTCTAACAAATTATAAAAGATAAATTAGAATTTGATAATTCACTTCAGACAAGAAAAAAATTATCAGTTAATACAATAATAATAAAGCTTATGGAACTCTGTTTAAAAACAAAATATTATCATAATGAAGAAGGTTTCTACACACAATATTTGGAATGACTATGGTGGTGCTACGTTGATGATATTTTTGCAATATGGGAACATAGCATCGACGACTTATACTGCTTTTTAGACACGATCAATAGCAAAGGAACTACAATTAAACTTACTGTTGAAATAGAGAATGGAAATAAACTTCCATTTTTGGATGTGTTGGTTGAGCGATCAAACAACAATTTTACGACAAGCATTTATAGAAAACCAACTCATACTAATAGCTACTTGAATTTATATTCAAATCATTCCTTAAAGGAATTTTTTGAGAAAGAGTTACGTTTGATAAAGGGAGTTTTAGAACAAAAGGAGTATCCAAGAAATTTTGTAAACATAACAAATCGAGCAACAACAGCGATACCAAGTAAAAACAATTTTTAAAACATAATACATTTAGATCAAATCTGACAAAAATAAAACCGGAAAACGTATCTCAAAGTTTCAAAAACTGTATGTATAGTGTACCTTTTGACTGCGGAAAATCATATATCGGTGAAACATTAAAACCTCTCCAAATTAAAACAAAAGATCACCAATAAAACGTCTCAAGAAGACATATAGATAGATCAAGATTGGCAAACTATGTACTCATGGATAATGGTATACACAAAATCCACTGGGATAAGACCAAAATATTACTTAAAAAACAGCACACCAAAAAAGGAAAATCAAAGAGTGTCTGTATGTTGTTAAATAATGGAGAAATTGGGAAACCCTCTGTAGAGATACCGGTATCATGGCAACAACTTTTGGCAAATGAACATCAAAAAGGAAATTTCAAAGTCAATTAATCAATCAATTGACAATGCCAAAAAAGTCAAGCTACAAATATTGTGTAAATCATTTCAAAATACATTGTTCGACCACGATTCCATATAAAGAATCGAAACGCCACATCAAACAAATAAGTATAATACTAAATACATCCTAATATATTATACAAGAAAACTAGTTGATAAATCCGTGGACCTACTTTCTCACAGTTAATACTGCGAGAGAGTTTTTTTCTATGAGAAGGCTACTAGTGTTCCGGGCAGTTTACACAACTGCTCCTAGATACTACACTTTGATTTTCATGAATGTATTTTTCTGTATTTCTCAGAAACCATTGTGAGGAGTGAAAATCCCAAATGAAGATTCAAAATAACATGTACAACTTTTTATGAAGGATACCTTTTTTCAAAAATTGATAGTAAAAAAGTTTCCCATTTGTAGAGAACTTAACGGACACACTGTATACCACCTGTGAATGTAAGAATAAATAAAGGCAACAATTACATAAAGAAATCAAAATTTGAGAAGTTAACAATTTGTGAAGATGCCTGGGACATTGTTCACGAATTATAATTTCAAAATTCAAACATATTACACAAACAAGAATACCGCACAAAACAAAACCTAAAAGATTTGCTTTAATTTTATTAAACGAAGGCATCGCTACTATTTTAGTAGATTTCAGTCGTTTCTGATTGCCGATGATCAGAGATGAAATTGATAATGATCATGTGCTTTTACATCATTGTATATTGCAATAGTTCACAAGGTTTTTCTTAGGTTTTTCCTTATGGGTGTCAAATAGAATTTACTCGTTCAGATTCTTTTAACTTGAAAGATGCTTTAGTAATTTAATATAATCTTTAGACTTTTAGTGCTACCATTTTATATATTAAATAGCAGCAAATTATTTTAATTCATCAATACATATTGTTAAACATTTAATTTTAAAATTGTACATTTTCACAGAATATTGCTATTGCATAGGGCCACATTAGCCATTGAGAACAGGATCTGATTTAAACCATGAAATATTTGAAAAATTTAAAATATACAGACTTTTTTCAAGTGTGGTGTGATATTCCCTAAAATTGTTCTTTTATCCGCAGGTGGAGTAGCCATATCTTTATCTGCAAAAAATATTATCTGAGCGGAGAGACTAGTATTACAAATTAGGGAAAACGAAATAATGAAATATCTTTTAAACCCCATAACCTAACAAAATATTTTTGGTAATTCTAAAAATATCACTTGAAAAACTCGAATAAAAGTGACCCTTGTAAATTAATTCCGCATACTTTTCAAATAAATAACTTTTCCAATTTCACTCGAATATAACCCTTTTTATACGTATTGTCCACAGGGCTGCTCATTAATTCTGCTCATCTCAAAGTTTTCGAAATCCGAACGCCATACGTTTTGGGAATATAAATGCACAGACGACCACCATATTGACATTAGAAATTTTGATTCTCAAGTTGAGAATGAGTTGTTTGTTTATAGGAAGAGTCTCTTGTTTTACCCGCTACGATGATGCCTCTTATCACACTTTGTTAGATAAGCAAATTGATTAACGCCGTAGAGACACAACAACTTCAGCAAGTTTATGAAAGATGAAGTCTGGCTCATTATGTTAAGTTCTGGAACTCCGCTTAGGAGTATGAAGGAATTTATTCAAACGGAAGTGAGAAGTTTACGCACAATTACTTCGCTGATTTAGAGCATCTTTTAAAATTAGCAGTTTTTCTAAACTTTTTTTAATTATCCTCAATTCATATTTGATAAGTGAATTTTATTTATTTGGAGAAAGCACAACTAAAACAGAAAGTCGCTTTACGAAAAGAGAATAACGAAATAATATAATAATAAACGAACATATAGTCACAAGAAAAGATGTTGAAACACTAACAGGTGTCTTTACATTATCAGTTGTGTTTTTATGTATTTTACTAACGTTCTTGCTACTTTTGTGTGGATTCTTATTTTTTGTCTCTTAAATGTTCGAGTCAAGATCACCAAAAATCCATTTCCACCACACACAAGCTGTTTTTTTGTTTATGTGACATCTGCCACATTTTAAAACCCATTTTAAAACCATTCATAATAACCGACCGTAATATAGGGTTGTATATTCAGTCCAGTGCCCCTATTACCTTTATTCCGTTGGTTATTGTATCTTTAATTATCTCCTCAGTTCGTCTCATTGATGCCTGGATATACACATCCCTTGAAGCTTCTAATGTTTTCCCGTTCTAGATCAAACTCCTCAGGGAGTGTGAATTCCTATATATACTGTGTCTTTGATGTTGATTTGGGATTAGAAATATACTAAGTACTGAATTGTACAGTTTTATTATCAGAATTTTTATCTTCCCCCACCAGCGTGTTAACCATCCTTAATTCACCGCTGAGCACAATGGTCATCTTACAGGTTACCGCATAAGACCATCCAAAGATTTTGAACATTCACAATAAATAACATTTTAAAAAAGCTTTTATAAATGTATTTGTCATACATTGGATCCTATGCTGCTATATTTTAACCGTACATAAGTAATATTCATCCATATTCCCGTAAGTATGGTCTTTGAAATAATTTTATTTGTTAGCAGGAAACCAAAAATGAGATATTATCTATCATCAAGGTTAAACTTTTTGAAAAATTAATAATTAGATTTTCATACGTTCATCATAATTATGCTGATTTGACAGAATGAAAAAAAAATACTAAGGTCGCAATGAATTAATTGATAATAATCATTTATAGCAATAATCCTTCTATATATTTTCATATTTTCAACATATACAAGTAATTTACAAAAATAAAAATATGCAGTTACATCAGAAGTGAAATATATTATAGTTTCTTGAATAGGAAGAAAATATCATTGAGCCACCAATATAAAAATCTGTAAATGAATAAATTCTCCGATTGAGAACTGAACAAAAATGAGAAATAGAACTGGTCCTTTTAGACTTGTCCTGCTACTCACAAGCAATAGAAAGAGCAGGCAAGGCTGTGCCTGAAGCTTTAGCTACTTTATGCAATAAAATAACCAGAGAAAGATTAATCACAGCTCAGATTTGGTATCAGTTTATAGTTTGGTGACCTGATCAGGAGTACACGTCGTGAATGAAGAAAGTCTGATTGTGGGTTACTTCTAGGGGGAAATTTTACAAAAATTGACAATTCCCCTCCTTTATTTGCGAAATTATTACGCCTAAAATTTAAAAAATGAGAATATATGATGCTGCCCAAAGTTTGGAGGCCAAAAAAGGAGAAACCCCTAATATTCATTTGGGAGGCAAACTAAAAAAATAAAATTAAAATGAAAGGACTCATTATGAGAAACGGAAATATATTTTTTTTCATATTTTTAAAATAATTTGTTCAAAAAAAAAAACAATAATATACTAAAATCGACTTATCCTCCCCTCGCCTTTTATCTCTGAAACTATGAGACCTAAACTCTTAAAAAAAAACAATGGAAATATTCGGTCTCACTTAAACTTTCAGAAAAATAAGGAGAAGGCATTAATTAAAGTCAAACGGCTCATTTGTTTAAGTTATTAATAAAAAATGACCCAATCTATCACCCACCACCCCCCTCATCATCGAAACGATGAGACAAGATTTTGTAAAGAAATGAGAAACACAGAGTATCATTTGAACATTTATTATGATTTACCAATATTGTTTTAAATCTCGAAACCCTTAGTATACAAGTCTCACTCGAACTTATATTTTTAAATAACTTTGATTGGTGTAACTTTATATGCCATGCTGTTAGGCCTTTTTAAACCACGGTTTTTGACAATTTTCCCATGAAACTGGAGGCAGAATATTAATTCTGAATACTACGGAACTTCATAATACTGTAATGTTTTTATTTTCACACTCGAGTTTAGTTCAGTTCTTGGATTTATTTAAAAACACAGTCCAACTCACTCTAATTTATTTCGACTACTTTAACACAATTTATATTCACAGAACTATTTATAATTTATCCTAACTATACGATAGTCGAATACTGAATAAATGCTTGCTTAGTTCATCGTATTTATAAATATCTCTGGCAATTCTCTAGTAGGTTAACGAACCGCCGGGGTGAGACTAGATTCTTCGTGAAATACAACAAAGCAAGCCGCCGATGCGCTAGACTAAGAATATTGCGACTTGCCAGAAATATCAGAGGAATGTCGCTTGCACGAATTATCCGATGAATTCTCGTCACCATATCTTTACCTAACTTTGAGCTCCTGAGAATCCTGTATTATTTTTTTCCGTATATAGGTGACCTACCCAAATACGCATCAACAATATAAATCACATAAATCTAAAAAATCTAAATATAATATTAAAACAATCTCTGAAGTCGGGACCACATATACTACAATTTTTATTCCAGACGTGGGCTTTGTGTTCTACTGTTTCGTATCTGAGACAGAATAAATTATACTTTTCTCCAAATAAATTTTTATTTGCTGAGTTCTTCGACCTTTTGTGCGGTTTCGGATATAAGATAAAGCAATAAAACCATAAACGAAAAATATGTTATTTGTGAACGTCATGTGTTTCAATTCTTCCACATCAGTGAAAATAAATTTCCTTCAGGAAAACACTCCCTCATGTTGTATCTTGGAGATGTTTGGTCTGATACAATGAAGTAATTCGTTATAATTTGATGCTAGGTCATTTTATATTGAAGTTTAATTTTAGTTATCTGCCAGGAAAAGTTTTATTTTAGTTTGTATTGTGAGAACTAATGGTATAGATTTGTCAGCAAAATAGTGTTTATTAATAATAGCGTAATAGTTATAACAATTGAAAGTCATACATCATTCTACAGGTGGTTTCGGCCATAGATTTGTTGGTACTCTTTATACTTCTAACGAATTAGATTCTATTATAATTTTTTTGCAAAATGGGGAGAGTTTTCTATAAGAATGGGTTTGAGGCAATATCTATATAATATAAGTATATCTATATATAAATTGGCAAAGAAAAAACGGTTACGTATCATTTTCGCCTCTGTCCCTCAACCGATTTTCGTTATTTTTGTTTTGTTTACTAGCAATTGACTTTCAGTGCAGAATGCTAAAATTAATTTATAATATTGGTTCATTCACTAAAGAAAATATAATAAAAAAACATTATTTACTGCTTTGTTTTTTGACATTTCAGAATATTGTTTGGTGTAAGACTATTATAGCACGATGGTAAAGATAAGTTGTAAATTCAATGTGTAAAGTTTAAGATTTCAGCTTCATTCACTTTTTTTTTAACAAATGTGAGTATTACTTATCATTAATTAACTGCAGGTGCTTATATTTCTTTATATTTTCCATATAAAACAGAAATAGTCATTGCTTACATGTGTTTCAAGTTAATGAAATTATATTTAATCTTAAGATATTGGTTGAAAGTTTATTAATATGTACGTATGTTTTGTAGTTATTTGAAATGTAATAGTAGACATAATACCTTCATACTAACTTTTGAGTTGGTTGATTTTATTTTCTGCTTACGAGCTGAAATCGTTAACTGTGAAATGCAGGAATGAAGGTTTTTATTTGGTTTTATTTCTTACTTTAAGACTATTAAAATTTTTCAAACTCAAATCGAAATATATTTCTGAAAAATGTAGGTATTAACTAATGTCTTAAATATTATATTTAATAGTAATTTATTATTTAATATAATGTTAATAAATTTAAAGGGATTTATCTTTTTTATGTTGAAAATTATAACTACATATTTGAATATATTTAAAGACCCAATCGTTGAATTATTTTTAGGTAGGGAATAAGTTAGTTACTGTTTTGTGTTCATGCATTTTATCTAATAAAGAGATATTATTACATGGTTACATTCCTGCAAAATCCTGGTTTTATTACCAGGCTTTTACCTAAATTAAATATGTCATTGACATTTTAACGATCTGTATTTAAAATGTAAAGAAATTCAATGCATTTACTAATTTGTTATGGTAAGTTAGGTACATACTCTATTCTCCAAACAAATATATATATTTATTGAACATTTTTAAATCGTATGAAGACCATCTGATAGTTCAGCATTAAGCGTTGTTTATTGTACAGTAATAAAGTAGTCAATGTAGTAGATCAGTATTGATTTTTTGGACAAGTAGCAGTAACTTTCGTTTAATTATTCTGTAAGTTTTTGTTGTGAATTTAATTATGTTATTACTTATTAATTTCACAATCTTCCGAAGGTGTGGTGTGACAAATTGTGTGAAATCGATTGAAACTGCAATTGAAGAAAACTTTTAGGTTACAATGTGCAACCCCAACAAAAACTGGGGTTATTTGATTAAATTCTCATATATTTTTTCTATTTCAATAGATTTGTCAATATGACATGAATGATTTGGGGAGGGGGGGATTTCATCACGTCTTCTTCTCCAGTTTCTTTTCCAGTTTATTTCTGATAGTCATATACTATTGATAAACGAACCTCAATAATGTTCACAATTTGATAATTATTATTCCACATTTAATTAATGTACATTATTCTCTCTGTTTAATTGTCCTATTACAATCACTTTTCAATGTTTGTATAAAAATCTTTATATACCTGAAATATTTAGTTTTATTATGGTTTAACGAGACGTAAGGAATTCAGATTCAAGCAGTAGCCAACACCCAGATCATTTATATTAACAGACCGTGTCACCAAAAATGAAGAAATTGCAATTACAACAGAAGAACTAAAGAAAAACGGATACAAAAATCATACAATAAAGCAAGCAATGAACCGAAACACACGACAAGAAAACAACAAAGTTTAAATACTGAATTGACATAGAGCAGAACAAACATACAGCTAAACATATCTTATATTAGAAGTACTACTGACAAAATAGGACGAGTAGTGAGAAAACACAACATAAAGCCAATTTTCAAACCGTTCACGAACATAGACAAAATCCTCGGTAACTCATATAAAATCGACTCCGAAGTCTGTATATCTTGTGGAGAAGTTCTAACCGAGGCATTTCCGTAAGAGCAGAGGAGCATAAACAATTCATCAGGAATAAGTAGACGACATTGGTCTTATTCCAACACGAACTCAATACACTTTAAACCGTGCAAGGAAATCACCAACGTGGAAAATCACCGAAACAGGCTAATACGGGAAGCTAAAAATGGGGAGTTAAATAAACGAGACTACGCTCTAAACTTGGCCAAAAACCTGGAAGGCACTTCTACAAAAATCGCACCATAAAACTCCTATTAATAAATCTAATCCTAAAGAAAAACACTCACAAGGGGTCATAAACAATGCCACGGGCGGTCATAATCCAAGAAGATTAGGAAGTAAAGCAATAAAAACCATTAATAACACCGCACGTCAACAACCATCATATAGTCTACGCTCTCGAAGGAAACTATAGATACAATGGCACTTTCTAAATTTCCTCATTTTGTTTTCAGATTACCTTTGAAATGCCAAATAAGATTTTGGCGAAACGTCAGGCCAACTGTTCTTTTCAGAGCACAAACCAAGAAACGGATGTACACTGGATACAACATAGAAAACCACATTGTTCCATCCGTGAAGGATATGAATACGTATATAGTTTGCTGGGCCACATTTTATTTGCAAGGCCGTCAGGGATTTTTCATTTGAATTTTTCTTTTTCTTTCACGATAATCAATTTTGTAACACTGGCAAATTTGGATCACACCGTATTGTACAAAATTTTACTGCCGGAAAGATCTCAATTTTCATTTGATTTTAATTTTCCCTATTCCCTATTACCCTTGGGGTAATGTTTTTTATGTTACACATCAATATACGAATAAAAGAGGGTTGGTGCCTCGTTATGGGTATAATGATAAAGTTGTTACAATGGATGAGCTTCGAATAATAATCTAATAATTTCCAAATTGTTGGGATGTTTTATGATGTGCTATTTTCGTGCGAAACACATGAAATTTAACACCAAAAAGTGATGAAAATATTATTACGACACATCGAAAAGCTGTTGAGATAGGATTTAGAAATGTTAACCTCATGATTTAAAGCATTTGAGAAATTAATATTTGTTATACCGGCTACACACTCACGCGAGAAGTCTCGCCGAGGTATTGGGCGAAAACCGAGAAAGTATCTACACTCATGCCACCTTTTCATTTGTATTCTCGACCTTTATCCGGAATGGACATGGGCGACAGTGCAGCGGCTTTAGGGTTATGTGCATTAGGTTATTATAATCTTGTAAATACTGAAATAAGAAATCAAATTAAGAAATCGCATGGAATATTTGACTAGTTTTCTGTATTTTCGGTAACTAGCGAAAAGTGAATCTTTTCTTTTTTATTTCGGGCACCGGCATCTCCATAGTCCCCGTAACTCTATTCCACGCATCGCGGTTTAGAGATTTATCTTTATAATATTTGTGTTTTGGATCCCATAGAATGGGTTCGGCATGAAAGTACTCAATAAATTTTAATTCTGAATCGTTATTCCACATTTTTTTCAGTAAAGTTACTACACACACGACCATCTATCTTCATTCAATGCTGAAGATGCACTGAACTCAAACCAGAGTGTGATGGAGTTCTCTTTTCTGACCCCAGAAACAATTTGAAGCGGGTAAGAAAACCGACATCGACCGGAGAACAGGCGAGCCCGAGAACGAGAAGACGTGAAACCGTTCACATTCACGCTTCTCGGGTATTCTCGGGGGTTCTCGGCGCGAGTCTGTAGCCGGCTTTAGAATTATTTTAACCGACTTCAAAAAGATTTATTCGAAATCGACACAAGAAATTTGAATCGATTAAACTGGATTCTGTTAAGGGCGATCCGAAGGTGGCCCGATATTTTTTCAATAACATAGCGTACAGTGTTCGTCAGAAAATCGGCAAAAACTTTTCAGCCGACTTTCTTATACAGTACGCATTGGTGGAGGCGATGATATTAAAAAAGGTGAAATTGGATGTAATAAATTGAAAATGGATTGGAATTAAATCAAAATAAATATCAGCTAAACAACTTCAAGATAGAGGTTCTCAACATACAGTGGGTCTTCTTAAGTTAAAATCAAATGGATTTTTATTTGTGAATAATATTTAAAGAAAAAGTTATTCTCCATAACACTATTTGGATGGTCTGAGATAGGGATGTAACGAATGCGATTTTTCTGTTTCAATATTCGCAAATACGAATGCGAATGCGAATATTAGGTCAAAATTTAATTATTTTGGTTCATCAAAAATTATAACCTAATTTGTGCTTCGTAATTATTATATAAAGCCGCTATTGTATTTTTACGACATAAACTGAAATATCTGTGGAATCTTTGTTGTCTCACAGATGTATAAGCACAAAATTTTGTATCCTAACACCAAACAAACCCTTGCACTCAACGCTCTGCCAACATATTGGAGTGAACCATAAATTTTTTTTTGATTTATGAGAGAAGTTATTATGATTTGTAATTAAACAGAAAAATTATATAATTAAGTTTATGGAGCCAAATAAAAACTAAAATTATATAGGGTTGTCAAAAAAACCGGAATTTTATTGTCGTGTCTTATTTATGGACTCAAATAAATTAAAGTGACTTGTTTAGGAGACAATTGATGGTGTCAGTGTTGCTGACTACATATTTTTAAAATCAGTTTCAAAAACCAAGTGACGAACGAGTTTAACCTTTGTGTAGGTTTAAAAGTAAGATTCTGCAAGCTTGTATATTTCTGAGTAAAATGAAATTGAGTGCATGAGAATTGGTCCAAAAATTAATTGACTAATGACAAGGTATGTTTTAACATCCTGACAGCTAATTTCTCTTATTTTGCAAAATTAACTAGGCATAAACACAAATTTGGCTTCGTAGGCTATCACAACTAATTTGAATTGACAGCTCCGACAATGGTACAAACTAATAACGATAAAATTTGCATCAATACTTTAAATTAGAGAATGATAAATGGCAAGTTCTGCCATAATTTGTTGCTACGCGATATAATAAAAAAGCATAACTTACAATTTTATTAAACAATTTCACCTAACACAATTGCCAGGAGTGTAAGAACGCAAGTACGACAGTTATGGTGTTTTCATTTCAATGTATCTAACTAATGGGGTTTTATAGGCTATGTCCCATGTAAACACATTCATTGCGTACGTACTGGAAATTAATTAGTGCTGTTGTAGCGATTTTATATTGTCCGATTGTTCAGTGGTTTGTTTTCGCCCCTAGTTTCAGCGTATGCTGTCCCTTTGACTCAACTCACGGCCCGAACCATACAGAGCTCGTTTCCAGTACTGACAAAAGGACTGTAGCTAGTCTGAGAGTTCCACAAACACGATAGGTTGTATATCTTCCTCCAACAAAAAAAACGTAAAACATCATATACCGTTTTTTAGACAAAGGGACAAGTTCAGTAACTATATAATTATTTAGCAGCGCTATTTAGCAACGCCAAAATTTGTCATCAGGAGATTTAAGACATACGTACCTTTATAGTGTAATAGAACAGTTATTTTTAAAACTAGAAGTGTGACCCAAGAAAGTACCAGCATATTTTAAAGTTTGTCAAAGTTTGTCTGCAATTTTGTTTTTAAAACTGATTTAAAAACGTCAGCACTCTGCAACCATCAGTTGTCGAGAACCTTTATCAGGTGCGCTCTCCTCAACTGATTGAATCTCCAAACGATTTTCTCATAATTTCTTTGACAGCTTTTCGTTATATGCAGTATGACTCCTGATTTCGAGTCTCTGTGAGGTAGTTTTCCCTGACACTACTAAATCTCAAAATTCATTTTGTTATAAAGCCTTATAGCATGTTATGAAACTGACATAACTTGCTTAATTTTATTTAGCAATTAATTTGTTGCTTAATTACATGTACATGTCAGGATTCCAGAAGCAGTGTATATATGTAGTTGACACACAACTACAGTATTTTTGATGAAAGTTATAAAGAAATTATATATCACCATACAACTGGTATTTCTCATTGCAAGTATAAGTTAATACCAACCTGTACCACTTAACTTTCGAAATGACAAGTAAGTTATACAGTGTGCAATGCTCCTACTGAGTAACAAATTAATATTTTCGCTTTTCATTGTTAAACACATTCGCAAAAAATTCGCATGAATAATCGCGAATACGAATGCGAATGCGAATATTAAAAAACACGGGAATATTCGCTAATGCGAATGCGAATATTCGTTACATCCCTAGTCTGAAACATATTGTGTGATCACTACAGGCCATTTTTTCAACTGTATACGAGGTTTGTCAACAAATATGAATTTTAAAATTGAAGTACCTTTATTTTTGTTAATATCTAAAATCGTTATCCAACAGAAGTAACTAGAATAAGAAACTGCATCTCATTAGGTCATATGACGTAAATTGTACAACAAATGTTCATGTCACTTTGCAACTGTATACTAGATTTGAAAAACAATACCAATTTTGCTTAAAAGACACATACCTTTATTTTTTATTATATCTCCATTTGTTATCAAACCCAATATATCGGGATTGAACACTAGATCCAAGTATGCTATATCACTAAAAATTGTATAATGCATATTTTTTTAAATGATATAACTGATTTATTATAATGTACATTTTTTGTTTGATATACTCAGTCAGTTTAGGCCCAAATCAGGAGGAATGTTTCAAAAATTTATAAAAAGCTGTAACTAGGTAAAATTGCTCAAAATACAGTGATAAAAGAAATCTCAAAAGTTCTCATCGTTTGGGCCTGTGGAAAAAATTTGCTCGAGGTCAAAAGTAAAAAAATGAGTTTTCCGCGATTTTCCGCAAAAGTGTGAGTTCTATCGCAAAATTGCCTCTAATATGTAAACGTCATAATTTGCAGACGTTTCCACGCCACCTATTTTTTTAACGTGGTTCCCCAGTGGGCCTATTCCACGGGTCTGCTGTGATTCTGTTTGTTTAGGAACTATTGCAAAATAATATTTTTAAATAAGGGTTGGTAAAAATAAAAGCGGTGTAATTACAAAAAAGTTGCTAAATTTATTCATCTGAATCATAATTTTTTAACAATTCTGCTCCCTATTCTTCCAGTCCCAGAGAAACTGCTGAACACAATATTTTGCAACTTCACAAAGAGATGTAATGCTAAATGTGTTTGCAAAAAAGTTGGACTGTTTTCTTCCCTGATGTGTACACATTGTCAAGGCCGGTCGTGCTCTAATGTTGAGTCACCAACTGTAGAGGACTCCTATGATACCAACGAGGAAAAAGTGAAGAAGAAAAAGAACAAGAAGAAGAAGAAAAACAAGAAGGAGAATATCAAAAAGAATGAGAAGAAGGAGAAGAGGAAGCAGAAATATTCGAAAATTACCAACCTCCACTCACCAAGACTCGTACCGAGGGCCTCCAGGAGGAGCCTCGCGAGAGTGTAGAGCGGGCATTAGATCTAATCGTGTTTTCTTTTTGACAGTGCGGTTAATATTTTCATTTTGTATTGTGATTTTTTGTGTCGTTCTCCAGTTGTCCGTTAGTTATACATTTCGGGGTTAAATTTGGTTTCTCTTGGGTTTTCATCACTGCAACAAATCTTTCTTATAGTTGTTCTTATGTCACTTATTATTTTTTTGCGTTATTTCTTTAGTGTTTAGTGCTGTTAGGGGTTCTAGTTCTATTCTTTATCTCGTTTTGTCAATTATTTATTATTTTTAGATACTTATTTTGCTTCTTTTATTGATATTTCTCTTCATAATTCGTTTTAGTGTTTCGTAAAATACTGTTCTTGAAATTCCTCTTCTATGTGAATATTGCGCCTTAGCTTGCAACACTTTTTTGACTTGACACGAATTGTACGATTTCCTTTCTACATAGGATTTTAGATATACCGTGTTCAAAAAGGCCCGATACGCTGGATTTTCTCGGCAGGGAGACATTTTACAACAATATGGTCAAGACAAAACTTTTAGAATTTTTAACTGGCAACACAATGGCCATGAATGTGACCTTGACCATGAGATTCAAAGCAAGGTCATGTTGATTTTTTCAATCGGGAACATCCATTTTTGATACCGGCAATGAAGAGAGCGGCAAATATACGTTCTAATATGTCAAATTGTCAAATTGTGGTCAAACCAAGTTAGCCTTCTTATAACGGACAAAAGAATAAGAATTTTCGACACAGGCATTTTTGATTTTAGCTTGGCTACGCAATCGTCAAAATGGATTTGAGCTTGAACACGATTCAAAGTCAAATGAAGGTAACGCTGATTTTTTCAAATACCCTTTTTTGAATCTGGAAATGAAGAGAGCGGAAAAATTTAAATTCAGATATGTCAAACATATAAATATTCAAATAAACAAATATTTTTAAAGAGCCATTTTCGATTTTTAACTCTCATTTCGAGTTTCGTATTTTTGATTTTTTACAAAAATCCCTTGGCGCCAATGGTCAAGGTCAAAGGCATTATGAGTATTGTCTGTTGTTCGACGCCAAACTTGGTACGAACTGGATTTTACCTCTGTTGACCTTCAAGGTCAAATGGAAAAAATGGTCAAGGACATATTTGATCATAATCTCTCACCGTTTACGATGTCAAAAATCAGTGTTCCCATTTGAGAAAACCAAGTTGACCTTTATTTTACCATGAAGGTCATAGTCAAGGTCAAATCCATTATGACCATTTTGTAGTCAGGGAAATATTATAAAAGTTTTGTATTGACCATATTTTTGTAAACTGTCTTCCTATCAAGATAATCAGCCGTACTAGGACTTTTTGAGCACCGTGTATATGGATGCTAATTATTTAGATTCTAGGTATTCCAATATATCTAAACAAGCAATTGAACATAATGATTGGTATGGTTTCCAAGTTTTTATTTACCTAGTTGATAACTGATTCCTCCTGAGACTAAAAATTTAGATACCGACGTTTTAGCACACTCGAATATACTCTCTTCCAGTACTGTTCTCATATCTCAGTCTCAGTCATCTCGCTAATCGTTTACTGTTTCTTACATGCTAGAGCTGTGTCTATTTAGTGTGAAATCATGGTCGCCTGTTCTACAATTATTGTTATTTTGTCCTGCTTAATATGCTAAATTAATTTAATTTCGACATACATCTCTGTAAGATTCAGTTGATAGGGTTTATCGTATAGTTAAATGATTTGTCATTATTTTCTTTTAGAAATTTTACGCATTGACCCCGATGCAAAATCTTATATTTCAATGGTTCCAATTTACCATAAAAAGTTGAATGATTAGATATTTTTCGCCATTTCGTAAACAACCGATTTGCTTTATTGTAAGGCTAGCGAAAAATTTCACAACCAACACATACATATAATACAACTTTTCTTTCAGAAGTTCAATAAAAACTTATTTCGTTCTTACGAGTTGAAGTCTCAGTTTGTGGAACTAATAATGTTTTAATAAATAATTTGGGGTAACTTTTTGATCAATACGGAAAACTTTTTGAAGACACCTATCTCTAATTCGCACTATTTGGTGATTTAGCTAAAACGTCAGCTGGACATAGAGAATCTAATAGTAAATGCATTTAGCCTACAACAAGTAATTCAAATATTAAAAAACTTTTTTACATTTTGTGAATTTCCTTATTTTTCACATCATGGATGTTTAGAGTTTTTTTATCGCTATCATTTGACATTTTTCTAATATGCTCGAAATTTATACTAATTTATTACTATAACAAGTAATTTTAGAGAGATATTGAATTCTTCTTGAAATTAAGCATCTTAAAAAAAACTGATTCTTGGAACAAACAAACGTGAAGCAAAAACTAATTCCCTTGACTGAACCATTGCGGGAAGTATAAAATGCCGAAAAATCCACTACTGCACCAGAGTGGACTGGAACAATCGAAAGTTGAGTAGTTGGCGTGAACCATCCTAGTAATATTCTCTTGAAGTGCTGATAATCCCAGAAAAGTACTGTAATATTTATCGTGAATTATTCATGTGGAAATAAACAGGAATATTTTCTGGAATAAATTCAGCGATTTGAACCAACAGAAAAGGTGTAACGAAGTTACCTGTTATCGTTCCTTAAATGTAGCAAACCAAGTATCAAATTCGACTTGTAATTACACAGACAGTGAATTTTCCAATAAAATTCCCATCCTTCAATCATAAATTCAAGCATCGCAAAATTTCAAATTACGTGTGAAATCATTAAAAGAAAGGATCACTCTATTAACAGGCATGCCTTCCTGTTTTCGAAAAATAGAGAGGTTTTTTGGAAATTATTTTCAGTCTGCTCATATGCAGAAATGATTTTAGTCCTTTTAACTGGTTTGAGAAGTGTCTCTGTACAAGTTTTCATCTAATTATATTCTCATTGTCTTTATTTAATAGCTGTAAGATCTTTTCACCCTTTATAATGCGCGGGCGCGTTTGGCATGTTAAAATGGCAGGAATATGAAAGTTTCGTGCACCTTTCACAAATATGCATAGGGAACTAGTATTAATACCGTTATTATCAATGAAATTAACTGAAATATTAATTAGTGGAGCTTTATTTGTTCACCTTTCAATTAAAGCAAATAACTGCATGAAATTATAATGGTGGTTAAAGGGATATTTTCGTCCACAAGGTAAAAATAAGGCTGATGTATTTGACAAGTTAGGACAAAAATGATATTTATATTAGATTTAAAGTAATTAATATACTGACAATTAATAAAATAACCGTAAGTAATACAAGATAAAGATATAATTAATTTATTATTACTATGGTTTTATCAGTCATTGTCATTTTTTTACTAGAATTTGTGACTGACAGATATATGAAAGTTAATTTATAAGATTTTCACGAAATCTGTACAAAAATTGTATGTAATATTACTGAAGGCTGTACAGTTGGTACAAATAAAATATAAAATTCAGTATAAAAATAATAATAAAACTAATTTTATTTAATGTTATATCTTTTAGCAAGTTATTGTCACATACAAATAAACACATATATGTATCTTTATTTACATAATCAAATACTTGTAATCGATCATCACTTAGTTCACATCTCTACCTCATAACTCACATTTAGCACATTTTAGACGAACTTTGTACTGTTTATTCTTTTCGTTAATCTAATAAGCTTTTCACGGATTCGATACAAGACTTTGGAAAATTAATAAAGTCAAATAAATTCTCCAAAAATGATTTATTGTACATAAGGCTCCCACATATTCCATGACATTAATGCTTTTTGCCCCATTCTTTATTGATAAAATGTTATTCCTGTAAATTAAAATCGTTATACTGATAGTTCACTTTAAGTTTATAACTATTAAAACTTTACTACTAATGGTAAATTAGTAAATTACATTGAAAATATTGTACTCATGTTATAAACAAATTTAAAGTGCACGAAAAAATTGACGGGCGTTGACGCATGCGAATAAATTTTTTTCAATTATTTAAAGGCCTATTGGTTGGTTTCACAAAAGACCGTTTATTAACCAGTGCATGTTGATATTCCATTCAGTAGATCTGATCGAGATTTTTCAATTTCGTTTTGTAATGTGTCTTCAATGAAGGCTTGTACTATGTGAATTTACACTATGTCTTTAGCTATCAAGGGCACACCGGCTGTAATACTGTTTCTTAAATAAACAGTTTATGGGTCGGGTTTGAAGTTCTGATCAGTAAGACGTACTGATAATGTGATCTGCATTCTCCTCAAAGATGAATGAAATACTTCACAGTAAATTTTGACATGTTTAGAATAGAAAAGTTTTTGCTAGTTTTTTTGATGATTATCTGAGGTAAAATATCAGAAGTTTGTTTATTTGCCTAAAAATTCAAAAGAAAAATTGAGCTAACCCACTGAACTGCCTGAATTTTGTTGGGGTTGAATTTTTTATCAAAATGTTTTGTTAATGGTTCATGGTTTATCTCTATTTCGTATGAGTGTTGAATGCTAACCGATTGAAGCTGCTGATTATTCCTTCCGTCACTCTGTTCTGGTATCCTATAGTGTCACGGAAAGTTGTAACATTGGCCGAGGGAGGTCCCTGTATATACCAACCAAGTGTAATTGTCAGTTCTGGAAAGATAATTCTATATTAGCGCCATAGAGTAATATCGAGGGCTCTCGAATGTAAAAATTGTATATAAATAGGTGTTCTGTAAGGGTTAGTTAGTTAGTCTTGTCATAAGTTCAGTTGAGTATCATAGTAAAGATAATGCTCTAAGCAAACGTCAGTTTGAATTGTGTTTTGTGTTGTATGTGTCAAGAAATTTAATTGAAGGTTAAGGATTTGTTTTCATTGTTAATAAAGAAGTATTAATTGGACAAAAGGTGTCTCATTGAACCCACGATATCCATAACCCTTTGTTACATTTCAATACGTTCGTCATCAGCAATGACGACCTCCACCGATGATAATTTTTAGGATTTAATCTACCAGTCAAAAGAGCTTTGCGGCATTTCAGAAAACACCATTTAGCGGATGTTATGTATTATATCACTTCAAAACTTCCATTAATTGATGTAGTATGCTTGCTTTCTTTTGTTATTTGAAGATTTTTATTTTATGGCTTTTAATTGCGCTATTAATACTTTTGGCCTGGCAGTTACTGAAATTTCCTACCAACCAACAACCCGAATTCATCAATACCTTACATAAAGGGGTACTTTTGAAGTTACCGACTAAACGAAAAACACCTCAATAAATTATATTAACACCCAACGAAAGCAAAAAAGAGTCAATAATACAATTCATCCTCGCACATGTTTAAGCACTGAGAGAGTATAGAGATATAGACATTAATAAAAAACACATCAAAAAAGAAGTTTATATGTTGAAAGGAAGCCTTTTTTCTAGAGGCGGTTGGTTTATTGTTAATCTGAAATGTTACCTACCGCAAATCACCACAGACTTCAAATGTGCATTCTTGAGGGTGCCTTATGGATTACATTCTTTTACGTACCTAAACGAAATCGAATAGAGATCTTGATCGTTAGTTACTAAATTAATATTTTTTCATGGTTCTGAATTTACTTTAATTGAGAAATACCTGATAGTCTGTGTATCCATAAATATTTACTGAATTGATATGGGACATTTCTGATTATCATTCAATACTAAAAACTAAACTTCACCTTTCTGAGTGTTATATTTCATGACATAATAATTATTTGATCATTTTCCCTTTTATGTTCAAGATGACGTTTATGTCTGCACAACTCATCTCCACTTCACTCGTTTAATGCCAATATTTTAGAATAAAATTCTGGTTAAGAGCTCTCCACATATCTTTTACCCTCACATAAAACCCACAAAGCATCGTTTATCATTTTCTCTTTTGGAGCTTCCATCGAAAAAGATGTCTCACATACCAAATAGGTGCCAACAAAAGGGACATTAAATATACCTTTAACGCCTGCTCGTGTGAATAAACAACCCTATTGAAAGGTGAAATTGCAGTAGTACAGTACAGATACAGTATTTGCTGTTGTATTGTCGTTTCAGTCGATCATATAAGTGAATATCAAAAAGAGAAGGTGTGAAAATATAGCAAAGATTAGATAAAGAAATGCAAGATACGTAATCGTAGTCCGATCGAAAATTGTCAGTGATCATGTTACCCGACTAAATAAGATATATCCAAGTTAGGTCGAGATCGTCCTTTGAGAATAAGAAAGGTTACAGTCAGTTGAAAATAAAATTTCGTTGTCGTTCAGATGATAGAGATTGTCAGAAATAACTAAATTAATAAACTATCAGTCCCTGAAAATTCCGAAATAAAGAAAGTAATCTTAAGAAAAAAAAACCGATTGCGAAAAAGTAAACTTTAAATAAAAAAAAAACAAAAATCCAAACTGAGTAAAAAATGAACTTTAAGAAAGATGGAAACATGACGAATAATGTATGTTTCCAATCAGTACACAAGGAAGCCGAAATCCATGTCCATTGCCTAGTTGTCGTTAGGGTCTTTTTAGTGGCCCTCTCGCCAATTGAAGCAGTAAAGATCATCTGCTGCTCAATCTCATGCAGTCGACGGCGTCTTTATTAATTTACCAACAAAGACATATTGTTTTTTTTTACCTAGTCATAACTTCTCATTCTTGGTTAGTTGTTTCAAAAAACTGGATAATATTTTACCAATAGCTACAACCTTTGTTGGACTTTTAATAGCTTTTGAAACAATAAATCACAAAATTCTACTTGAAAAAACAAAGCTGCTATGGAATCAGAAGTATTGACAATAAATTGTTAATGAGTTATCTAGGCAATATGTTACGAGTAAAAATGTAGAAAACAGTGAGTGATTTTGTGCCTGTAGGTAGCGGTGTTCCTTTTAATACTTGGACCTCTGTTGTTTATATTGTATGTGAATGACCTTCTAGAAGATACCACTGATAACACCTTGATGATATTGTGATAATAACATCACAAAACTGTAGAATCAAAAATGAATCACATGAATGACATATCAAAATGACTAGCCTTAAGTAAATTATACCTGAATATAGATAAAACGGTTTTTATGCTTTTCCGCAATGGATGCGAAAATTTACCACATTTCATTTATCTTGAAATATTTAGGTGTGATTTTTGAGCCTTACCTAAAAATTGTCTTCTAAACGTTGTTTGTGGCATATTCTTGATTACTTTTATGTTTTTTTTTGGCAATAACACCACAAAGAAATAAAACGACGTATATTGCAGGAATACCAAACGTTTCAAAGTCTATTCTGACTTCGTTGTCAATGGCTTTATATTTATTGATGTAGATTGCAATCTACTATTGTATTATTCTTACTGACATTTTCTTACCTCTGCTTTTCGGGAAGAGATAAGTATTTAGTAGGGCAATTTATATAAATTGCCCAGATTTGTTGTCCTTCACAGAACACAGAACGTATGGGCCAGACTTGTTCTGGTAGCAATATTGTATACCACATGGTCAACCAGGCTTCCTAAGTCCTAATAAATGTATGGTATATTGTGTATACGTTTCAACTCCAAGTGTGAAGTCGTTGTCAACGAGATTCAAGTATGTCTAACAGGTTTGATATTTTTATTCGTTTTGTTATCCATAGACGTTTGTCCGATTTCACTAACAAGTCTCCCAATATTTTGAACTTATAAGTAGATTAAAGTTTGCGAGTGCTGGTTGATATCTGCTCAAGATTCAACGAAAGCCAATGTCGAAAATTAGCTTGGGTCGGCTAGATCCAAATCGAGTTAAAGGTGTATCTGCTCGAGGTGACCAGTATTAAAGGAGGGGGGGGGGCTTAATAATTCGTTTTAGTTCATCCCTCCTCTGACAAAAAGCGATATGGAAAACAAACTTCTCCTCAGATCGAGAAAGGAGGTGCTACCGGATTTGAGGACAGAGCATCTACTGGCGACGTTTCTCTAAGATATGCATTGAACATAACCCTTCTAGAGTAGCCTTAATGTACAGGTATTTAAATAAGTTATGGAATTATTTCTGGTGAAAATTGTTAAATGTTAACTATTTAGACAAATTTAACCGCCAAGATATTAATATTACTGTCAAACAAATTAGCCTATAATACATTCGTCTTTATTTATCTTACCTTATTAATAACTGAGGTTTGATAGTAGACTAAGTATACTCACTGACAAAGAAAACGCAACAACCAGAAGGAGATGTTTAAATTTAATAATGTTTTGATAAAACATAGATGCTATAGTAAGAAGAAAATGCTTAAATGTTCGTTACGTTTGGTGAATGTCTATTCATGTAAACTTTTTTAATCAATTAATATTGTAGTCGTTTTTTGCATTTTTTTCTTTAATTTACCAAAAAACAAAGTGATTAATGAAATCAAAAATCGATGTTTAGTAATGTTAAAATGCTTAGAGTAAGTGTCGCCGAATGTATAGTCAGCTAAGTGGAGGCGGGTTTTTCATTTCGAGAAATCGCTAACCCCTTGAACAACAATTCAAGCGTGGTTTGATAATACCCACAATAGGAGCAGAGTAGGCATGGCCCGCCGAAGGAGCACAAATGAAGTTCAAGATCGACATCTAAGACTCAAGACCTTTGGAGATCGATCTTCGATAACTCGAAATTTGGCTGTTGAGTGGTTAGCCGCACAAGGCCATCTTGTAAGTGTCAGAACGGTTTACCGCCATATAAGGGCTTTTAGACTGCAGCATTATCGACTGCATATTGTGCTACCCCTGACTGCTGAGCATCGACTGCAGCGACTATAGTGGTGCAGAGAACGACAACATTGGAAGTTGGAGTGCAGCAGGTCGTCTTCTCTGATGAATCTCAATTCTGCTTGGGTCGTCATGATGGCCGAAGAAGGGTTAGATGACGTCGAGGAGAAAGACGTCAACGCAATTTGATGTTGAGCGACATGTACACAGAACAGTATGCGTTATGGTATGGGATGCTATTGCATATGGAAGTAGGTCACCTTTAGTCTTTATTCGTGGCAACATAACATCGCAACATTATATTCAGGAAGTAGTAGAGTCGTATGTACTCCTTCACTTTAATGGCTCATGGATCCCATATTTCAGCAAGTTAATGCTCGGCCTCATGTTACGCTAGTTAGTTTAAATTTTTTTGAAGAGACCCATGTGAATCTGTTGACATTGCTGATCCCCCGATCTTTCGCCCATGAAAGATGTTTGGGATATGATGGGTAGAAGGCTAGGAAATTTACCCCAGCTCCCACAAACTTTGCAAGTTCGGAGACATAAAATAGCTCGGGATAGTTAGAGCTTCACACGAGAGCGACATTTTTCTCGTCTCGTCTCGTATCGTTCTCGTCTCGCAAAAACGAGACGAGACGAAACGTTTTGGAAAATATAAGCGATACCGAGACCACATACAGTGTAACCCGAGGGTCTCGTTTTTGGTCTCTTTGGATTTCGTTTATGAAGTTTTTATTTGAAAATTTAGAAAAGGTCTACACAGAAAACAATATATTTTGCAATATATAAAATCTGGTGACCATTTGTGAAATATTTTATTGTAAATTTAAAAAAGACTCAATAACCAAGTATGATTTTTCATATTTTTAATTTAACTTGTTAAAGCTTCTTATAATAACGTATCTCTTATCATAAATATTTATCTTGGCAGATTTTTATATTTTAAGTTTGAATGATTTTTGTAACATATCTATGGGTTACCTTACTCTCCGTTGAGTATATGTGTCTATACTAAACTGGAGAATAATAAACGTATATACTATTAAAGGGGTTTCATTGACTCGAAATTTTGTACCTGGCAGATCCGCTTATTTACAGCAGAACAGTAAACTTTTTTTATATACGAATGATGTCATTATAATTTCAATACTTAAGGGACAACTTTAATTGTCTCTAAATACCAATGTTTTGAAAATGTTGTCTCTATTTGTACATTTAGTTTTTTCTTGCATTTCTTGTAGTAAGTTTTTGTATATATCTGTGGAAGTATATATAATAGAACTGGTCAAATGCTCAAGTATTTGATAACAATCTTAGATGCAAAAAATGTATTCTGTAGAGATAAAATTTATGTTAAATTGCGTGACAAAAAATTGACGAAAACACGTTGGTACATCACTGAAAGATGATTTGATGCAAGCGTTATCATGTTTAAATTGTTGGTCATCGAGTAATTTAAAAGATAAAATTAAGAGTAAAATAAAAACATTTATGTACTTGTTAAAATATTTTTGTTGATAGCGTAATAAATATAGCTTTAAAAAATTATTTATTATTGATTATTATTGAATTTATATAATATTTATTATCATTATATAAACTTAAACAACTAGTAACAAGACGAGACACAGACTTGAACGAGACTTATTTTTATAAGAATTGACGAGTTCGAGACGAGATTTTTGATACTCTCCTACCTTACTGAATCTATGACAAGACGTGTTGGGGAGTGTAATAATAAAAAAAAACTTCTAATTTTAGTAATTTATTCCTTAGTTTTTCCAAAACAATCTTAAATTTAAAGATCTCCTTCTGGATGTTGCGAGTTCTATGCAAGTGAGTATAGTATTAAACTAGATTTTGCAAAAATCTCATCTCTGCTTTTTATCTTTATAAGGAATGTAAAAGTTTTAACTTGGTAGTAAATAGGAAAACGGATGATTCCATTAGATTGATGAACAAATGTAATTTATGATATCATAACTTTTCCAAGATCTTATACAGCGTTCATTTAAAATACATGTCACTATATTACCACAAACCTTATCTCTTTCAAACTCATGCCAAGTTGACCCCAAATGCACACAATCCTCCATTCAAATAACGACCTTATCTAAGTTCACATCTCCCATTGGCTCATTCTCTATTGAATTCCATTTCGCATTTCTTCCATACGATTTCAGAGACTCTTTCCCAAATACAGAATCGATTCGCTTCGTCCGATATATCGCTTTTCTGGCAAAAATTTCCAACGATCGTTTCCTTTTCCAGAGTTTCCAGTTTTCCAGACTTATAAATTATACGGAATCGTGGGCCAAAAGAAAACGAGCAAAAATTTTTGCCCCAAAGCAAGCGCGACGCATCTGCAACACAATAAATATTGAGAAATGTAGGTTAGAGATGAAAAATCACGGGGCTAACTTCAGAGTAGATAAACACGGAGGGTAACTGTTAACAATCAACTGATTTATTTCTTTTGTTTATTATATTATTGTTAGGAGCGATAACTGACGAAATATTTAGGGAAATCAATTTCGATTTCACACAGATTTACCCTCTGCCGCTGATATCAACAATAATCCTACGAACTTTTTTAGCTGTCAGCATTTTTCTGACAACAGATGGGGAGAAATTAATTTCAATGTTTCACAATCACGCTTATCGGACTAGACTGTTCTGTCAATAACTTTAAGCGTTCGTTTTTTTCTGTATCAGTGTTCTACCATACATTTGATCATATTTGAAACGCTCTTGCTCGATGTTAAAATTAATATATAAGATAATAATACATATCTATTCCAGTATTTTAGGGAGCATCAGTATATCAGAAAATTAGTACAAACAACAGTGATGGAACACATTGATGTTGTCAAAATTTAATATACAGAGCTTTCATTTCAAAATTAGCCACCCAAAATAACTTTTAGAATATCTTTAAAAGAAAAAGGCAAAAAAACACGTTCATTTATATATACGGCGGGACACATCTTAAGCGGGGGTGAATATTACTTCTACAAGTTTAAATAAAAAGGGGTTTTATGTGGTACCTCTTTTTAAAGGTCCTTTTTTGCCATTCTGTTGACACATCATTTTTTAACATCAGATTATTTGTTATAGAGTAATGTCCTAGAGATACTTTTTCCACAATTGGTTCTAGGGTACTGGCTAGATATTTTTCCAAGTTGTATACTGGCGAGTCGAAAGCACTAGCTATAGATCGAAGTGGGAACCAATTGTGGAAAAAGCAGATTATTAAATTAAAAACTCGGAATATTTCACGCGCCTTCTCAACAGCATTTCCATAGAACCAGGAGATATCATAGCCAGTTTCGATGAGGAACACAAATTAGCTGTCAAAAATAAATAAACGACATCGGCCCTGTTCTAACACCAACAACAATCGGGCCATAAAATCAATTTCGATAGTTGTAAATAGATCTCACAAACAACTCATCACAAAACCAGACTAATACGAGAAGCTATGGAAATCGAGAAAACTGGACAACCAACAAAAGAGACGACGCAATGCACCGTTCTAACACATGGAAGATAATTATTCAACGTCAAAATAAAACAGAATTAGCTACGCAAAATACAAACCCCACACCAAGCCACACACCCGACACGGTATAGAAGGGGGCGGAGTCAACATCGACCAATCAGGCGCGATACGACCGACGGAGGCATATAAAATAAAAAGCTCAGTTAGATCACCTCTCAGTTCACCGTAACAACGCATTGAGGATGCTAAGTAAGACCTTGGCGAAACGTCTACAAGATTCAAAACATGAATCAATATAACGAATGGATTTATTCCTGGATAAATATTTCTTCACACACACATATATTCAGTTTCAGTTCAGTTACCTAGTGACTCTTGGGGAGTAGGCAGGTTGAGGCCCCCGAGTTCGATCTAGAGTCTGAAACTCTTTTTCGAAACGTCGAGTATTTAATAAATTCAGACGGGGTTCTCTTCAGGTCGGTTCGCATAATTCTCGTAGCCTTCTGCTTTCGCTTCTAGTTACTCAAATTTCCCTCAAGTTACTATGTAGGTGGTATAGATGAATATACAAACAGTTTCTATCGAAATTTCTACCATGAAACTCTCTGTAACCTAACAAAGAATAAAAGAGATACCTTCTAAACTTATATTAAAGCCATTGCAAAATTTTAGAAACCAAACTTTTCTTGAATCTGATTTAGTAATAGAAACATGCTCGAGCAACCAATAATACTTAGTACTAAGTGCTAAAATTTCATTAGAAAAGCTGCGAAAACGTGTATTACATACCGAGACCGCTCGTTTAATAATATTAGATACATATATGTATATATAAGTTTGTACACACACAAATACACATATAGCGAAATTAGCACACTACACTAGATGCATGGGTGTATGTATAAGGCTCTCAGTACTATAGTGTCGTAACGGCCCAAACCTTACACTTACACTACCTCTTATTGTCCAAACGTCTGGACTGTAACATACGAAAAGAAACTTCGTTTCAAAGAATGAATAAACGCGTCGAAATATAATACCTCTAATCTTTGAGGTCGGTGACATATAAAATTTAACATGTCGACGTTGCGAATATTCAGATGAAGTATCGTTCTCTAAAGAAGATGTTACAGCACTAAACAACAACGATAAACTTAATGCCAAACATCAGAACCGAGCCGTTTTTTTCCCCATTGTTTGATGTAATAAGGTACTAAACTTTAATTCGCGTGATTCTCTTCCTAATCCTCAACTTTATTCTTGTGCAAGGTAACGTAATGGCATCCTTAGCTTCTCCTGTTTCAGAATGTAGAACGTGAATAGACCTCATTAAGGGGGATCAGCAATGAATTATTACAGTTTGTAAGCGTGCCATCTAATTTCGGGATTGTTTTTTTTTTCAATGCTTTGAGAATCCACTTATCCTTCAACTTAAATCGTGATTTTATCAAGTAAGTCAATTGTAAACGACAAGAAAATAAATTAGGTGTTTTATGTTTAAAAAATTTTTTGACATAGTCATACATGTTTCCGTTAATATAAACGTATGTACTTTAAATTACATTTATGTCTTAATCACAACTACATTAAAAAAGAAAGAAACACAATACTAACTTAACTAAAAAACATAAATTAATATTTATCTGCAACAATTAAATACTTTAATTTTTTTGTTTATTTTGAAGTCAGTTTTGTTTTTTAATGTATTTATTTTAAAATTTTTAGTGGTATAATGGGTGTATTGGATGCAGTTTTCAAAACTAATTTTTATTCAAAAAAGTTATGTTATCGGCAAACTGTCAGAGTGCTCCTGTACAATTCATTCCCAAACAGGTGGATTTAGAGAGCTGACCCTATATTCTGGCCTCCAAGGTCCCCAGAGCTGCCCTTTGACTTTTTTGTATGAAGACGGGACAAGCAACTCGTTTAAGAGAGAGAGAGAGAGAAATAGAAACCAATGAGCAGTTAAGAGAAATAGTAAATGTTGCTTTTGAAACAATTTGGGATTAGATGCGACTAGAGACTACGACTGTAGCAGTCAGAAAAAGGTGTCGCGATTGCATCCATAGCGGTGGAAGTCAATTTGAAAAAAATATATAACAAATTGTTGTAACTTGATATATGTTTTATTTTCTGCAGTTCTTAACTTGTAAGTTAAAATTTAAAATTTTATAATTATACTAATTACTATCCAATACGTGTGATATATCCTTGGAAAGGGGTTGAAGTAGAGAAGTTTTTGTAAGCATTCGAAGTTCTCGATGTGCTTCTTATTTTTTTTTTGTAATGTGACAAAGCGTTTAACTTGATAATTTTTTATAGAACATCGCCAATTGTGGAGTCATATTATTTGTGTCAAATATCGAAGGTAGAAGAGCAAACATACATCATAGATTAGATTTAAGTTGATTTGGTGAAGATACAATGAAAAATAAAAACGTTACAAAAATTTATATGAAATAATCTGGGATTTAAAAAAAATTAAAAAAAACAAAAAGCGTAAGCTATTTAGATGTTATATGGACTACATAATATCGCACATAAGCCCACCTATCCGCCCTCAATGTTTGGCAAACTTTGTACAAAACACCCTGTTTATCACATTTCACTGTTAAAATTTTTATGTTAATATACTAAATCCTCTGCAGTAATCTTTTTTATCACGCCATGAATATTTGAGTTGTAGTTAAACATTTCAATATATACAAAAAAAATTAATTAGATAATTCTTCAACTATGTCCTAACAGAGCCATTTCATTTTACAAAGTTATAATGGTTCGATTAAGCTTTCCCGTCTCATTTTCAAACCTGTTAATTACACTGACATTGTTATATTTCGCAGTCATTTTTAGACTTGTCGTGACAGAATTGATCCAGGAAGTTTAATTGGTTGCACCAGCAAATGCAATCAAACGAAATTTCACCTCATTTTCTCGCTCTCTCAGTTTCTAACAGATAATCTATTTAATGGAGAAAGTTATAATTAATAATCACCTTAATTGAAGACATCTAGGTGGATTACATTCCTTTCAAAGGACACCAGGCGAACTTTGTCGCAATATATGAGAGAATTGACAATAATGAAAGACTATGAGATGTTGATTAAATAGAAATTTAATATCAGGGTTGTGATTAATTGAGGAGCTTTATGAAAAGAAATGAGGTAAATTTATCAATGTTGACAAATTTAATTACGTTTTATAGAACTTTATAGATTTTTGCTGATAATGTTAATTTATTATCTTCACTCACTGCTTTTATGCAAAGTAAGTCGAGAAAATATTTTATTTTTGTGAAACTTGATAAAGGCATTGTATGGCGAAACACGTGTCCTTTGTAACAATACAGTGTATATATCGAAGTGTATTCTGGTTTTTTGTGTTTCTCATCATGGATCAGTATCATCCACAACAATTTAGTAAAGTAACTCGATTTTTTTGCCCACTTAATTTAACTTCATTTATTTACATTAAAGGTGAAAACACATTATTGTCACGCCACGTGAGCTTTCATGCTATTACGGCATGTCACGGCCCGTTCGAAATATCTGATATACAATTTAGACATGCTTTTAAATCAGCTAGAAGTACACTATGGTCACGTCACGTCATCTCATGTTGCTCACGGCAAGTGATAGATGACAACGTGAGTTCGTTTCTGCAAATTTACATTTTCTAGTGCAGCTAATGTCGCCTCTTTTGGGAATTTTTTGTGTTTATGTGTCAGATCCAGATATTTGAAAACAAGTTATTTGATTTAATTTTACTAAAAGGTTGATACGTTTTTATTAATGATTTTCTTTATAATATTTACAAATTTAATACATAAATATTAATGTGGTTGTGTCAGACCCAGATATGTGAAAACAAGTTGTTTGATTTAATCTATATATAAATAGGCTAAGACAAAACGATTAGGTACCATTTTCTCCTCTGTCTCTCAACCGATTTTCTTCATTTTTGTTTTGTTTATTAGCTATTGACGACCTTCAGTGCAGAATATATAAAGAATCTTTATTTATATCTTTCAAAATAAGTTATTTAGAGATAAATTATTAATAAAATTCAGGTGAGTGGCGCCCACTATGAACAAATAGCTTAATCTAATGCAAACAACAGTAAAATTCCAATTGTGGACAATCGCGAGGTATAAAAAATATTCTAAAACAATTCAAAAATAATCGCTTTTACTTACAAATTACAAAGATGTATGCTGTAAAAGCCTTCTTTTCTATTCACTTATCACGTTAATTTTTTACAATAACGATGAAGAAAGCAATTACTGAAGTGACCAAATAGAATGAATGTGTTTAAAGGTACAAAGTTTATGCATTTACAGAAGAATCCCGATCAAAAGTTTTATGTAAGTACACAATTTAGAGATTCTAAATTTAACTGATATATTTGGTTTCCGAACCACAAGAATTAAGTATGTATATTCGTTCAGCCATGAACATCTCACAAATCTAATAACAATCTGCATATGCAGCCCTTATCAAAAGGTACTAAAATACTCAGGAGATGTGCTCATGCAAATATATTTTTAATTATTTACGTTTATACCATGTGTAAATAAAACTTGAATAAGTATTACAGTATTAGCAATAAAATAAGTCGAATCAATTTGCAGTTTCATTTGATATAAGGTAATCTTATAAATTAATTTTAACAACTTATCTAAAAATTAGCAGTCAATCAGAAATTGTTTAATGTTTTTTTAACGAGCTGTGATATGCTGCAAATATATTTTTTCTTATTTATCTAATAATAATACCTATAATGTTTGTTTATTTACATGCATCTTATTTATATGTAATTCTCGCAATCGGCACTATGATTTTGTCGAAATTCCATTTCGGGCTTTGGCATGTACAAGTCGGGATCATTCGTATTACCGAGAAAGAACGAGATTGTGACAATTATGTTTCATTCAATACAAATTGATGTCTAGGATCTTATAAGAATTTTATCACTACTTGATATATTTCTAGCATTATATTTTTACAGTTGAACCTTTCAAGATTTATAGTAAAAAGTGATGTGTAGGCGATTTTTGGATGGGTAAAAACTTATTTGTTCTTATGTTAATTTGAGGCACTCAATGAAGTTGCCTTAAGCAGTTACATAGGCATATATAAATTGACTGAGATATAAGGCGCTGTAGCTTATAATTATACAGGTTGATTCCAGAAATGTTAGGAACCAAATGTTTTATTGGGTGGCCCAAAAACAGTTGCATACACACAGTGTATTATATATATATATATATATATATATATATATATATATATATATATATATATTTGGTAGTCCATAGGCAGTTACATATACAGGGTGGTGGAAATATATTATACAGTGGAATTATTATAATGAGTGTTAGAGAGTTGAAATTAAACTGAATCACTCCATCTTGAAATAAATTAGACCAAATATCCGATTATATGTATATATGTATGTACCTACCAACATTTTTGATGAACCTGTGAATTTACGAGTAAAGCCCGGTCACCCATGTACTATTAATTAAACATAAAAATGGAAATTGAATAAGTATTAGTAGTAAAATGAAACAGATTATTTTACAATTTCTATTCAAATAGAATTGTCAGTTACGTTTTTTTGTTATATTATCCTACCAGTTAACAGCTGAATTATTTAATTTTAAGAAATTTCATGTTAACCAAATTTTTGTCTTTAATTTCCACTTACTGCCTCTTTGCCATACCTTATATCATTACGTTAAGCATTAAGAATGTGCTCACAAATAAAGACCTATTAATTGCATATAAAAAACAAGTTGAATTTTGTAAGGAATTGACACAATTGGTCGAATTTCGACCACTGGGCGATCGCTAGTTTTACTAAAAGATTAATACGTTTTTATTAATGAGTTCCTTTATAATATTTACAAATTAAATACATAAATATTAATGTGTACATTACTATAACAGCTATTAATAACACAATTAAGTAATAATGGCTGTAAGTAAAGTTCAAAAACAGATTTAGTAACGTAGGTCGTTGTATTGTAATGTCACAAGTCTCACAGTAAAACGGCTATATCTTTACTTTCCGGTATCCCGGAAGCCTACAAATAATTCGAGTGTATACAACAATTTGTATTTTGTGATTTAATAATAACTTTATATTTTATATAGGGACCAGTAGTATGTTGTTCAATTTATAGAAAATCAAAAAAATAATGTTTTATCTATTTCTCTTGAGAAGTTTTTTTGAATTTTGAACTTAAGTGACAACATAAATATGTAATTTTAAGAGAAATTAATACATTAGTGAAATGATTATTATACTTTTGGCATAGCAGGATTAATCAATATGAGGTGTAAAAGGATAAGAATAATAATAAGTTGAAACACTAAGGAAAATTAAATTTTAAATATTTTTAATGTATTCGAATTCTGAGGAACTCGTCGAGCTACAATCTTCACGTTCCATCATGACACACAACACCAAGTAATAAATGTGACGTGAGTAGTGTGCTCACAACATATGAGCTCACGTGACGTGACGATAATGTGATTCAACCTTAATTGTTCTTATATATGTTTTAGGTGGTTTCCGGTAATTCATCCGCGTAGTTGATAACTGATCCCTGCCGGGATCGATGGTAAAATGACGACGTTTCGGCAGAGTCACATCTGCCCTCTTCATGTCGGTTCGCATAATTCTCGTAGCCTTCTGCTTTTGCTTCTAGTTACTCGAAGTAATCGAACAATACATTTCTAACTAAGATTCCAAAATTACGGTGTTAACTATTAAGGACGGAAAAAAGGGCCTGCTTCTAAAAACAATATGTTAGGGTTCTGTATATTGTATGTACAATATACGGATGCCCTTATATTATCACTCCGGATTTCTCAGTTTTTTACATTACAGCAATTATCTCCGAAACTGGGTATCAGTGTATAGTATAGTTTATTTACCCGATCAGAAGTACATATAAATGAAGAAAGTTTGATTTTAGGGGAAATACAAAAAATCCATCGTTTCCCCCCTTATTTCCGAAACTACTGAAAAATAGAGAATATAAAACATTGCCTGAACTTTATAGGAAAAATAAGGACAAACCGTTATATTCAGTTTTAGGGGCGAATTATAGAATTTTATGAAAAGTTAAAAAAAATTCTAAGGCATTTTGTCATATGTCGAATAAAAGGGCTCATTCTGAGGAATACAAATATATTTTTTCATATTTTAAAATAATTTGTTTAAAAGATATTAACAAAAATATACAAACATTTACCCATCCCCCCCTCAACTCCGAAACTGTAAGACGTGAAATTTTGAAAAAATTAGAGATATAGGGCCTCACCTGAATTTTACAGGAAAAATAAGAAGAAACCCCTAATATTAATTTTGGTGGGCAAATTACAGAATTAAAGGAAAAATATAAAGTTAAAATTGTTTCTAACTCATGCTGTAATCAAAGGGTCCATTATGATGAATACAAACATATTTTTTAAAATTAATTGTTTAAAAGATATTAACAAAAATTTAAAAAAATAACCATCCACCTCCCCTGTATCTCCGAAACAACACGTAAAATTTTGAAAAAAATTGGAAGTATAGGCCCCTACCTGAACCTTAGAGGAAAAATAAGGAGAAATCCCTAATATTAATTTTAGGAACAAATTACAGAATGAAAAATATATAATTAAAATTGTTTTTAAGGCATCATGTAATATATCAAATTAAAGAGCTCATTATGACGAATACAAATATTTTTTTTTTCAATTTTTTAAAATAAATTATTTAAAAGATATTAACAAAAATATTTTAAAAAATTACCCATTCTCCCCCTCATCTCCGAAAATATGAGACCTAAGATTTTGAAAAAAAAATAGGCTTATATGGCCTTACTTGAACTTTACAGGAAAAATAAGGAAAAATCCCCAATATTCATTTTGGGCGGCAAATTATAGAATTAAACAAAAAATAAAAATGAAAGTTTTTTAGCGCCTTATGTAATATATCAAATGAAAGGGCTCATTATACGGAACACAAATATATATTTTTTGGATATTTTAAAAATAAGTTTTTTATTATTTCCGAAACAATATGACCTAAAATTGCTTTTGGGCCTCACTTAAATTTTATAGAATAAATGATTAGAAATCACAAATATTAATTTTGGGGGGCAAATTGTAGAATTTAATGGAAAATAATAACTTAAAATTTTTTTAAACGCAAATTGTTCATATTTTAAAAATCATTTGTTTAAAAGATGTTAACAAAAATATAAAATATCGACTATTCCCCCTTTATCTTAGAATAAAAAATATATAAGGAGACAACTCTGATATTAAGTTAGAGTCCAAATTACAGAATGAAATGAAAAATAAAATTTCAAGCTAAAGAATGAGGAACACAAGTATATTTTTTCATATTAAAAAAAAGGTTAAAATGATTTAATAATTTATCATTTACAATTTGACCCATCCTCCCATTTATATTTATATAAAATTTATTGGTAAAATAAAACGAAAATCTTTATCTTAATTTTGTGGCCAGTTAGAAAATTAAATAAATATTTTTATACAAATCAGGCGAATCATATAGCAGATAAAAAAATGTGTGCGAAAAAAAGTGTATATTTTTTATATATTTAAAACGCTTAGTTTAAAAGATATTAAGGTAAGTATTAAAAAAATACTCAATCCCTGCTTGTTTAAAACTGGAATATTAGAAAAATATATAAATTGATTCACCTATATTGTATCAAATCTTACAGATGTGAGGGAACACTTAGTATGCGAGTCTAACTTGCACTTGATCAAATTATTTTAAATATTGTTTTCTAACAACTGGGAACATAATAGCACATGCACATCCACTAGAGATTCCCAATGGGAATTTTTAGATTTATATTTCTAAAATGTAAGAAGAAGAATATGTGAGGAAGATACGAGATATTTTCTTTGATAGTTTCGTGTATTGGACCCGTGAAATGGTTTGCAAGTGAGACGAGAAGCGGCGACTGTTTGAACTTGCACGACACTTAAATAATACAATGCCACTGGTGAATGATGAGAATTCGCCAATGTAGCTAAGTCAAAAGTTTTGGGAAAAATCTGAATTTTCATAAAATGAAACTGAAGAAACTTGTACAGTGACTGGATTTATGTCGAAATGATAAAGCAGTAGTTAAGAACATACTACCTAAACATGTGTTTGATTTGTTCATTATATATTACATACTTACATCCTATTTACTGGTAATGTTAACAAATAGATATTCTTTGTATCTTTAAATTTATTGTATTTTAATAAAAATACAAATTAATTATGTTGGAATTGTTCATTATTTAACAAAAAATATAACTATGTCATTTTGTGCGTTACCAGATAATGTAACTTAGTCACTTCTCTTTCTTATTTTCGTTGAAGAAAATACACCTACAGAATCATTTCAATAAATGAAATGTACAAGATACTATAAAATTTTATACATTATTCAAAACAAATATTAAAGTGTGCAAAAAGTAAATACTCTACATATAATCCTTTGAATATGAAAATAAAAAAAATCATTTAAATCTCGTGCCTACCAGATTGATAATCAATGCAGAACCATAACTCAAATTTACACAACTTTTAATAAAAAATAGTTATGGATTGAATAAATTTAATCCAGTTTTTTTTCTGTTAGATGATAATGTTTATAAAAGTCCCTTATTAATGACAGTAGATCGTGCCTTTCAGATTTTGCCCGGTGTCAATAATCTGGAAACCACTTTTTACCTTAATAGAATTTAAATTACTTATTTGTCTGTTCCATTATGTATTTGCTGCTAAAGTAAAACATTTGAAAGTAAGCGATAAACGACTTAATAAAATAAACCATACATAAACTCTTTAATGAATAAATTTGTTTTATATGCAAATCTATTTAATGCGTTAACTGAATCCTAAAGGAATTAAATGAAATATTTACACTTCGTTTTATTACTATCTATTAAGTACCATAGTAGCTATTGCTTAAACTTAACTACCAACCAGCTATTTCGATTAATAGCATGTTTTTCATTAACAAATCTTTGCGTTCCTCCTCTCACCCCTCGAAGCCATAATTGGCAACGAGCTTGAGAAAACTTGGAAATTGCTCCATTAATTGTTAATTTTCTTATACACTTTTCCCCTCGTTCATGCTAGCGATTTGTTGTCGTCAAAAAGTCGGGCGGTAAAATTAAGCATGCCCTAAAGGCGTTCTGACAAACTGTTTGCAATACGGCGTTTTAAAAAGAAACAAATTGTCAAGTAATCAATAATGTTCAACTACACCGTTTGTATGTTTTACAATTTACAGGCATGAATAGCCGAACGAATGATTTCATTAACTGTCATTAATTAGTGTGATAGTACAAGGTAAACGAACGACAAGATCAGTATTCGTTTGATTTTAGCCGCCTCCGAGATTTTCAATTAAACACCATGGTTGTGAATGAACTTCATATTCGGAACAGAAAAGGTCAGGTAGAAATAGTATACAGTATCTATTAAAACTTGTTGGTGAAGTTATCCTGAATTTGGTTGTTCTC
This sequence comes from Octodonta nipae, assembly GCA_034190945.1. Taxonomy (NCBI): domain Eukaryota; kingdom Metazoa; phylum Arthropoda; class Insecta; order Coleoptera; family Chrysomelidae; genus Octodonta; species Octodonta nipae. The sequence continues at coordinate 28,773,911 of CM067224.1, forward strand.
TCTTAGGAATATTTTAAAGGATCAGGATGAATGGCGAACTATACTTACTAACAAAGAAATCGTAACACCCAGAACATATTTAATATTGTTTTGCTTCAACACAGGTCCTAAATGGTTCAAATTTGGTAAAGCTTGGTGAATATTTTTTTATCAATTAATATTGTAGTGTTTTTTGCATTTTTTAAAATTTACCAAAAAACAAATTGTTTGATGGGATCCAGAACCGATCTTTAGTAATGATAAAATGCCAGCCAAGTGAATTTTAAAGAGGTCGAATTATTGATTTTCGGTTTGCGGGTTTTTCATTTTGATAACTACTGTTATAGGATGTGATCAAGCCTGGTTGGTACACCCAAATTTGGAGAAGGGTAGGAACCGGACTTCGAAGAGACACAAATGACCCATCCTCCCATCCAATGTAGAAGGTGCGTGTCTCGTTGTATTCCCTTGCCTCGCTTCGCTGTCGCTCCGTTTTGTGTCGATTTTTCGAGTCAAAGGACGCGAGAGAGTAAGGTGAGAGAATCAAGGTAGCCAGCCAGTGAATAAACCGAGAGTGTGGATGGTTAGCATTCCTGCGGCCGCCACTCACCAAGACTCGTTTCGAGGGCTTTCGAGGAAGCGCCTCACGAGAGTGTAGAACCGCCATAAGACTTATGGCCTTTAGGCCTCATTTGCACGAGCAATTTTTTAACAGGCGTTAAAAAAGCTTTCAAATGGGACAAATGTATACCCATGTATTTATTCACACGAAAGCGGTTTTAAAGCGTCGCCTTTTTTTATCGAGTATTGTTGGATTTTCGATGTTGAGCGTTGGAAGTTAAATCGAAGTGAGCCTACGGAACATTTTCTGTGCTGACGGGAGTTAAAAAAGCGCGGGTGCTACACCAGAAGAATACTTACCCAGGGAAAATAATTGTAATTATTAAACGTTAATGCAAAGTGCCCTGCAGTTATTACATAATTAACGCCATTATTTCAAAGTAATAAATAAAAACAGTGTTTTTTTTGAATAGTCTGAAATTTACCTTAGTGTCACAGTCAATCACTGCAAAGGTGATATTGTAATATCGCAATTCTCATATTGGTGTACTGAAGAGTTATTCGAGGGCTCACGATTGTCAATAATTCATCGAGAGTGCTTATAGACATTCGAAGATAAAAAACTTGTCACTTATCAAATCCCCTTAATTACATATATTTGATCACTAAGGGAATGTACCAAATATGATTTTATTTTCATTTCTCGGCTTCTCTCCACACAAATGGGTATTACCAATAATTTTGGATTTGAATTCGTACTTTCTGTACGTCCTCTCCCCAGCGATTACGATTCACAGTGATTTTTAAGCATTTATATATTTCAATTTTACTTTATACATTTATATCCATTGAAAACGAAATCCGACAGGATTTTGAAACGTTTGGTTTTAAAATATACACAAGTTTGAACTCTGATGTGGTATTATTCCCAAGAAAATCTAAAATAAACTAGAAGATGCCACAAATAACATTCAGAAAACAAATGAACACAAATATTGCGAACGGTAAAATAGCGTCAACGTTGTGTTTTAACGCGACGCTTTTTAAACTCTCGTGCGACTGAGGCCTTAGAGATCGGTTTTAGACAACTCGTAATTCGGCTGCTGGAGAATAATGCCATCTTGTAAGTGTCCGAAGGGTATACCGTGTAAGTTCTTTTGAACTGCATCATTATCGACCCCATCTTGTGCTACCTCTGACAGCTGAGCGTCGACGGAACGACTACAGTGGTGCAGAGAACGACAACATTGGAATGTGGAATGGCGTCAGGTCGTCTTCTCTGATGAATCTCGAGCCAACATGACAGCGTTATCTTCAGGAAGAAGTGAAGCCTTATGTACACCCTTACTTTCTTGGATCACATATTTCAACAAGATAATGTTCGGCCTCATGTTGCTGGAGTTAGTTTAAACTTTTTTGAAGAGACCTATGTGAATGTATTGCCATAGCCGCCCAGATCCCCCGATCTTTTGCTCATAGAACATGTTTGGGATATGAAGGGTAAAACGCTCGGAAATTTACCACAGCCTCCACAGGCTTTGGAGGTTCTAAGACCTGAAATACAGGTAGCTTGGAATAGTATTCCTCAAAATTAAATAGACCACCTTATTAAATCAATGCCAAGATATGTTGGGGAGTGTATAGATTACAAGTATAATATAACAATGTGAATAAAAAAAATAAATCATAAGGATTTTTTTTCAAATTTTAATCATTCACTTAATACTATACCATCTATGTTTACCAAAACAATATTAAATTTAAACATCTCCTTCCGAGTGATGCGATTTCTTTGTCAGTGAGAATATGTGTCATAGCATTTAAAAAAATTAAAATTAAAAAAAATTAAAACGTTAACTAGAAATAAAAAAAAAACAAATTTAAATTTAATTTCTCAAAGTATGTAAGTTTTCACAGCCGCTGTCACTGGATAATATGTAGTTTTGCAGGCTGATTTGCCGTGGTCTAGTGGAATTTGTTCCAAAAGTTTCATCATCGCTAAAATTGAGTCGGGAATTAGGTCCTTACATCTGACGTTGCATAGAAAATCCACAGAGAGAGCTGATTTGTAATTTAAAGGTGTTCAATACAGGGTGATTTGAGAGTGAATCTGCTCTTGTAATCATTTTTTCAATACAAAATGTATTTGTATGTTCCGAACAAGTAACTATTTAATGCCTACCTCATATTTTCCTAGCATTATATCTTTGCATCTGGAGATATCAACTTTTCGAAGTGATAAAATTGCCGAGGCGGGCGATTTTTGGATGAGTAAAATCTTATGAATTTTCATATTAATTTCAGGCATATAAATATACATATGTGGTGTAAAATAAAATTATATAGGGTAGTTATGGAAATGTTAGGTGTGCTATACAAGATAGTTAATATATAAATGAAATAATTATAGAAAGTAGCTCATAGCAGTTGGAAATTAATGATAGCTGACATACAGGGGGTAGTACAAATATTGTTATGAAGGGTGGTTAAAAAAATGTTAATAGAATGTTGCCGCTGTAGGAAAAATCATTAATAATTACTGAAAATTGTAAAATAAATACATTTAAAAAAAACGACTTCAAAAGAAAATTAACTAAAAAGCATGAAATAATATTTTGCTACAATTAAATACTTTTTATGAAGTCGGTGCCAATTCGAACAGCGAAGTTGCGAAGTATAACTCATCAATGTACCTCAAAAAATATTTCCACTTTCGCTTGGCACCGACTTCATAAAAACTATTTAATTGTAGCAAAATATTATTTCATGCTTTTTAGTTAATTTTCTTTTGAAGTCGGTTTTTGTTTTTTTTTTAATGTATTTATCTAAGTGACAGGTGCCAAGCACTAACTACTTCCAATGGAATCAAGAATTCAAGAATTTTATGAAAAAGTTGATGTTGTGGCCGTGGGAGGTCCTTTGAGTCTGGTTATAGCTAATCTTTATATGCAGACTTTTGAAGTAAAAGCTTGAGCACAGCTTCCATAACATATTTTTGTTTTTCCCCTTACGTCGAAAACACGTTTGTGGTTTCATGTCATGGAATGTTCTTGTCATTTAAACGGTATTCAACCGCGAATCAAATTCACCATGCAAAAGAAAGCAATGAACAACTGGATTTTTTAGACGTTTTAGTTATGAAAAACACCTATGAAATCCTTGGACAGAGCTTTCTGAATTTGTGAGCCAAGACATTTAAAAGAGGAATTACTCTAATTAGGACGTGCATTCTGTTCAATTGGTTAAACCCAGTGTGATACCAAGTCCATACCAAAGACTAATTGTTAGTTAAAAAATAGAGACAATCTACTTAACTACTGCAGAAACACCTAGTTAGCAGAATTTTCCAATTGTCGGTTTTTACAGCCCGAAAATACGGCTGTGGAGACCATGCACTACTGTAGGGAGAACATCTTTCATTCTTGCCCCCAGCGAGAAGCTATTGAAATTTATAAACATTGGAACAATTTTAACAGAAAACAAGAAGCTCTCAAACATAACATCTTCGATCCCAACCATCCTCATTCAATTCATTAAGTAATTTAATTTTGTACGGATGGAATTTGTACTTATGCAAAATTCTAAAAATCTTAGTTTTTCTAATTACGGAAGCTGCAGAGATTTGCTGGACAGACTGCGTGTTTGGTATAAGTGGGACATGGCCCAATGTAGCCACAGCTACCCCTTCATGATTTACAATTCCAATGGGACCTCTTTTTTTATTCATTACTGAGCACGTCTTAACAAATTTTAAAATCAACTCCAATTATGACGAACGTTAAGTTCGGGATGGTTTTGGTTAAAAACCCTTGCAGCAAATCGAGTACAATTTTGATTTTGATAATAAAGAAAAATCGACATGTTTTTTCTTATTGCAATAGTTTTGAAAATAACCAAGATATTCAAGGTGGCTCGTTTGAGATGGAATGCCCTGTAGTATATATATATATATATATATATATATATATATATATATATGTGGTTGATGATTTATTCCGGTGTACATCCGTTCGTCTGTATTCGTTTGAAAAATCACTTGACGTTTCGCCAAAATCATTTGGCTTTCTCAAACGAATACAGACGAACGGATGTACACCGGAATAAATCATCAACCATATATATATATATATATATATATATATATATATATATATAAATCCCTAATTTATGCCAGAATGAAGACTGAGTTATTTGAAAGGAATTCGTCTTACCACAATTACCATACTAGAAATTGTGATGAGCATCAAACACTAAAAGACATAGAACAACATTATATTAAAACTCTCCCTATTATGCTGCCTACAAATTTTATAGAAAATTGCATATTTATTTCAAAACTTCTCCCATTGATAAATTCAAAAAGATATAAAAACATGTTATGCATAAAATGATACTATTGTGTTGAAGATTATATAAATGACACAATTTAATGTAAGCTTTGTTTATTTATGTATTATATGTTTTATGTGTGTAAATGATTCATGTAATGTCTTTTACCATAAATTTTAATTTTTTGTGTATTGACATGTACAATCCGTTTTTTATGTAATGACATTAGTAGAAATATATTATTATATTATATATATTAATTGCCATGATGAGAATGATACCATACTTCACGCACGCTATATTGAAAATTATTTCTTTGGTAGTGATCCTCAAGTGCCAGTGACTCGGGACTCGGGTATGTGGCAAGAGAACACACAGAAAAATTGACAGAAATTAACAGTCTAGGAACCAAGTGAAGAGCATCCAAAAGAGATGCACTAACGATATGAAAAACATAGTCGAGAAACAATGAACTAGCATCACAAACGACAGAACTGAATGCAAACATTTGGAGCGGTCCGTATCCACCACTTCCATATGTTTCATGCGGGATCATTTGACTTCTCAGAGCCCGTAGTACGTATTATCACTTTACCAACAATTTATTTACCTCATACTCATATTGCAATATTTACTAAATTGCCCCTTTCTTACTCGACATAGCGTAGAGGCATGTATGTCTCCCCTAACGCAAATAATTATCTACAAGAATTTAATAAGGCCGCTTGAAGAAAACTGCGTTCTCAGTTTACACCAAGCGCAATCAATAACAACTAAAATATGACACAGTTTCCCACCTTGGGATAAAATTTATATTCAAATTGTGGAATTTTCCTTACAGCGATGAACTTATTAGCGTGTCGTATTCAGGAAGCGTATTTGATTAATTCAAGCGTTCGTTTTATTTTCCTTTTCTCCAGAACATCTCAAGTGATAAAATTCATCTAGCGTGTATATTCAAATTTTCTCAAGAGTTATGTTTTCAAGACATCTCACCCGATGAAAAACACATTTCAACAACACTATGATTTTGTTTAGAGAAAGGATTATGGGAAATGCAAGTTGAACACCCACCAACAGATTCCGAGGAAATATTTTAAATGCTCTCGTCGCTAATATTCGAAGTTAAAAATGTGGGTAGCTTGAAAAGGAAATAATTGTTAAGATTCTTTGGAAACACATTTTTCTTTTTTGCACCCTTCGGTGTGGCAGTTTTCTACAAAGAATGGCTTTAAAAACTGAAATAAAAATTTTGCCTATAAAAGACGGCGTTTGGTTAAAAGAATAGTTTTCCAACCATTATGACGGCTTTGAAATTCCGGTAACAATGCCATTCGTTCGTGAACTTTACCATCTCGAAAATACCAATAAGGGGGTGTTTTTTTATAATACTTTAATGGAAAAAATAAAATTCAGATCATCAAGAGTAACAGTAATGTATTTAGTAAATTTGTGTATGAATTAATGATACTTTAAGAAAGAATCAGAATAAACAATTTTTTGAATATATTAAAGGATAAATAAATTTACTAAAAAAAGTTCTAACTGCGGGAATTGTACCTCCAATGTTTAGAATTTTTACAGAGCCCTGAAAATAGAGCTAAATACGGGAAATCTGGCTTCCGCGCGCGTTCTGTCACTTAGACTTAGCAACAACAAAAATTATTTAAACGTATAAAATATGAATATTAAGAAATACAAAAAATTATGTATTTTTAGGATGCATGAATAAACAATAATCCGGGGTTTAAAAATTTGTATCCCAGTTTTTCCAGTAATTATGCAATTATTAACTAACAAATTTTTTTACACTGAATATTAACATAAAATCTCCAATAATTATGTAACTAAAACCCCAAAATTTGTTCACTCACTGAAGAAATTCTTAATAGCCTTACAAATAGATTACCATTTTTTAAATTTTTAAATTTAGATTTTGCACTTTGTTATTAACATTTGAAAATTAACAAATGAAAAACAGTAATGAAAAAAATTGTTTTTTTTTAGTTTCTGTATTGTTTCGATTTTTTATGGTTGAAAGCTATATAAAAATAATCTTTTCAATTTTTTCACCATTGTTGTTTGAATATTTGAATTTTTATAAACAAATATATTGTTTATTAGTAAATAAAAAAAATTGCAACATGTTCATTAATAGAAATTATGATTAAAAAAACGGTTTCCTAAAACAATTTATATAGAAATTATGATTAAAAAAACGGTTTCCTAAAACAATTTATTTGTTGCTTTAAAGTGCGTTTGTTAGTTAACAATCCTCTAAAAAATCTCTAAAAATCATAAATTATATTTTTCAAATCAGATTTAAATATATATATATATATATATATATATATATATATATATATATATATATATATTTAACTTTTTATCTACTTATTTAATAAATAATTTGTTATAAACAAATTATTTTTTTCAGTTTATTTTTTTACATACTTTATTTTATAATAAAAATAGCCTTGCCTTCTTTTTCTCAAAAAAATACTATTTTATATTTAATTTTTAATATTATTATTCCATGAAAATTGTCTTTTTCATACTCTCTTTGGCTTTTATAATTACAATAACTTTTAAAATATTGCAGATACGACAACATTGCTTCAAGTCTTTTTTGTTTATTATTAATTAATTAACAATTTAAGCCCAAAGCCAAAGTCTTAACTATTTATTTATTTAATTATTGAATATTGTTTATAATTTGGTTTTCATTTCTCTCTTTGGAAATTCAATTGTCTATCATTAATTTTTCAGGATTTTATTACTTACACCTATAGTAATTTTAAATTATTAAGAATCAATTAAAAAAGCATGGCTATTTTTATTATATAATAAAATATGTAAAAAATAAACTGAAATACATGATTTATTTATAACAAATTATTTATTAACTAAACAAATAAAAAGTTAAAAAGATTTTTTTAAATTTGATAGAAAAATATAATAATGATTTTTAGAGTTTAAACGGTTCCTTAATTTTAATATTTAGTCGCTAAAAAGAATTGTTACTTAACAAACGCACTTTAAAGCAAAAATATATTTTTTAAGAACCCGTTTTTTTAAATCATAATTTCTATCAATGAACATGTTGCAAAATATATATATTTTTTGAATTACTAATAAACAATGTATTTGTTTATTTTATAACAATTATTTCAACAACAATGTTAAAAAAATTGAAAAAAATATTTTTAAATAGCTTTTAAGCATAAAAAAATTCTGGGGTTTAAGTTACATAATTATCGAAGATTTATGTTATCATTCAGTGTAGAAAAAATTGTTAGTTAATAATTGTATAATTAATAGAAAAATTGGGATAAAAATTTTTAAACCGCTGATTATTGTTTATTCATGTATTCTAAAAGAACATAAATTTTTGTATTTCTTAATATTCATATTTTATATGTTTAAATAATTTTTTTGTTGCTACGTCTAAGTCACGGAACGTATGTAGTTTTATTTTCAAGGCTCTGTAAAAATTATAAACATTGGAGGTACAATTCCGGCAGTCCGAACTTTTTTTTAGTAAATTTCCTGATCTTTTTGGATTTTTTTTCATATTTTGAAAATTTTCAATATTTTTTGAGATGTTCAAAAAAAGCCGAACCCTTACTATTTTATTCTCTTAATTGTTTATGACTTTTTCAATTTTTTTGAGCGCCTTTTCGGAATTTTCCTTAAACTTTCTACATAAAATTACGTATCGCATGGCACTAATTACGTAATTTTCAGAGAATATTCAAAGATTTTAGAAAAAATCGTACATGTGAACCAGACTAGTAAGGTGTCGCAGTTTAACCTACTAAAGTTGTGATATCAAATTATGGTGACACTACTCGTTCCGGATTCAGTGTGCGGATTAATTGTTGTAGAGGCGGTACGATAGTGACAGTGATCGAAAAACATACATACATACCGTTGAATATGTTACTGTCAAATTTATCTATTTGACAAACACGAAAACTGTGTTCTTCACATGGAATGAATACCTAAAGATACTTAAAAATAGACTGCATGAGGTGTTGGCGCTTATACAAGTGGAACTATAACACTGGATGAGAGAGAAAGGAAACCTAGTGAACGTATCTGTCTCTGAATTGAGCTGTAAGCAATAACACGAGCTTATAAGTTTGGAGATACCCTGCAAATATATCGTGACGAGACTAGAACGAGAGGGCATAGAGAGAGAGCAAGAAACTATTTCACTCGACTGGAAACTGCTTCCAATGAGTTACCGCCAGTATGTAGTTCATTGGCTGCTTCCACCCACAATGTAATTTAAGATGATGCTCTTTTTATTGCCCTATCTTTCTTCTATTGTCATGATTTTTGTGCATTGTAGGCTATCTCCAGAAATATATACTTTAAGAGACGTCAGTTGACTGACGCAAACAAGTACCAATCAGAGGTGAGCTTAGGCAGAGTTCTCTCACCGTTCATTTATATCGAGGCGGCCTCTAGACTATATTTTACTTTATTTATTTATTTAGTTTGCTATATCAAAACATGTTACATATGTTACATGTTACTAGATATACAGGGTGTCTCACATATGAAGGGACATTGCTATCTAACAAACGGTAAGAGATACAAACACGATTAAATGGATACAAAGTTGCATATTTTAGAGCTCATTGGACCGCTTAAACAAAAAACTCTTGCCGTTCTCAAGTTATACAAAGAACACAAAAAATGTATTTTTTTGTTTTTTGTCTCTACTACTTTTATTTCAAAGAATTTAAAAAAATGGTACAGGGAAATTTTTTTACACATACTTTTAGACAATAGGGCGTCATCAAATTTTCACTGCTATGTTTCGGTTGTTGTGGGCCATCATCAAATACATGGGAATGTGTTGAATTTTATACGACGTTGTTGGAAAAAAAAGTAAAAAAATAGTATCGTTCTGCTTATAGCCTCACTAGTACAATTAAATGTATTCCAAAACAAGAAAATCTATACATTTTTTTGTTTTTTTTTTCTTGTGTGGTAAAGGGATGTAAATGGAAAAATGGAAAATATTTAAAAATGTTCAGTTTTTTTGTAATTTAAGTAAAAATTACTAAAATCTTAAAAATAAGTTATAATGGAAATATGTGAATGCAAAAATTCTAGGTAATAGCAATATCTATGGAATACAATCGACATTTTTATTGCAAAAAATGCAATAATTCATTACTTCTATGAAAAAGCAATAAGGGCTTAATATTTTTGAAGTGAAAACTTCTTTAGCGGCGCTGAGCACTTTTTTTTTGTATGGGTAAAAATTTCCAAACTCGCGTCAGGGTCACGTGATGCTGATCGAAAAAGCGTAAGATCGAGGGGAAGGGAGAGGGGTCTGCTAATGAAAGGTTATTGAAACAGATAATGATAATAGGGTGTATAACAAGCATATTGTGACTAAAATAAAGGTGGAAAATACATATTGAATAAGAAATAAATATTAATAAGAGTGGATCTATATATCGTCGCGGATAGATCGCTCCGCGTTATCGGTGTTGTACCAGATCGCCCCGCGCGAATATTTCATTCCCGTGTTACAGATTTGTATTAATTTGCGACGTGATTGGTTAAATGTGGATCTATTTGACGATGTCATAAATCGCTCCGCGTATTGTATGTTTATGTTTATATCGCCATTATGCTTATTTATTGTGTTCTTCAGGTCGAAGTAATAAGGTGTTTGTTTCGTTGAGTGTTTAATAGTGTTTTTCCCAAGTATTTACAATGGAAGTAAATAACCTTGAGGACATATTTGAGTTGTTTAGAAAAGACGACCCGCAGATTATAGAGGCTTTGCAAAATGCGAATTTGTTAAAAAGTAACATTCGTTGCAGTATAAAGACCTGCAGAAGGTACATGGTGTTGTGGAGAAGAGTAGGAAAACTCTTGAACCACTCATTTGTATGCCGGAAATGTAAAACTCAAAAAAGCATTTTAAGTGGCAGCTATTTCGAAAATATGCACATGCAAATAAAGGAGGTTTTTTATATAATGTGGATGTGGGCTGCAGAAAGCAGAGTTGGTGTCGCAAGTAGAACATTAGGTATACCAGTACAAACTGTTATACAAAAGTATCGATTCCTCAGAGATGTGTGTTCTTGGAAGCTGTTAAATGAACCTAACATTCATTTACTTGGTGGCCCAGGGTAGTGTATGAATCTGCACTCTCGTGAAGGGTTTTACAGCATTGTCTTCAACAAAAACGAAGATACAACAATAGGACGTGATCCTGAGAAGCCCCTCCCTCCCTTTGATAAGAAACTTGTTAAATTACGCCTTTTTCAAATGTTTCTGGGAGTCCAACAATAACATAGACAGTCATATCACCGTTGTTTTCTCTGATGATGTCAATGTAACATGTATTAATAATTGTATAATAGGCAGCTGTGGTTGTAAACATATTTCCCAGGAGTTTTGTTTTATTTGTGGGACAAAACATACGAGGTTTGGTATTTCTATAATATGAGAGGAGTAAAAAACATTTCAGTGATTGCTACATTTGTACTGTTGATGTCATTAGTTACAACTAAAAAAATAAACAGTAATTCAGTACCCTAAACTACTATCTGCTATTCAACGATCTTTTTGCTCCAAAACCCTCGAGTCTATTGTCAATGTTATTCTAGATATGCCAAATAATGAATTTGACTGATATAATACAATTATTCCTTCTACAGTCAAATCAAATCGGTAAACTAATAAAAACATCTAGTTAGGAAAAAAGTTAATTCTTTAAAATTGAATATTTAAACTCAAAACTCCCTGCTATATAGCAGCCCTTTTTTGAGCATATTGTAGAAATTTATTTCTCTCAGTCCTTCTGTGAGAAAGTGAGGACAACTTGATGTAAGAGTCAACCAGTAATCCTGAGAATATTTCGAACTTGCCCCGGCTCCACGTTATCCCATTACAACTGTCAACTACTTATATGTTAGAGAAAAGGAGTGAGGAGAGAAAACTGCAATGAGCAGTCAAAATAATGAATGATCGCGTCAACAATCATTTCGAAATTACTTGTTAATAACTCGACTACCACGCCACATATCGTTTACCAATAGAGCTATGAACTGTTCTCCTAATTACCAATTTACTTTTTTGAATCGGTAAACAAATCAACACCACGGGAAATACTATGTCGAATTGTGGACAACAGAAGACGAATTTTATTATCACTACGCAAAAATTTTTTTTTTCTATTTATTCTCGCAAATTGCTTTCATAAATCTTTGCACGCTATCTTTCAAAAACTTTCTGTAACAAAAACTAATTTCGTAACCATTTCATCTTTACCACACAGCTCTTGTAAACAGGGTAATAATTTTTACGCTCAACATTATGACACTAACTCAAGCAAAAATAAATTTTTTCCACATATTTCTTCTCCCAAAATCGTGAACGCCACACGCAGTCTGGAGAAGGAGTGAGACGTCCACTATCTGCGATTTATTGTGACATCAAGATGTTTGAATGAAGAAAAATGCCTGATAGATTAGTTTGCGTTTCGCTTTCAGTTAATATTTTTCGGCTCTTTGTCGATATTTGTGGAATAATGCTCTCTGAAAAAAACCTTCGACAGGTGCGAGGATTTTATAAATGTTCCAGCACAAAGTGGGTCGACATATGTATAAAATATTCAGAGACTTACACAAAGATGTGTAAGCCTTGGTGGATTTTTATATAGGGTATGCCACCGAAAACGAAATAGATTGACTATCTTCACTACACATTTTGTTTGTAACAAATGCCAATCCAATAGGACATATTTACTTCTGGTCCTCAACTATCATTCGCTCTTCCCCGTTCATCAGTCATCTTCACGAATACAATTTAAATAGGGAAAGACTAAGGGTTATTACTTAAATATAGAGTACGTCAGTCCCCTAAAAAAAGTAACGTAAAACGAAACGAAAGAACAAAGCCAAGTGGGCGTTTCCAACTCTGTCTAAGCTCGCTTCTGGTTGGTGCGTGTTTTCATCAGTCAAGTGATGTCTAGTTGTTGCTTACAGGTCTAGAGGGAGACACAGTTTCCATTATCTCTCATCCAGCGTTATGATTCTACTTATACAGACGCCCATACTTTACAAGTTCTAGCTGTATGTATTACTTCTATGGACACATCACCAAAAAGGTAACTTAATAAGGAATTCAGTCGTTTGACTGTTCTTAATGTCATTATTCAGTTTGGCAACAATAAAAAAATGTACACCGAATTTCAAATTATTATACTTAATCTGAACACTAATTGCAATTTTAATGTTTGCTTACATTTGGTCTTTTGAATTTAAAAATGAGAATAAGAAATATATTCACTGCTGATGCGCAAAGTGTTTCCCAGTAAGTAGTAGACTTTAACCAATCGGATGATATTTTACTTGATCTATCAGATTTTATCAGTTTTCTGTAGTTTTATAATGTGGATAACGTCCTATTTTGGTATTTCTGGACCTTTTTCTTCGATGTTATTTAAATGTGGCGGTGAATCGGGTCTGTCATCATTGAAGAGATCGTATATATAATTTGTTCACGTTTGTAGTCTTTCCATAATCATCATCATATGCAGCTATACTCAACCAATTTTTCATGGTGTAGCCTCCTTGAAGAACTGAAAGATTGCAGAGGAACGTGAAAAGCTGTAGAAATGAAGAACTTAAGGTCATGAGAACAAAGGAAGTTGAAGAGCTTAAGATTTGTGAGAAGAACTGAAGGACTATATTGAATTTTTATATAGTTGCGTGAGCTGGAGGACTTTCCCATTAGGACACCGGGGATTTCCATAATACCTACCACTATATCGTTTTCTATATCTACTGAAATTTTTTGTAGACCTAATGTATCATGTTTCGTCTATAGTTGATCAATTTGTTTGCATTTCTCTGCTAACTATTTTTCTTTAGCCTCCCTGTATTAACTTTACATTATTTTATGTAGTTTGTACTTAGTACTTGTCTTGTATTCTGGCATCCATCTGTCTCAGGATTGCTGGCGTAATCTTGTTGTTTTTCATTTTAAGTCTAGTCTTATGTTTCAATTTTAATTGTTTTGATGGTCGTTTCTGTATTGGTCTGATCTCTATTAGTTCATCTTTCGTCTAGATTAACTCTGTGTTTTACTTCAGCCGTTTCTAATTTTTATAATTTCTATATGGTTGTTTTTCTTTAGATTTTTGGTGTTTTTAGAACATTGGAATCTAAAGTCCATTAGTAATGAACCGTTGCCAATCTTTATGTCTGTCCATCATAGATTTTAACTATTTTGAAAATTTTTTTAGGTCGCATTTTACTCGTACGAATGCTATTTGATTTCTTATGATATTATGTTTTCTATCTGCTAGTTTTACAGGTACAAAGTATCTAGCTAAGTATAAACTAACTTATACTAATATCAACAAGTCCTCATTTATGGCGTGAAGCTTAAGACTTCGTATATCAAATGAAAAACTATACTCATCTTTAAAATTTATTTCACTTATGGTTTCCTATTTGATATAACCCACTATAAAAACTACACCGTCCTCTAGATAAGTGACGTCGTTTTCACCATTAATCATCTTTCTTTCAGTTCTCACCCATTTCTCTAACTTCTCCAAAACATTTCGGTCTCCCACTCGGCGTATCACGCAGGATGTTGCATCTCTCCATCGGGAAACACTACACGTCACGCTGGGGACGATTTGTCATGTAGCGTTCCAATATTTCGGGTCACTGAGGGAAGGATGACGGAGAGTCACAGCATCAAAAGTTTCCGAAGTTGTCAAATAACATATCTCCATCATGAACATAGGGATATAAAGAGGAAAGAATTCAAAAGATTATTTATCATAAGCGACAATAAATCACAGGATTCTCATATAAAAGGGGTCAGGTTTAGTGCATTAACTTCGTACGGATAGGGTTAATGACATAATTATTTTCAAGACTGTAATATACAGGCAAGTGTCACCGAATTTATGACAGGTGTTAAAGATGGAATACAATAGCGTGAAGGTAGGAAATTAAATGAAATCCGTTAAAAATAGCTCAGACCCTCGAGAGCATTAACATCTACTCAGAACGTGCTAAGGATGAAACAAACGTTACAACTGTTTACAATATTGGAGTTTAGAAGACTGTAATATTAGGTTGCCTCGTTTGGAGATACAAGGTCCAGGAACTTGATTCAATAAATTCAAAAGCGAGTATATGCAGTGAAATTAATGTTATGACATGATACAATTTTTTTTCATACGGGCCGGGAGTTCTACGTCAGTATTAGATGATGTAAATATGTAGCGTTATTCGCAACCTAGGATGAAATTAATTGAAATAGATTGGAATTAACTTAAACCATATGTTAGCTAACCGGTCACAAGGCGAGTGTTCTCAAATTGTTTGCATTTACAATGAGGACGCATGGGTTGGAACAAATTCATTTAAAATTCAGGTGTTGGTATTTTGGAAAAACGCTCGAACCCGTCTTTTTTTTGGCTGAGGTTTTTGTGATGATAAACTCATCTATACAGGGTGGGCCAGAAATAAATTTCGACCATCAACTTCATTGTTTCAAATGGAAACATGTGTTTTTTATATTATTTTATAATTCTGCATTGAATTCTACGTATTTTTCACGTACAATGTCCTATACCGAAAATTAAGTTATTAAAAAAATACAATTATTTCAAAATTGAAGAAAAAACATCAACATATCAAATTCAATGTTCAAATTGTTGACCATTAACTCCCTGACCATACCTACAACGGTTTTCAAATTCTCGTAATACTTCATTTAGCGTTTGTGGCAGGATCCGTTGCATTTCGGCCCTAATTCTATTCTTTACTTCTTCGATATTTGCCGGCTTATTGAAGTAGATTTTAGATTTCACGTAACCCCAAAGATAAAAATCTAACGGGCTTAGATCTGGAGACCTAGCTGGTCATTCGATATTACCTCTCCTTCCGATCCATCTATTTGGGAAAATATTGTCAAGATCGCACTGTTCGCGAATAGTGCAGGGGCGCTCCATCCTGTTGAAACCATACCGAATTTGCCAGTATAATGGAGTTTTAACCATTCGAGTAAAGTTCTGTTAAACAGGGTATCACGTCATTTTGTAATAGGTCTAAATACCTTTCCGAGTTAAGTGTTACCTCAATAAAAAGGACCCATAATTGAAGTACCCACAATTCCGGCAAATACGTTAACTTTCTTGGAAAACTGTGTATGACTATCCATAATCCAATGTGGGTTTTATAATTATATATTCGAAAATTTTGCCTGTTTACTAAACCATTTAAACAAAATGTTGCCTTGTCGGAAAAAACTATCCTACTTGAAAAGTGCGACTTGGCATTATTGAGCAAAATTCTACTCTTCGGTCCAAATCATCTTCAGTAAGTTCCTGAACTAAATGAACTTTGTATGGGTGCAATTTATTTCTATGCAAGCATTTTAGAACAGAAGATTTACTTATTGACTGCGGCTATTTGTCTAGTGGGTTTGTGAGGATTTTCTTGTAAATCGAGCAAATTTAATTGTGTACCTTCTGGAAGATGTTTTGTTTTGTAATTGTCTCTTACGTGGCTGAATTCTAGAATTTTTTTTTCTATTTCTACCGATCGTGTAACAGGCCGCTCTGGGTACTTCATATTAAACAATTCGCAAACTTTAGCTTGTGTTCGAGTTCTGTCACCATATCCTGCCATAGTCAAAATTTCTATTCGCTGCTTTTCAATTAAACGCGCCATACTTTGAATATTTGCAACTGCACTTGACAACTACTTATTTGAAGTAAATTTTCGGTATAGGACATTGTCATGAAAAATATTTAGAATTCAATCCAGAATTCAAAAATAAAATAAAAAACAAATATTTCTAGTTGAAAAAATGAAGTTAGTGGTCCCAATTTATTTCAGACCCACACTGTATAAATGAGTTTATCATCACAAAAACCGCAGCCCAAAAAAAACGGACGAGACCGAGCGTTTTTCCAAGAAAACAACACTTGAATTTTAAATGAATTTGTTCTAACCCACTCGTCTTAACTGTATAGTGTGCACTTAAGTTGGAATTATATGGAATTATATTTAGAAAAATACGTTGTATTTTATAAACAATCTGTCACATGTCATTATTTATCAATAATTTTATACGAAGTTTCCTTAATAATGAAGTAGTTACTATTACTTTTAGCAGTATCGAAACTGGTTATCAAATAAATTTAATTAACCATTTTTCTAAAGAAAAAGGTGGCATGTTAGGCGATTTTTGTATGGGTAAGAGTTTGCTTGTTAATTTTAGGCACACAAAGGTGAGTTCTATGTGTGGTTATCATGTGCGTAGCCAATAATAATAATAATAATTTATTGGGTGGCCCATAAGCAGTTACATATACAGAGGAGTGGATAGAAATTATAGTTATAAATAGTGTTTAGAAAAAAGGTACAAAAAATAATTATAAAGGTTATGCAGCTTGATTTAAAAAATGTTAGAACAAAAATGCAATATTTGGTAGCCAATAAGCAGTTGCATGTATAGGAGGGTTGTAATATAGGGTGGAGAGGAATTGTAATTATACAGGGTGGTTAAAAGAAATAGAAAAAAAAAGATTTATTGGGTAGTCCATAAGTTGTTGCATGTAAATGGTTGAAATATAGGGGGAATAGAATAGTTGCAGAAGGTGGATATAAAATTTAGAAACAAAAAATTTTATAGAGTAGTATAGGTAGTTGTATATGCAGGATGGTTGAAATATAGAGTGTAGCGGAATTATAGTTATACGAGTTGGTTAAAAACTTTTTTAAGTAGGTTTTTGTTTTTTAATTCATTTTTAATTTGTTAGTAATATAATGGCATAATTATAAACATTTCTAATTCTGCTTAATTAATTTTTTTTAACCTGTTTATATTCTTGTGCAAAATATATGCATTTGTTAGACTTTGCACCAAGTTCAAACACATAATAAAACTTTTTGTTTAATATATTTAAAATTCAATTATTTTTTAATTTTATTTATTTAATTGTAATTTCCAAACAATTAATTGGATCACTACAACATTTTAGTGGATGATTACGTATAACCATGGACTGTGTTTGAGAGTATAGATGACTCACTCCCTGAGCGCCATGTGACCGATATTTAATAATAACCGCAATTTTTACAGGGGCAACCTGTTGAGTTAAAAAATTAATTCCTAGTGGCCTTATAAAAAACATACCCTATCCCTAAGTCGATAAAATGAACACGTTTTGGAAAACATGAGGTTTTAGATCGGGGTGCTGTAGAGAAGGGCCTTCAATGTAAAGAAAAGAGACATTCTGAAGAAAATTGTCATTAATTGTTAAAATTCATTCAAAAATCTTGCAGATTTTAGCAAAACCTTATAGCTAATATGTACATAATGAGGAGCTTTGTTGTTTTGGCTTTGGTTGTGTTTTTATTATTTGTAATTAATCTGTACATAGATATCTATAGAAATTCTTAAACTGTAATGATATGTTTGAATAATTATTATTGCAATATTTTATTTATATATAAATTCTGTTGATTTTTTTTTTCAAAAAACAAATTTTATAAAGTAGCAAATAAGTAAATAAAATAAGATTTTAAGTTAGTCTGGCACCAACTTCAAAAATATGCTAAGTTGTTACGTACCTAATATGAACATAATAAGTGGTTTTGTTTGTATTTATTAGTTTGTATTTTATCTAACTTTGACTATGCCTTTATTACTTTATTACCAACTTCTAGAAGTGCTTATGTATAATATTTTGTTTGGTTAATTATAACATTAACAACATTTTTGTTCCATTTTGAAGTGGGATTAATTCTTTTTCAAAAATAATTCAGTGGGTTCCAGATTCTATAATAGTGCACAAAAACGCAGCTATACTATGAATACATACATTGAATACAGTATAACAAGTGATAAAAAATGTAGGGTCACTACTTTTGGAAACCAACTTGCTTTACCCTTGCGAAAAGGACATTTACAGATCACAGTTAGTTTGTCGATGATGGTAAATGGAAGAACAAGTTTATTATTGCCGGATATAAGATACTATAGAATGGTTTGAACGTTTTATTAGACAAAAAAACCTAGTTAACAGTAATTATTTTCTAGCTAACTTTTACAAATACTCTTTGTATATCATTTCAGGCATATCTCCTGCCTATAACAACGTTTATATATGGTTATTCATAAAGGAAGGTTATGTAATAGTTCATTGATACTTAATTTATTGGTTTTTGGCGACTTTCTGCAAAACCGTAAATTTATATCGATAAATATACGGGACTACTTGGGGGTATAACTTTATACGAGTATGATAGTGTCTAAGTGCTTCTTAGGAAATAACACCACAGTTTAAAGAAATTTGCTGTATATTCCAAACGTTTCGGGGTCTAGGTCAGACCCCGTTTTCAACGGTTAAGAAACTACGGATTAAAAGGCACAATTCTAAGATGTAAATTTAAATATTTGACAATGTGTATAATTGATTTTTGACGTAACTAAGAGAATTTTATTTGTAATATACAGGATAGCACAGAAATTTCTGAAGATCATATAATCATAAAGTTCCTTTCAAATTGGAAGAATTTGAAAGAGAGATCTTCAGAATTTTATGTGGCCCTCCTAGGTGCGACTTTGTTGATTCAGTGATCCCATTAACATCATAAGGGAAAACCTAGGAAAAACGTTCACAATGACCATTAGCAATTTCTTCCTTAATCATCGGCAACCAGGAACGACTAAATTCTACGGAGGTAGTAGCGATACAATCGTTTTCATTTAACAAAATTAAAGCAGACTCTTTTAGTTTTCTTTTGGTGTTGTGTTCTTCTTTGTGTAATATAACTGAATTTTGAAACTGTATTTGATGACCAAGGTTCCAAGCATGTTCACAAATTTTGGATTTTTCAAATTGTCGTTTTTTTTAGGTAATTTTTGTGTTCGTTTATTCGAACATTCAGAGGTCTAGAGGTTTCTCCAATATAGAATTTATTACATTCACACGGGATTTTTTAAATGCAATTTTTTGTATTTTGGGTTGTGTTATTTGGTTTGGTTTTTGATATAATTTATTTTAGTGTATTTCTTGTTTTAAATGATGTTATGATATTATATCTGTTTCCCACTCTTTTTAGTCTTTCTGATAGACCCTATATGTATAGTATAGTTATTGTATTAATGTGATTATTTTGAGAGTCAGTGTTGCTTGGTGAAGTTTGATGTTGGTTGTTAGGGATTGTTTGGTATTCAATTTTGTTTAAATCGTTATTAATAAATTTATTTGGGTAATGATTGGCAGAAAGTACATTTTTTATAAACGTTTTTTCTTCATTGAATTTATTGTTGGTTTTTGCTCTGTCATATAGAGATTTAATGATACCTCTTTTTACTGTACTTGGATGCTTAGAGTTAAAGTTGAGATACCTGTTAGTATGAGTTGGTTTTCTGTAAACTTCTGTTTCAAATGTCGATTGTGTTTTGGTTATTAAAATGTCTAAGAATGGTAATTTGTTATTCTGTTCAAGCTGTAGTGTAAACTGAATAGTTGGTTCTGTGTTGTTTATGTCGTTATGTAATGCATGTAAATCATCAAGATTATGTTCCCAAATAACGAATATGTTATCAACATAACGCCACCAAACCAAAGGTTTAACCTGTTTTGAGAAAATTGTTTGTTCAAATTTTTCCATAAAAATGTTGCTTAAAGCGGGAGACAAACAGGAACCCATTGCCATGCCAAAATCTTGTTGGTAGAAGTCATCATTAAGTTGAAAATATGTTTTGTAGTTCCATTATTGTATTAATGGACAATTGAGTACGTTGATTTAGAAGAATTTTGTTCTAATCGTTCTTTTACTATGGGAAGTGTTTTGATGACAGGAACATTATTGTATAGATTCACAATGTCAAAACTTGCTGGTGTGAAAGTATTTTTGTATTGTATATGTCATAATTTTTCTAAGAAATGTGCGCTGTTTTTAAATTGAGAATTAGACTTACCAGTAAATGGTGAAATAATTGTTAAAAGGAATTTTGAGAGCTCACTGTATAGAGAATTTATGGAGCTGACAATTGGTCTTAATGGAATGTTGGGTTTATGAATATTAGGTAACCCGTATAAATGGGGCGGTTTAGAATAGTGTGGAGTAAGATGTTTACGTTGTTGTTCTGTAAATTCATGTTTGTGATTGTAAAGTAAGCGGTATATATTGTTTTCTATAGAAGTTGTTGGATCTTTTTTTGGTTTATTATGTTTTGAATTTTGGATTCGTAGTTAATTTTATTTGAAATAACCGTAGCATTGCCTTTATCTGCAGGTAAAATCTTAATAGTGCTGTCATTTTTTAAAACTTTAATTGAATGTAATTCATTTTTCGAAAGGTTATTTTTTGTATGCATAGGTTTTTCTAGTTCAATATATGCTCTTATTCGATACTCTTGAATTGCCGATGATTAAGGAAGAAATTGCTAATGGTCATGTCCTTGTGAACAACCCAATATCGGGATAGTTCATAAGGTTTTTCCTAGGTTTTCCCTTATGATTTTAATGGGATCACTGAATCAACAAAGTTCTTTGGTCGCATTTTTGGCGAATGCACTATCTTATAACAAAGTCGCACCTAGAAGCGCCACATAAAATTTTGAAGATCTCCCTTTCAAATTCTTCCAATTTGAAAGAAACTTTATGATTATATGATCTTTAGAAATATCTGTGCTACCCTGTATATTACAAATAAAATTCTCTTAGTTACGTCAAAAATCAAATAATACACATTGTCAAATATTTTAATTTACATCTTAGAATTGTGCCTTTTTAATCCGTAGTTTCTTAACCCATGACAACAGGGTCTGATCTAGACCCCGAAACGTTTGGAATATACAGCAATTTTCTTTAAACTGTGGTGTTATTTCCCAAGAAGCACTTAGACATTGAAAAATATGCCACAAGTATCATTCAGAAAACAACTTTATATGATAGTGTTTAAACTATTCAAATCGTTAAAGCCTGTTGAAGAAAAACCTAAGTATATGTAAAATAAATACATGTCCAGTCTAGTACCTGCTTCTTTTGAAGTCGGTAATAAGGTTGCATTACTGGCCTTGAGAATTACTTCTTGTTCTTTTTCTGAAGTAACTGTTATATGACTTAATTTTTCTAGACCGTTTAAAATCTTCAAGTCTCTGTTCTCAATTAAATGTTATAAATTCACTGCTAACTCTAGAAACGATCTGCTGATATTTTGATCTAAATCTATATCTGTGCATAATAACGAAAACTGTATGATAATAACTAACTATTATTATTATACTCGTATTTATGACAAAATTAATGAATTAATGAAAGACAATCATTACTTATACTTAGATTCCAGTAACTCTTCTAAAATTTGACTTACCTTATGTTAAATTAAGGACAGACTATTTATATTATTATTTCGAACTTTAGGTGACGAAATTTATTTCTTCTAATAAAATAAATTTCTCGTTATAATTTCTAGGCATTTATCGGATGTACTTATGATTAGCACATTCTTTGGGACTGCAGATAAAATTGCTTGTTGGAGTTAAAGAAACCAAAATATCAATGCTGGCGCGGACTACAACATTTTTTCGGAAACCATGTTTCCTGTAAAATGCACAACTAATTAGTAATTAACACTATTAATAAAAATGTTTGCCCTTGGACTGGCAAAAAATATTGTAGTGAAATAAAAAAGGATGCGGTTTTCACGAGATTATAAATAATAATTGCTCAAGATTTTCAGTTAGTGTTGCATTTTCAGCTATTAAAGGTATTGTGGTATTATTACAGCTGATGTGGTTATATGGATAATACTTCAAGTCAAAAGAGGTAATTTTTTTGTAAATCCAATATTTGCTTTTTAGTTATCTTATGAATGATATCTGTGGTATCTTTTTTTATACATTTATGAATCTCTGACATTATCATATCACATATAAAGAAAAGTAACTCATAAGTTAAAGATATTTCAGTATCAAAGTTTGTGTCAATGGCAATTATAAGAAAATGTAAAATTTAAATTCTTTGATAATTATGAGGTGACGCAACTATAATTTACCCTTATCTGATATATACATCCAAAGAGTTATCTTCGGCATTTTATTTAGTGCTCGTAGTTACAATTAGTTGTTGTTGTTGATTGTTGTTATAAGATGGAATGATTTGCAAAGAACTCTTTTAAATTCTTGTAACGAAGTGTGTTATAATTGCCATTAAGAATGAACCTGAAACGTCTGTCTTTTTAAATATACTGACATTTTATAATTGTATTGTGACTATTCACAATTATATTACATCTTTGCTTTTAAAATTCTGGAGCCTTGCTACCGTTATTCTTTTGGGGCAGAACGTAAGTTGAATGCTTTTTATTGTGGTGTTATTGCCCAAAAAAACATAAAAGTAACCAAGAATATGCCACAAACAACGTTTAGAAGACAAGTAAGTTGAATGGTTTTTCAATAGATACTAATAAAGCAGGATACTTAAATAATTAACGGTTCCGCATTACGCTCTACCAAAAGGGATTTGGAAAGCTTTGTATATAAGGTTACCTAGTTTAATAAGCCTAGTTTTAGTGACTGAATCACAAAAAAGTGGAGGCTTATTTAATAACGGGTCTAACATGTACGTTATAAAATAACATACATGTTCCTAAATTGATTCTCCTAGTTCTACTTGTGCTTTTAAAAATATATTCTTTCCATGTAGGATTTTTCAAATATTTGGCGCTAGGTTTGAATGGAATATTTGTTATAGATACTTCAATTAAGTTTGTTATGGGTAGAAATGTCTTCTCTTTCGCGTAACCAGGAACTGTTTTCTGTCCGTCTACCTCTTCTTCAGCTTGTGTGATTTTTGACAGTAGGTTCCTGTCCCATTTTTTGGTGATTTTTCAATTGGTTTACTGCTATAAGGCTTGCTTTTTTTGTTGATATTTGCTACTCGGTCCTGTCTCATCTTATCCATGTGCTCATTTCAATTCTTTTTTCTTGTCTTTAACAATTTGTTGACGTTCTGAAATGTCACATTGTTCTCATATGCTGTTATTTTCTCAATCATAGGCACTTTATCGCCCTTACTATTATATTTATATGGCTAAGTATCTTAAAATAGATCTAGCTTATTTCTTGTATATCCTCACTTTATTTTTTTTTGTCTTTATTAATTCTTCCATGTGGTTCCTCTTAGCCAACTCCTGACTTTTATCGCTTTTGTTTGTCTGATTATCTCTGTTATAAAATTTGGTACAATGGTGATCTCAACTCCTAAGTAATTAACTTTCATTACCTGTTGAAGATTACCTCTCTTTTCCAATTTACATCTTCTTTTTCCCAGCTGCAGATTGTACTCCTCTTCTTGGTTAGGTATTCGTAGTGGATTATTTGGTTCATTATCATGTTGAACAATATCGGGCTGAGACACTCAGTTCTGCCGTATTCCTTCTTTTAGGTTTATATACTGTGTTCATCCTATTATCAGTCTTACTTTTTTGGGATTATAATATTAATCAATCTTATTAAATTATGTTCTACTTGTCATACTTGTAATAGCTTTTATGTTGTCATTTCATTGTACTATGTCGATGGCAGCTTTCAGGTCTACGAAATACATATATGTGATTTGTTGTATACACATTTTTCTCACTATTTGTCGTATAATAAACGTAGCGTCTTTGGTAGCGCACTTTTATCTGGAGCCCTGTTGTTCTTTAGATATATCTTCATGTGTACTATTTATTAAGCTGATGACCCGGTAATTTTCTGGCTTTTTGTCTCCTTTTTAAGTATCGTTATTAAGATACTTTCCTTCCATTCTTCTAGTACTTTCGGTCATTCATTTATGTTGTTAAATAGTTTTCGAAGCCATACGCATAAACTTCTTCCTTCGTATTTTATAAGTTCATTCCGTCTGCGCCCGGTGCCTTGCTGTTCATTAACTTTTTATTATGGTGCTTAGTTCTGATATTTGTACTCAGTCGCCGTTTCTTCCCATGGTTAGTTTTCTCATCTTCCCCTCCATATAATTGTGTGTTCAATTCATTGTCTCTCAGTGATGTCGTTTATTCGTATGAAAATATTCATAACTTTTCTGTCTCCATATTACGATCCATACCTTCTTTTGGGGCCCATAAAGGTCATACTACATATCTTTGGTGAATTTCTTATTCTCACATATTCTTTTCTGAGTTCACGTCTTTAGAGCATCATTTTAGTTTTAATTCTTGGTTTTCTGTGAAGTTGTTTTTTCTTTCCAAATCAAATTTTACTACTAATTTAAAACTTTTCTGTTAATAGTTTTTGTGCTTTTGTGCAATAAAACACTATTTTTTATCTATATTTATTCTTTATGTAGGTTAAAAACGCATTTTCTGCTGTTTTTACCCTTTCTTACTATATTTTGTATTTTCGATTTTCTGTGTTTATTTTACTTTACTTAGGGCCTCTGTTAGTGCTTTTTGAATATTTTTTAATGATTTTCCAACATTCTTCTACATTTGTTGCTGTTTCTAATATGTATCTGTTATACTTATCTGTTAGTTCGTTGGGATACAGATTTTTAGTTCCTTCGTCTTCGGTGCTTTCAATGTTTAGTCTCTTCAACGTTCTTGTTTGTTTGGCTTGCTAGTTTACAATTATTTCACCTAATACGAGTGAATGATCAGCTGAGGATCGAGTACTTACGTTTAGTATATTTCTGGGAATTTCTCTATTCGTTATGATTTAGTTAATTATAGAGTAATGACCATGTGATTTTATGCTGTAGGGTTGATCTAAGCTCGTTTCAAGGTAAATTTCTATAGACTTCCCCCTTTTCGTTTAATGTTTCTTTATACATACGCGTTAAGGTCGGCGAGGATAATTTGTAGTGCTGCAGTATCCAGAAAGTCCTATATAGCTGAAAATGTGTTTCTACAGTAAATAGTTGTCTGACAATTCATCTTTTTTTAAATTATATATTCAATATGTTATGTTGATATCAAACCTTTGGCGAAAGACACATATTCACTAATATGAAATATGAATGTAAATTATATAACTATATCTAACTATAACGGCTGTCTAAATTCTTCTTGGGAAATAACACCACAGTTAAATTGCTGTATATTCCAAACGTTTCGGGGTCTAGGTCAGACCCCGTTGTTAATGGTTATAAAACTATGGATAAAAACGGCACAATTCTAAGATGTAAATTAAAATATTTGACAATATGTAACGGCTAGTGACGACTAGTGAGTTTAAGTAAATTAATACCTAAATTACTTGTTCGTGGCATTTTTCGTAAGTAACTTAAAACCCACTTAACCCACTTACGTAGTAGGAAGTATTACATTACACAACAGTCTAAAATATGCAGCCAAAGTTCGAAAATTCAGGATTTTACCTACAAGGTCACCTTAAAGACCTAGTATATTCAACTAAAGTGCATAATTGATAAGCTATTGTATCTGTTTACTATTTACTATTAATGAATAGCCCAGTAGGTATATTTCTTTACTGATGATGGCTATTAATGAAGAAGTTTTTTAAAATTTAATATTTGTAAGTTTTGAATCAGATATTAACAGGGATGGTTCACACACTGATTTAACAAAAATTTCTCTACCAGATAGAAGTATAACATACAACGAAAGTAATATCCTACTGTGGTTTTATGCAATTTCAATTGAAACTGGAAACACTATAAATGTTTCTTATCTACATAAATTGAACGCAAATTCTAAATTTTGACCTCTAATTTCTGCCATAGAAATTTTGCCATATATTGTCTATAAAAACTAATATCTGGAAAATTGTATGTGTTTATACATATAGGAACATATGCCGATCAGAATCTTCGTAAGCTTTTTTGACGGAATTAAATGAGCAGATTTGTGCTTAGCCAAATAACTTTTTTCTCGAATAACAAACGAAAATCTGTGACACAGTTAATCCACCTTAACGTATTCACTCCAAAATGGATTAGAATGCCCGGAAAACAGACATAAATTAATTTGCTGTGCAGACAATTAATTAAACGAGGATTGTTTCATGGACATTTCAATAATGCCCTTTCAAAGCATTTCAGAGAATGGGTTTATATTCTTCGCATAAATCAAAATCCAAATAAAAGGTTATGTTTTCAAGCACACGTCAAGGATACTTATTTTATGAACATATATTGAAAATATATTTTTTTGTATAATACGATAACATACTCCATAAATCATTCAATAATTATGTTAGTATTCAGGAAAATATGCTTAGTGATTTATTTACATACGTACTCAAGATAAATATAAATATAGTTTAAGCCATGTAGGACAAAATAATTAGTTTTTTTGAATAATTGATATTAAAGTTGCAAAAGCTAACCGTAGAATATTTGAGGTTTAAACCAGTTCACTGAATTATTTTATTCAAGTTGTTTTCTGAAGGATAGTGGTGGCATCTCTTTTTATTTTTTTCGAGTTTTTTGGGAATAACACCACATAAGCTTGAAAGTCTGTATATTTCAAATTGTCCAAACGTTTCAAGGTCTAAATCAGGTTTGAATACGCGAGCTGTAAGACCGATATCTAGGATTTTCGAGAGAACCAGCACACAGAGATTCCGAATCTGGAGCCGTTCCATGTAATTGCTGTTCTCCCTTAACTCCTAGGACAGAATGTCACGATAAAATTTTCAGGTTACTTCACCTGTCAGAGATATTGAATACTCTCTTCGAGGTGTCATTTCTTTGTACGCAAGACAATATATATTCTATATAAATATAATATATATTGTTTCTGGTTAGGGAACCTTCATCAGTTGCGCTTCCCACAATTGAATGTCCTCTCGAACACTTCTTTATGCATTTGATGCATTTCGTTAAATTTGAAGACGCGAGCTGTAAGACCGATATCTAATCTCTGTGTGCTGATTCTCTCGAAAATCCTAGATATCGGTCTTACAGCTCGCGTCTTCAAATTTAACGAAATGCATCAAATGCATAAAGAAGTGTTCGTGAGGACATTCAATTGTGGGAAGCGCAACTGATGAAGGTTCCCTAACCAGACACAATATATATTATATTTATATAGAATATATATTGTCTTGCGTACAAAGAAATGACACCTCGAAGAGAGTATTCAATATCTCTGACAGGTGAAGTAACCTGAAAATTTTATCGTGACATTCTGTCCTAGGAGTTAAGGGAGAACAGCAATTACATGGAACGGCACCAGATTCGGAATCTCTGTGTGCTGATTCTCTCGAAAATCCTAGATATCGGTCTTACAGCTCGCGTCTTCAAATTTAACGAAATGCATCAAATGCATAAAGAAGTGTTCGAGAGGACATTCAATTGTGGGAAGCGCAACTGATGAAGGTTCCCTAACCAGAAACAATATATATTATATTTATATAGAATATATATTGTCTTGCGTACAAAGAAATGACACCTCGAAGAGAGTGTCTAAATCAGGGTCGGCAATACTTGGCGGAACTCCGGAAATCTTGTGCTCTCTGAAGTGCACCTGCGGGAAAGTCATAGCAGGTTTCCACCAGCACTCACAATCTTTTTTCAGCACTGACAGTTAAGGACTTTGCTGACTTTTAATCAGTCACGGTTACAATTTTGTCAAAATTGTATATGCGTGTTTTCTCTCCAAATGTTTCCTGGCGATTCATTGTATTGCAAAAATTATTATCAAAAAATATAGAGACTTTATGTTGGTTGAAGGATGTACCCCCTGCCAAACTTTAACTTTCTTTTACGTTATGTATATGAAATTTTAACAACTGGTACATTTTTGTCAATTTAATAACTTACATACAATGACAGAAGAGTTTAACCTTTTTTGCCACAGACTTAATGTCATGCCTATTTAAGAACGATTCTACCGCTCTCCGCATATTTTCCTAGGAGATTGTTCCAATCTTAGTTTCTCTAGGCTGATAACTAAGTATTGTAACATTATTTGACCCGTTTATACATTTGTATCAAAATGGAAAATTTGACGTGGGTGTGAACGTATTCTATAATCTTTCTGCAACTAGGTAAGAGTGAGACATGTCTATAAAACAATTGAAAATTGCTCAGTTAGCCAGAGACCGAGAAAAGAAAACATCAGAACAATACTAACCTCAAATATGATTTATTAACTTCAATCACACCAAATACTCTTCAACCATATATTTTACAGTCCGTGGAAGAAAAAAAAGCAATAGCAATTTTTTTACTATTCCTCGAATTGCTTAAACTAACCTTTAAAAATTACTTATGGCATGCTATATATTCCCTGTGTGCCGGACTGTAACGCCCGAACGTCTACACTAAAGGAGGCTCTAAGCAGTTCTCAAATTGGTGAACCGGTTTGTTTATTAGTTAATTTTGTCATAGCCAGACCTAATGTTTGTAATTTCTTGTAAATAATTTAAAATGAATTATTTTCAAATTACTGCTTATTGTCACGTTGTATTACCTTATTCATAATTCAAAATTAGTATAGTTATAAGCAAATAATAGTTTAGAAGGGAGTTTATTAGAAAACAATTCTAAAATTCTAAAATGAGAAAAAAAATCATCATTACTAACTTACCTGATTTATATACGGTATTGAATTCTGGTAGATTTAAAAATATTAACGAAAATAACAAGAATATGAATTTGGATGAGACTGACGTTAAAAAATGATGTTATTATATTAGCCATATATTTAAAAAGTAATATAATTTTTGTAATATAAAGGTCGATTAAGGGAAAAGATATTATGAAACATAGTACTGTTAGGTTTAAAAATATCTAACAATTTGTTGCATATTTCTTATATAATTAATCCTTTCTCATTCTCAAAAATGAATATAGAAAATATTACAATTATCATTTGCTTAAGTATACAGGGTGTAAATAGTTTGAGTGCATATATTTTAGGTGGAGGTAGTATACACCAAATTTAACAAAAAACTCTTATACCACTATGGTCAGTAGGCCTTAATAACCAAGAAAATCCCTAAAACATATTAAGTAAATTATTGTCAATCCGGCAACGTCACTCGCGTTCGAAGCAGAGTCACTCTTAGCGCGAATAATAAAGGAATGACTACGCCGACAAAAAAAGTAAACACCTGTGTTTTTGTATTGACTGATGATATTGACCTTAGAATTAAATAAAAATGTATGAAATATTTTGTTGAAAATATTTACGTTTTTAATACAAGGTATTACAATTAGAATTTGTATTTGGCGGTTTCTTTTATGCAATTATACAAAGTTGGGTAAATATGATATTCAACTCAAGAGATCTGTATATTATGTAGTTGTTTACCAGTTAAATTATTCGAAGAGTCATTATTACTGATTTAATTAATATTATTTATAATAGACAAGTAAATATGTTATCCTACTTACCGAATTTATTATAATGGTAGAACTGAGTTGAAACAACGGATTATTCACAGCAAATGTTCAAAATGCCCACCATTACTATCGACACAAGCACGACACCGTTTAATCCAATTTTCACGTATGCGAGAAAAAATTCCTGGAATATTTCGGATTTCATCAGCAGCGTCAAAAATGCGTTGTCTAAGGTAATTCTCGTCAATAATTGGAGTCGTGTAAACCTTACTTTTCATATGTCCCCATAAGTAGAAATCTAAAGGATTGAGATCAGGTGATCTTGCTGGCCAACGTATATGTCCGTTTCGACCAATCCAATGACGGGGAAATGTTCTATTTAAGAAGTCGACAACTAGATGACTTGTGTGGGCAGCTGCTCCGTCATGTAAGTACTACATATTGGAACGTGTTTGTAGCTTCACTTCATCTAACAAATCTGGTAGCGTGTTGTTCAAAAAATAAAGGTAATTCTCACCTGTCAAACGTGCAGGCAATATAAATGGCCCAACCAAGTATTCACCAACTATTCCAGCCCACACGTTACCTGACAATTGGTGTTGAAATACTGACTGGCGTATTTCGTGCGGATTTAACTCAGACCACGAATGCGTATTATGAAAATTTATTATACCATTCCTATTAAAACTTGCTTCATCTGTTGTTAAAATATTGTTCACAAAATTAGGAAATTGTCGATGTTTTCTGAAGAACCAACGACAGAAATTGAGTCTTGGTTGAAAATCATCAATTGAAAGCCCTTGAACCCGCTGCATGTGATATGGATAGAGCAATTGTTCCCGTAATGTTCTATGAACAACAGTGTGAGAAATTTGCAGCTCACTTCCAATACTTCGTGTGCTACGATATGGGTTGATGTCGATAAGGTCTAGTATTTGATCCTCAGCAGGTAAGATACGATTATGTCGCTGTGGTCCGCGATTGTTTATTTGTGGTATTACACTACCTGTTTCCAGAAGCCTCTGCGAAACAGCGACGAATGTCCTAGCATTGGGCAGGCGTCTGTTTGGAAACCTTTCCCTGTATCACATTCTTGCTATTCTGCAATTACGTCTGCTTTCCCCATAAATTAAGAGCATGTCATGTCTTTCCCTAATTGTATAATCGGCCATTATTTATCACAAATAAATACTGTCGCACTATTCTTAATTTTCGAACTTACACACTAATCACAACCGATTTTATTTATTTAAAAAATATATTAAATGGAAAGCAAACCACGAAGTCTACATCAAATAGATATAATTCAAATCACTTTACCGTTTATCTATTCTTATTTACAAGAATCGATATCGCAAAAAACAATCGTAACTCTCAGTCGTCGTTAAAGTAAAATGCCACGTTGCCATATCTATTCGGAGAAACTTACCCTAAATTATAAAAACATATTTCGAGTTTAAATAATCAATTTTCATTTTTAATGTGGCTATTAAAGATGTATAAGCTATTGAGTATTTACATATTTATATTTACCGACATTTTGAAATCGAAATTATTGTATTATTCACTGTAGCAAGGGCTACATAAACTCTAACTTTATGTGTCCTTTTTGGCAAAAGTATAGTTTATTTTAGAAAATGTTATAAAGCTTTTTGATTTGTTTTTGCCTGAAGTATTGTTCTTCAAAATCTTTGCATTCAAACCGTTTACACCCTGTATATACAATTTACTACAACAATGAATCATGTTTTATATATCGTTTTCTGAACTTTTCTTATTTTATATTATTTATTGAAGGCTGTACGTAAAACACAACAGATGTGTACATATAATGCCATCTACGCAATGAAATAAATTTTCTATGATTTTATTTAATATTTGATGGGTTCTCAATCCCTCCATGATTCTTGCTAGTGATTCCCAACTCTTACTTCATTGTAAGTTTGTTGGATTCCATGCCCTGAAATTTTTGTTATCATTTCTAAGAATGGTGACATAAACACTTGCATCAATGACCTTTGTCAGTCAAAACAATGTCCCCATTTTCTAATAAATCCAGTAATCCTAATTCTAATGTTAGGTCATTGAAAATCTAATTTTCCTCTTCAAGCTACTTCAGATTCTAAAGAAATAAACCACCAGGAGTAATACCAACAAGAACTTTTTACATTGACAATATGTTAAAACCCGGTTGAGAACACTAGTAGGAATTTCAATGTTAAATTCTGTGCAATCCTGCTTTATCCAGGATCATTATGTTTATAATACAGTATTAGAGTTTTTTATCAGTGGTACTTTCAATTTGAATTATTGATACTGTCGCTTCCTCAATTTATTTTATGTCATTAAAATTCATATATTTTTCACATATATGTATTTACCTGCAAACTGCTAAAGATTTATTCAATTGAAGAGATCTATAAGTTGGAGAGAATATGGTAGGAATGTAGGTAGGCCTCAACTCTCCTTCGATTTTTTCCTCCAATAAAATGATCACTGCGTATATAATGATATGACTTGGGAAGCCATATTGATAATATGCGGACACATAATTTTACTAATACTAAATACTATATGTAATAAACAGCAATTTTGGTTTCCAATAATTAAACAAATACAAAAGTATTTTCCTTATATTATTTATTATTCGTTTAAAATTATATTTCATTGATTTCAGAAAACAGTTTAGTACATTGTTATTGCTATTCTGAAAGAAGGTCATGGTACTATTAATTTTTGCCTTTTTAGAGCAGCTATCCACTTACTTCTTTGATTTACTTTCCATTACGCAGCTGAAAATTTATAAAATATACATTCACTTTTTCCGCTCTGTATTTTTACAGTTCACAACGTAGCTATTCTTATTACCCATTCTGTTTTTATTTTAGGAACTAGAACAAATTTAAAATTTTCCTATGAATTTGTTCGCCCCAAAACAGCCTCCTTAGCCTCCTATAATGCCAAAGGTATCAACTGCTTACGCGGGCGTCGATTCGGGTATCCCAAACCTGACTTCCTACGGAGCAAATACATTGCCGAATCTTTAGCGCCATTTATGAATCATTTATAGCATTAACGTTAGGTAGAATGTCTCACTGTTACCTAGTTTCCCTGCAAACAAACAACCCCGCCAACAAACTTATTTTACCACTTTATATACTAATATGTCCCATTATATGGTTTTATTAAACCACAACATTGTTAAAGTATCAGCGCAAATGTATAGGTGTCATTTTTATGCTATTTCTGCTAAAAAATTACGTGTTTGCGAACAGAAGTTCATTTCCATTCAAAACAAATGCGATGTCTTTACTATCCAGGAAATTATGCATTAGCATAAAACGTTGAGGGATGGCAATCGATTTCGTTGTAGACGTAAAAGTCTCATTCACCATTTTAAATCAGCAAACTCCACATGTTCGTTCAAATAACACTTTGATCAAAAGCAACCACTAAGCATTTCCATGGAAACAATCCGATTCTCGAAAGTGCATCCTAAATGATGATGCTCTTGACCTAGTGCACAACGTGTAGTTGACTCTACGGAGGCGTTGTCCGCCTTTACACTGCCAGCTAACACTGAGTTATTCCAAATTACATTACGGTTGTCCGAGCTGCTTTCACACCGTGACGTTCCTTTATTGCGACGACAGGAACGTGGGCGATGAAGAATGTACTTCCCTTCTTCAGAATAGAGAACGAGCACATCTTTTTTATACATATAAGGGGAAAATATTATCAACTGATTTTTATATTCGAATTTTTTTTACCGAAAATGAATGAGAATTTGAAAAATACTAAAAACTCATCAAAATGATTAGTAATATCGGAGTGTTTTCATGCAGTGAGATGAAGACTGTTTCCGTGGATGCTGGAACTGAATGCCAAGTAGTTTAACCCTGCACGAGTATGTGTAGCTTTTAATTCAGGAATGTCGCCAAATAATATTTAAAACTGATTTTTGATGTTCTCATGTTTTCTAAATGAAATAATCACCGACCAACATTAGTTCCTACAACAAAGTGAGAATAAGACTTAATGCTTATATTTTTTCCTAATGAATTTGTATTAGTTAGATAACCATTAAAAAACTAGTAGACACCACAAGTAAGCTTCAGAAAACAATTAGAACCCACAAAGAATTCCCATGCAAATTTTGAATAACAGGATATTTAGAAAACATGTCCTGGGTATACTTGCCTCAAACTGGAAATTGAAATGAAATTTGAACCACCATTACCAAAACAATTCCAATATATTGCCATTTGAATTGATATGGAGTTTTTCTGTTGGTAGATCGCCTCAAATTCACAGAAACTAAATTAAGGAAATTTAGCGTAAGGATGTTATCCGTATGCAAAATTAGTCTCATTTCTAAACTGAGAACAAAAATAAGATTGCGACCCTGGATAGAATTGATAAATTCAAAATAAAGTTTGTGGAATCACTTCACGTTGCATACCTACAAGGTTTTTAGTTGAGAAGATTTTTTGTCACTGTTGAATATGCTACATGCTATCTTCATCGATTTTGAAAGACCTACATTATTTTTTTGTTTGTTAAATAGGCTATATGCTGCGGGTATTTTCACGGTTCCTTATGTACAATATACACTTCTAATGTCACTCGTGATTTCTCTGTCGTTCGTTTCACAGCAATTTTCTCCGGAACTACTAGACCGAAAAGCTTGAAATTTGGTATCAGTGTATAAATTGCGACTAGATCAAGAGTACATATCGCAAGTGCAAAATTTTGATTTTAGGGGTACTGGAGGGAAAATTTAATAAAAATCGATTATTCCCCTCCTTATCCTCGAATCGACTGGGCCTAAAATTTAAAAAAATACCGAATATAGAACGTTGCCCGAAGTTTACATAAAAAATAAGGAGAAACCCATAATTTTCAGTTGGAGGGACACATTATAGAATTAAATGAAAAATTTAATTTTTTTTAATGCATCATGTAATACATCAAATGAAACTGCTCATTCTGAGAAACTCAAATATGTTTTTTCACATTTTAAAAGTAATTAGTTTGAAAGATAATAACAAAAATATTTAAAAATGTAGGTACCCATTCCCCCTCCTTATCTCCGAGACTATAATACCTAAAATTAAAAAAATAGAGATTTAGAGCACCAACTGAATTTTACTGGAAAAATAAGGAGACACTCCTAGTATTAATTTTGGGGGGCAAATAACAGAGTTATATGGAAAATACTTAATTAAAATTGTTTCTAACGCATCATGTAATAAATCAAATCAAAGGCTTATTATGACGAATACAAATATATTTTTTTTTATTCTTAAAATAAATTATTTAAAAGATATTAACAAAAATATAAAGAAATTAAGGAGATAGTGCCTCATCTGAATTTTACCAGAAAATAAGGAGAAATCCCTGAAGTTATTTCTTTAAACGCATCAACTTTACAGGAAAAATAAAGAAAAAACTGTGATATTAGGTTTGGGGTCCAAATCACCGAATTAAATGATTTTTTTTTCAAACTCATCATGTAATATATTAAGAGGTAGAATGAGGAATACAAGTATATTTTTTTCATATTTTTAAAATAATTTGTTGAAAAGTTATTAAACGAATGTACAAAATTCGATCGATTAAAACAAGTAAAACACAAATTACAACAGTTATTTGGTAATTCATTATTTAAAATTTGACCCATTCTCCCCTTTTTCTTCCAAACTACTCAATTAAAAAATTAAATAATTATTAAAAAAAATCAAGCGGATCATGTAGCAGATAATATAAAAGGCACTGTGTGAGAAATAAAAGTGTATATTTTTTATAAATATTAAACGGTTAGTTTAAGGTAAATATAAGAAAATTATTTCATCCACTGCTTGTCTGAAATTGGAATATTTGAAAAATATATACTTAGATTCACCTACATTGTATCAAGTCTCAAAGGTGCAACGGAACCCTTAGTATGCGAGTCCACTTGAACGAATCATCAGTTTTCAATTTTTAAAACATCGCTATCGTAACACGTAAACGTATATAGAGTGAAGGAATTGTCGTGGTATACAGGATGTTAGTATATAGGCTATAAGTATACAGGGTGGAGTATATATAGAAGCATACACGGTGTAAGATTTAAGTTACATGATTTTAGTATATTTGTATGGGAAATTACCGAATGTTTATGTTTAGACATCGGAGAACTTGTTGTTCAGTTTCAACAATGTGAAATTTATCGGAATTCTTTCGTAGATTTTAAGGAAGTTTAATAGTTAGTGTGATTCCGGTAGACTTGCGAGAACTATTCGGAATAGAAATGACATTAAATGAATTTCAAGAACTTATTGTCTTCTAAACGTTGTTTGTGGCTTATTCTGGATTACTTTTATGTTTTTTTGGGCCCAAAAAAACATAAAGTAATTCAAGCACTTACTTATATGACCTAATTTCTTGGCAATGAGTTTTCTTAGTTTCACCACGAAATCTGTGAATTTCCGGTACGCCTCATAGCAGCCCAAACTGCATCTCCATTTTCATTAGAGACCTGGTTGTCAACATTTTTTTTCGAAAACTCCATGGAAAACACGTCGTTTATATAAAGAGTTTAAATGGTATGAATGAAAAAATATTTTAAGGAATAACTGTTCAGCTGAAAATAAATCAATGTAACATTTATTTAGTGTTGTCTTTAAAATGCCTGGGAAGCTCCAAATTTAGATATGAAACAGATGAGATTAAAAATTTAGGTAGTTTGTAATTGTGCGGTTTTCGTGAAACGCTTCACCCGATATTTCGTGGAATCAGCATTCATCCAGTATTCCGTGGAATCTAAGAACAGGGAGCGTGAAAATAAAAACATTACAATATAATGGAAAATACATTTTTGCATAATGGGATTAAAACGTGTAGTTTGGTGCTGCATTAGTTTTGAAAATAATAACTTTAGAGTTTATTTATTACTTAAGAAAGTACATGTGTTTCTGTTAAAATATATATTTTAAGTTACTCTACATGTAGTTATTTCTAAATAGTATATGAAGAACTTTTTATCTTTCTGTTCTGTAACATAATGTTGCGTATTAATTTACACACAAATATTTTATATACTAAGACAAATCAAATTCTCGACAAAACAATTATAATTACTCAATTACTGAATAAAAGTTAAGATGTTCATTTTGTGGTAGCTGACGTTATTTTTAAGGTACAACAGTACCATGCGACCTTACCGAATTGACAATAATTTACTTAACATGTATTTTGTCTTGTGTTGGTTACTAAGTCTTATAGACCATGGTGGTTTTTTGCTTGATTAGTTGTATAATATCTGTACCTAAATTATACGAACTAAAACTATTTGTACCCTGTGTCGTGCTGCAGTTACCTTATATTTTTCAAAATATATTACTCGCTCCAGCGAGAAACTAAAGTTTTTAGGTGATATTACTCACCATTAGTAATAATATTACAGAAGAAACCAAAATATTTTGCTGAATTTTTCAACCGGACAATACGTTCAAACTATTTTCTTTCATGTATGTGTACCATAACCTGCGGCCCATTTAGTTTTATTTGAGAAAAACACTCTTTACTCTAAAAATCTGTACTTATTACATAAATTATTACGAAACAGCAAATAAAACTAATCATTTACTTTGTTTAACTATTTTACAGAGTAAAGCAAACACCAAGAATTTTTAAAATCGGAAAAAGTAAAATTGTACCTTTAATCTCAGAAACCTTCGTTTGGAAAAAACCTCTTGCGCCATCTTAAGTTTCTTCTTTAAGTAGCACATGATATTGAAAACACAATGACTCTATCTACAATAATAAAATATTGCATAACCTCAACAAAAACTGTATTCTGTCCACTTGTTAGTGGTTTAAGTTCTAGAGAGAAATGTGGATTTGATGAAACATTTGATTTCGTTTCTCATGGAATTCTAGATATTCCGAAATCTAATAGGCCTACAGTGCCAGAAAATCATAATTCTACAGACGAACTCATACTGCCAGTCAGGAACTTAATATATCATACCACGTAGTAAACAGAAGCCGTGAAATTCCCTTCTCAAACAAGAAGGTACATTGACTCCACTCAGATTGTTTATACTGAAGATGTAGGTATTATGATTTTAACATGAGAGTAATATCAATATATCACGAAATATGATGTTTAGTTGAAGAAAATTCTTGCTATTATTAAGCTTAATTAGTTCTTTAAGTAATCACTAAAAATGGATTATTTCGTTTGCTTTTTTTAGAGTAAAATAGAATTATCTCTTGCCAATAAAAATTATTAAATCCCTGAGACTGTTTTTTAATAACCTTATAACTAATAATCTTAATACAAATTTAAATTTTATGGAGTCACATGTTTATATTTCTTGCATATTATGGATTTATGTAATAAATTTAGCAAAATAGAATTAGAATACCTAAACTCCATTTAGACAGACACTGATGATAAAGATGGAGCAATCATTTTTAATATGCTTATTTTAAATTTAAGTAAAAAAAGAAAATTTGCCTTCTCTATACACTGTTTTTTTAAAACATAAGTAAATAATAGTAGGTTCCTTTGTTTACACTTTCAGTACATTTCATATTTTATTATTATATAAAAATGAATAGCTGATACAAATTGATAATAGTTAACAATAGAAGATATAAGATGTTATTCTTCAATTAGTTAACAATGCAATTTTTATGTTGTTCCAATCAGATTCGTGTTAATTTTTTGTTAATAAATACTAATTACTGACTAGCCAAATTTATTTAGATATATAGGTAGATATGGGTTGATCTTTTATTGAAACATTTACAAATGGAGAAATCGCTTGCAATAGCCTTCGCATTAAGTGTAATATTATGATTGCTCCGTCATTATCATCTGGGGCTAAATGGAGTGTAAGCATTCCATTTTGCTATATTTATTACATATATCCATATTATGCAAGAAATATAAAAATGTGCCTGCTTAAAATTAAAACTTGCTGTAAGATTATTTATTATAAGAATATAGTACCACCCCTTAGCAATTTTTGGAATGGACTCGTCCAAATATTTTTTTACGGAATGGCCAAATATTTTCAATACTTATATGTATTTATACCTTAAAATTAAAAAACTGAGCTGAGGGGTCTCAAGACCAACTCTTCTACTTTCCATCGGTTGTTTTATTCATAATCATAGGGTCATCCGGTGAGGTAATATGGCCGTTCAAAAAAATATGTCTTCCATGCAAAAACTACTGGGGCTACAGTATTTCTGAACATGAATTGGTATGAGAAGATCTATCGCTTCAGTTAATAAGAATCTTTTAGCTATGAAATAAAAAAAATATGTAAGCGATTATTTATTTTTTTGGAATTTCGGGTAAAGGTTTCATTATCTAAGAAAGCAATTAACGAAGTTGAGCCTATAGTAGCTCATTTTGTAGGTTTTTCATTTCTCTTCAACATTACCCAGAGTAGCAAACACGGTTTTATCGGTGGATTTTATGTAAAAGGTAAAAAACTAAATTGTTACCGATTTTTCGCTGTTTTATTTTCGTTAAAAAACAAAAACGCATCAATAAAAAATGTTGAATTTTATATCAATTGGTCAAGTTTTATCATTAGAACACGTCGAAGTCGGTTTTGTGTTACTATTAATTTTGTCACGTAATTTCGTAAATGACCTGAGCTAAGGGGAATATTTTAGATTTGTTTTTGGATTTATGTAGAATACATAAAGAAATTAAACATTCATGTGAAAATCATCGACTGGCACCTGCATTTTATTATATTATTTAATAATTATATTTATTTATTTTTATTTATGTTCTGTTATATGTTATGTTATGTTGTATGTTTACCTATGGCATTCCTGATAATCTCCACAAGGCTAAAGATATTTGATATGGTTATAAGTGATATATAAAGATATTCTTAGACTAACATTTAATGTTTGTTATTTAAATCTGTTAAAAAAGTGATTAATCAGTTTTGAACTGCCGTTCATTTTTCTAATTTCAGAAATACTAATTCAATTTGAGAACTGTTCTTACGTCGAAGAATCTCTTTATAGAACGACGTTATAGGTTAAATATCAGCACGTGACGACTGAAATGAGAGTGGCAATAATATAGACTTCAACTATTGTAGCAAACCAGATGACAAGTTAAGGAATGGGGGAACTATTCTTTATTCCGAAATCCTATACATCGAACATCACACTATAGACGCTTTATTTAAAGAAAGTTGATATTTTAGTTATTTATACTTTTATTTTCCATGTAATTTAAGGATGATAATCAGAGGTATTCGATTACGTACTTATCATATTGTAGTGTTTTTATTTTCACACTCGGGTTCAGTTCTTGGATTTATTTAAAAACACAGTCCAACTCACTCTAATTTATTTCCACTACTTTAACGCAATTTATATTCACAAGAACTATTTAGATTTATCTTAACTATACAATACGACCGTCGAAAACTGAATGACTCCTATCGCCAGCTGTCCATATTTATATATTTCTCTTGGAATTGTCTGGTATGTCAACGAACCATCGGGAAACTTCTTTCATGTGTTCTGGAAACTTCAAGGGAATTCCCAGTAACGGCAGCGGTCGGCCTGTTGATAGGCGAAACATTTCGGATTGCCAGAAGTATCGGAATAATGTCCCTTCCACGAATTGGTTGATGGCCGATTGCACCAGCTATCAGATGAATTCTCGTAACAATATGTATAAGGCTATGTCCAAGGTTAACCCTTTATGTGCGGTGCGTGCGGTGCGGTACGTCAACGTGACAATTATAAACGTCAACTAAAGGCTGAAAAAACCAACTGAACGATGAGACAACACAAAATCGCTACAATCCCACGACTAATTAGTTTCCATTAAGGATACAAGGAATTATTTCTATGTGTTTGATAGTTTGCTGCTGTCACTTTGATTTATGCAGTGTGGGCGGTGCGATAGGTCAATGAGACAACTAAAAATTTCAACAGAATGTGAAAACAAACCAACTGTCCGATGCAACAACTTAAAATTACTGGGGTCGTACGAATTTATTTTTCTGCAAAGATACAATGAATTATTTTATGTGTTTGTTAGTTTGCGGCTGTTACATTGACGCAAAGCACTGCCCAAAATGCGTAAAACGCGTTTAGGTGGGATATGCGCGGTACGTCAATGTGGCAATTATAAACTGCAACTGAAATAAACAAACAACACAAAATCACTATAATCGCACACATTTATTTTCCAGTAAGGACTAAATGAATTCTTTTTATGTGTTCGATAGTTTGCGGCTGACATTTTGACGCAACGCACCGCCCGCCCGCGCAAAATTGCGTTTACGTTGGGCATGGATTAAGGCC
The DNA here is from genome assembly GCA_034190945.1 of Octodonta nipae. NCBI lineage: Eukaryota > Metazoa > Arthropoda > Insecta > Coleoptera > Chrysomelidae > Octodonta > Octodonta nipae. Next base: position 28,815,474 of record CM067224.1, read on the forward strand.
GGGTACTCACGGTACGTACCGTGGCTCGTCAAACCATCGAAGATGATTTGGACCCTTTCTTAGAATGAAATATATCCTTTATTTTGTTCTCCGATACCGACAAAAATTTCAATGGATGAACAAACCGCTTACCAATTTATAGGACAAAAATGCCTAATTTATGCGGATAGCAAGGGTGAAGTTATTTTTATAGAGTTTCAACGGGTAGATTCGCCCGGCTGGTGGAAAGCAAGAAATGGCGGTAAAGACCAAAGGCTCGTCGGGCAGCTTTGTGCCGACATTGTATCAATAAAAAACCGACAATTTAGTGAAAAGAAGACGTGTGGCACGTGCTGAAACAAAATTATGGAGGTAATTTCTATGCTGCTTACTTAGTCGGTAACCATACTCTTGGGTTGCGAAAAATATAAATCCTTTGTTTTCTGGATAAAGGGACCAAAATCATCTTGGGTGGCTTTATGAGCCACAATACAGGCTGTGAGTCCTCACTCTAAGAGAAGCAAGTGATGTTAATGTAGGTTATCCAGAGTTAAAGTCGCGCTTGTGATCTCTACCCTCATTGTTCACCATAAAAAATGTCCTCAAAATACTTCACGATAGCCTTAAGGATAAAGTTAAAATATGTTTAAATTGATATAAGGAACACTAAAGAGGAAATAAAATAAATTATTTGAGTAAGAGCTCTGACAATTAGGAAAGTGGACTTTAGGAATCCTCAACACTTCAGTTTTTCCGCAAATTGTTATTAAACCACGTGAGCCTCAAACCCTCTAAATCATTGGTAAGAGAGTTGATGTATAAAGCTTGAATCTTGTAATGCAGAAAACGACAACAGCGAAATGTGGCTGGATCAGTATCAAATGCCAATCAATCAATCAATCATTTATTGGTTTTGTAAATACAAAGTATAAAACAGGTCACAAAAAAAAACAAATTACAAACTAAGTACAACAATACAGAGTAGGTAGGGACAAAACTAATATAAAGCAGATAAAAGTAAATCAGAAAAATATAATTTGTGGAAAAATCTAATATAGTTGGCTTCCAAGGGATCACCTACTTGAGAACATCTGTAATATCATAAAAAATGTTTTCATGTAAGTATTTTTTTAAGTATCTCCTGAAAATGTTGTAACCCTCTACTTGTGTGATTTTTTCTGGAAGTTTATTAAAGATTCGAATTCCCATACTTAGTGGGCCATTAAATGCAAGTTTCATTGTATCAATAGGGGTTTTAATCAGATATCTAGTTCTGGTGTTATAACGATGTGCATCACTCTGAGTGATTAGTGTATTTCTATTCCTGTAAATATAACTAGCAGCCTCTAAAATATAGAGACTTGGTAAAGTTAAATTAGGTAATGAAGAGAAGAGAGATCTGCAAGGATCATTCCATTTTTACATCATAATAATTCTAATACATTTTTTCTGTAGAACAAAAAGCATTTTCTGAAGTGAAGAAGATCCCCATAATAAAATACCATAAGTTAACCTTGATTGTACTTCTGCATAATAGAAATTTTTTAATGCTTCTAAGTTTAAAACTTTTACTAGACATCTCAACTGAAATACCTTAGTATTTACTATTTTTATTACTTCATATATATGTTCTTTCCATGTTAGGTTCTCATTTAGTGTAATGCCAAGAAATTTTGTTGTATTGCTGCGTGACACTATCGAATTTTGGGTTTTAACTGTTATATCTTGGACTACCTTTTGTTTGGTATGAAAGAGTAGAAAATGTGTTTTTTGCACGTTTAGATACAAACCATTATTCGAAAACCAAGTTTCCAACTTATTTAGTAAATCAGCGCATGACAACTGTATCTGGTGATGAGACTTTTCAGATATTATAATTGAAAGATCGTCTGCAAACATAATAATTTTATGATCTCTAAGATGACTCACTGTATCCGCTATAAACAAAGAAAACAATGTTGGCGATAGAACCCCCCCTTGAGGAACTCCCATATTTATCTGCGTAGTATCTGACGTGTAAGATTTCCTGATTCCATTGTTTGAATGTTGAATCTCAACCAACTGTCTTCTACCAGTCAAGTAAGATCTTAACCAGTCAAAGACAGCACCTCGAATTCCACAGTCCCATAATTTTTCTAATAATCGTGGATGGGGAACACAATCAAAAACTTTGCTGAGATCACAGGACAGTCCCACAGGACATTGTTTTTTATCTAGTTCAATCAAAATTTCAATATAAAAATCGATCGTAGCAGTACTGGTTGATTTGTTCCTTCTAAAACCATGTTGCTCTGCTGGTATTAGTTGGAATTTGTCTATACATGCATTGAGTCTATTCAACATACAGTATTCAAATATTTTAGAAATGCTTGAGGTGAGAGAAATTGGCCTATAATTAGAATCTCTCTTATGAACAGGAACAACTTTTGCCACTTTTAATCCTTCTGAGAATTTTCCTTTTTCAAAAGAATAGTTAATTAGATGTACCATTAGACTTACAATTTCATATTTGCAGTCTTTTATAAGTTTACAGGGTAATTCATCTGGGCCACTTGAGCCTTTATTTTTTAATTTTGAGAACATTGAAAGCATTTCCTCCTCAGAGAAAGGAATTAGTCCAATTGTATGTTTATTTGAAAAGGTACGATTTTGAAGAACATTACACTTTATAGGTATTTTCTTTATTATATCATATGGAGCATTGACAAAGAAATAATTAAAAGCATTTGCTATCTTTTCAGGAGATGATAGACAGTGTCCATTATGCAATAGCTCTATGTTGGCCCTATTAGTGGCGTTTTTGTTGCAAGTGTCTTTTATTATATCCCATGCAGATTTGTTTTTATTTTTAGACATCATAATTTTCTTATTATAATATCTTTTTTTGTATTGTTTACTAATTCGATGTGTTGTCTTTTCTGCTCTATGAAAACAGGAGTCAGGAGTGGATATAATTTTTGCATTTTATGTAGAGCTTTTAAATTTTGGCTGGATACTCTTATTTCATCAGTTACCCAGTTTTTTTTTCATGGACTTTACTTTTTAATGGAAAAATGTTGTTGAAATGTTTTACAATTATTGATGAGAAAATATTGAGTTTATTATCTAAGTTTGTTTCACTGTACATGTCTGACAAACCTCTTCATGGAGAATCTGTTTTAGTTTGTTTATTTTGGTTTTACTAAACTTTCTACTCATTTGTGAATTTTCTATGATAGTTGTAAAATCATTTGGGACCAATATAAACCTATGATCAGACATATATGTATCAACAACATCTGTAGATATGTCTAAATTTACAAAGATATTGTCAATTGTTGACTTACTTTAACTTGTTACTCTAGTATAATCATTTACAATACTATTTATCCCAAATTGAGACATAACATTTAAAAGCTTTTCCCTATATATATTTCTGTGATCAGTAATATCCACATTGAAATCACCTATAACCCAAAGAACTGACTCTGCAGTAAAAATACTATCTAAGATAATTTGTAATTTTTCTAAAAAAAAGTTCAAAGTTAGCAGAAGGAGATCGATATATTGCTAATATTTTATGTATTTTATTATTATAGGATTTCCATTCACATCCACAGCATTCGAAAATTTGTTCAATATTGTGCTGAGCTAAAGATAGTTCATTCGTTATTATTTCTTTTTTTACCCAGATTGCAACTCCCCCTCAAATATGGTGAGATAGCCATTCAAAGGAAAACTATTGATTTCCACTGAATGAAGACAATGCTCGGCAATGGATATAAAAAGAGGACTACCTAGGTTACTTAATTCTGCCTCAAGTATATTTTGTTTATTATTAAGTCCTTGAATATTACCAAAAAATAAAAATACACCAACCTCAGTTGTTGCTTCCCTATTTTTTTTTGTTTATAGTTGATGTTCTCAAATAAGGCCTTCCTTGGAGCCCTTAGTACTTCTTCCATGGAGCACACTATTTCACAAATGTCTGTTGGATGACTAACATCGGCTACATTCTCATCTGTAGGTGGTGAGTTACTTAAAAATCCTGTGGATGGTTGTAGTGTTTATATCTCCGATGGTCAAATCTTTTATAAGCAATAGATCTTGGCCAGGTTGAGGATTTATATATTTCATGCTTTAACTCAAAGTTTACTCCACACATAAAACATTTGTTCTGATCTTCCTTAGTTGGTAGTTCCTTGATAATGATGTCTGCATCCTTAAATACATCTTGTTTTTTTAAGAATCTGCTGATATCCTCTGCAGTAACTATCCTTTTTATTCTATATAGATATAACCATACTCTTCTTTGTATTCCAAAATCATTTCCTTCATCGTTATCTCCAAAATGTTTCGCTTTCATTTTTTGTTTATTTCCTTTGTATACAACTCTCTTGAACTCATTACTTTGTCCATCATGTTTAACATCTTCATTAATTTGAATTAGTTGATTCATTAAATTTGCTTGTTGATTGATCAAAGCATGATGTGTACTCATAGGTTGTGTCGGTGAATTATTTATATTCGCTTGGATTGCTGTAACTAGGTTTTCATATTTAAACTGATTTTTAGGGTTTCGGTACATTTTGTGGTTTGGCATATCCGTACTGCCAGAATTCAACTTTTCGTGATCCAAGGCCAAATGCTGATTTACCTTTTCATTTGCGATTTTATTGTGTTGTTTTTTATCATTTATGTTTTTTACCTTGTCGGTTTTTGTTTCTAACTTGATAATTTTTTCTTCTAAAAATTTGTTGTTTTGTTTTAACAACTTATTATTATCTAATAGTAACTGGTATTTTTCATCTTTTTCACTTAATAAACTCTTTAATAGTTGGATTTCTTTTCTTAGTTCTAGGTTATTGTGTTCATTGCCTTGTTTTTCTTCTTCATGCAAACTTGTTTTTTTACAGCAGATAATTCTGGTGTCACATATTTTAATGCACTGCACTTTATTTCTTGCTGCACATGAGAGATGATAAGTATTTCCACAGTTGATGCACACTAATAATTTCGTGGATTTAGTTTGACAACATTTTAGTTGTTTTTTTTTGAAGTTTTCTTCATTTACAGTACAGAGCAAATTCTCTTGGTCATCACTTGCGGCCATCTTGCATTTTATCTCTTCTCGGTTTTAATAGATTTGAGAAGCTGAAAACGAATTTAAGCAAAAAGTACAAGGTTAATCTAACAAAACTAAGGTAACCTCGAACTCTATTACTTAATTGTGTAATGAAAAAGGTAGGCATTTTAAGAACTTTGGTAGATCAAAATGATTTACCAGAAGAAGGTAATATTGATCATATTTGAAAGGACCATATGTACACTGGAATTGCAAGTTGTGAAAATAAACTAATTCACAAGTATCCATCCTGTCAGTTTATAAAGAATATAACAAGAGGTGTAGGCTTTCATGTCAAAGGATATACTGTGTTTTCCGGGCATTCTGCTGGAGTCTGTTGGTATTTCTTCCGAACGGTTCATTTGCAAATGCGACAAACATGTTTAGCGGCTCGAATGTAGGTAATACCTTGTGGAATGCTAAAAGTTGAGTATCAATTCGAGCATTCCACAAGGTATCAGTACACTGAACCTAAAGTTACTTATATTTAGACATCTTTAAATTAATCAAAAATAATAACATGGATATAAAAAATCCATCAATACAAATTAAAAGTAAGAATTTGGAGTATTTGTTGACATTTACTTTTAGTATTTAGTGAATTCAAAAATACCATTTTGTTTCTTTGAATTATTTCAAATCAAATATAATACAATAAATTCCATAAGAATATATGGTTTTTAAATGTAATATATTATAATTTTATTTTTGTTACAGGTGAGTAAGTTGGCAGGAGTAATAGTTATACGTGAGTATAAACGTCTAGATTTAAAAAAAGTTAAATTCTAGATGTTATAAGTAGAAATACACATTATATGCTTTAACCAAAAATGATGCTAAATCGAACAATAAGGAGATAACGGTGATCGTCATTAACTACATTAGAATATAATTTTAATAAGAACGATATTATACACGTATTAATCTTACATCAAGCTGTTCAAGTAAATAGACCAATCCCTAAAGCTATTCAAAATCACCATGCTATTGAAATATACCTCAAGAAAATTTATATTACAAATTATCGCCATCTATTGGGCTCTTGCAAGTTTGCAACTTTCATTGCTTTGTACATACAGTTTGTTAACTAAAATCAAAATTATGTTTCAATCGATCAATTTATTTCTGATAAATTTTATTAATTTTAATATCATACTTTTAATTTAGATTGTTTTTATTTTAACGGATAAATTTCGTATCATTTGACTAAGATTAGCAAAACCGTGAATTTGTGCACAGATCGTTTAATACAAGATAAATTGTTAGGCCTACTGTCCATGTAGCTTCGTTTAATACGCACACGTCATTTTCCACTTGCTGTGTACTTGATGGCATCTTGCATATCAAATAAACGGAGCTGTGTCCACACGTTCCACGATGCATCAAAGTCGCATTTGCGTAGTGGCATCCAATCGTCATGCAGCTTAAGTAACATGTCATAACTTCAAACTTATTGCAAGACGCAAACATGATATTTGTCTATTTATAATGGTTAGTTCAGCGGTAGATTTTGTCCAAACACAAGCCGATGTGTTTTCTCCGATTTAATTAAATGCAGGACTTCGTAAACTTGTAATTTATATTTTATAAAACTCAGGTATTATGTCTATAGAAAGTATTAAGTTAAAGGTTATCTAATACATTTTACTTTTACATACTTTTTGTAATTCTACATCACGATGAATAGATTATTTTAATGTACTATTAAAATATGTTTTCCTGATATATTTTTTACGCAATCACGCCAAAACTACTCAACAGTAAGTACCGAACCTTTGTTCTAGGCTAAGATATTCTCGCATAACAGTATAATGTTTTTGTATTAATGGTCCAACAATAGAGATTAAATTCGACTTTTATTCATTATGTATGTCTATTTCGTCTATTTCTAAGAAAATCAAATGCTAAAATCACATTTTCAACATCATTTGTCATTTTTACATAAAATAACGACTTTTAGCTTTGTAAAACGAAAGAGTAAAGAATATTCTAGCTTGTATGAAGTTTTTATGAAGTTACGTGGACAGAACGTTGAACTGTCGTCTTTTGCAGCCTTAGAGCTTATACTTTTGGAGGTATCCTGCAATGCGCAAATATTCCGCCAAGACTAAAAAGAGAGGGCAATAGAGAGAGCAAGAAGCTATTTTATTCTATTGGGAACTGCTTCCAATAAAATACGCCCGGCATGTAATTCATTGGCTGTTTTCACCCAAGGATAGTTAGAATTTTAAAAATTTTCGAATGAAACCAGCCACCTTGTGATGTATCACCCTGTGTTGGGCCCGCTTTCGAGTTATTGTGGCTTTTTGTCTATTGACATTTAAAGGGTTTCTCTTGTTTTGCTTCATCTGTTGGTAACAACTTAATTAGAAAAGGTTACGGTGCAAATATTAAGAGCCACTTTGTGACGTATGGTATCAAAAAAATTATATCTATCGAGTAATCCTTTATGTACTATCCTTGGTTTCCACCAACCAAGTAAAATAGCCTGCTACTTCCTCTATTGCCCTCTCTCTCTAGTCTTGGCACGCTATTACGTGCTCCAACATGCATGCAACCTACGAATGACTCTACTGGACAGTAAGCCTTAAGCCTAGTTCTGACTGTGCTAGTAATTTAGTCATATGGCGAGTAATTTAGTAACTATCCGTGTCTGAACAACGAAAATTTAGTCGAGTAGTTTAGCAAGCAATTTAGTCGAGCCGATCCATTTTGTTCTATTTTTTGGTCGAGTGGCGTCCCCCACTACGCGTCATTGCCAAAGGGGTTAATACTGTAGAGCACGTGAAGTAGCGAAATTATACGGTCACTGCTCACTGGTTCATCGGCTAAACAAGTCCGAACGTTTCAATAAGTCGAGTTCAACTACTGTTTGAGCTGTGGAGTTATTAGCTACCGTTTTGTTGGTTAGGTATTGCAAAAATGTAGTTTCTTTGAAATGAAGAAACAACTTTAAAATTTGTTTTCAAATATCTAGAATATGAGTGCGTATGGAATATTAAGTTGCAGGTTTTTCCACTTGCAGAATACACTAAACTTGTGTACTGCACTCGACCACAGTACGAACATTTTTGGGACAGTAATCATTGGAATAACTCGCGACTCGACTAAACTACTAGCGTAGTCTGAATTAGCCTTTAGATTTGCCTGTACTGATATTCATGGCCATCTTGGTTGTACCTACTTTGATTTGAATTTTGATATTTCAGTTTTATATTATTTGCCGTTACGTTATTACAGCATGGAGGTAAAGATATGTTTTAAATTCAATGAGAAAAGATCAAGATTTCAGTTGCGTTTACGGAGAAAAGTTGTCAACAATATGGTTATTATTTAACATTATTTAACAGCGGATGGATTGTACTTGTATTTCTTTAAATTTTCCCTAAAAAATTCATTACTATATGTATTTCGTTTAAATTAATATAATTATATTTAATCTGAAGATGTTTGGTTTAAGGTTTATTAACATGTAGTTAAGTTTTGTAATTATTTGTAAGGTAATAGTATATCCAGGGAAATGACAGAATAAGAATTCTAGATAATTCGTTTTATTACTCACTTTAAAACTCTTGAAGTTTTTTAGTCTCAGATCCCAAAATATTTTTGGAAATTGTAGCTATTAACTAACGTTTAAAAATAATACTTTTAATATTAATTTATTATTTAATACAATGTTAATAATTTTATAGGAAATTAAAAATTTTAACATTGAAAATTATAACTATATATTTAAATACCGATTCTTCCAATTATTTTTAGGTAGGTAATGTATCAGTTAGTTACTGTTAATCTTTTATATAATCTACTTTACATTACATGGCTCCATTCTTGCAAAATCCTGATCTTTATCTAAAATAAACATGTCATCAACATTTTAAAGATATATATATATATATATATATATATATATATATATATATATATATAAAGAAATTCAATGCATCTACTGATTTCTCATGGCAAGCTAGGTACCTACATTTGCTGTTAGATTGGTTTATTAACATATTATTATTACAATCTTCGAAGGTGTAGTGAAACAAATTGTCGATCAGTCGATAATAGAGAATATATTAAAGATTGGAGTTTTCATAGGTTTATTGGTCACATTTTTTTATATCTATGAACTATGATTAGATTACAAAGAACAATCCTCCTTTTTATTGGCTGGGACCGGTACTGGTAAATTGTTCGATATCATTTTACCAAGTCATGCATTTTTCAAATAATATTTATTTTTAATTAATAACTCATATATCTTTTTTATTTTAATAGAGTTGTCAATAAGACGTGAACCATTGCCAGAAGAGTCATGACGCCTACTTCTCCAATTTGTCCTCAACTTCATTTCTTATGGAAATATACTTTTGATAAAAAAACCTCAATAATGTTCACAATTTGATGAAATAGAGTCGAATTGAACACTAGTTTAGATAAAAAGAAATGTCACCTTAATTGACAAAATTAGAATACACATATTTTAAAATTTTCACAAATGTAGAAAAACAAGATATATTGAGAGTTTGTTACACATTTGATACAGTAAGAAAACAACTCAAATGTTTTTTGAGTTATATTCAGAAAGACCATAGGCGCGTAGAACATAATTAAAAATTTTTGTCGAACATTAAGTAAAATATTTGTAATAAACTGTATGCATAAAAAAATAATATAACACGTGCTCAAATTGACGACCTTCCTCTTGGGAATATAAACGATCAAGACGATTTCATTTGGTCGCACTAATAACATCTCTTCTTTTAATATATCTGAATTGTATAATAATGTTCTCTCTAAGTTCTCCTATCGTGTTATACTCTCGTTCCCAAGATACTGTATTTTTCAAATAAAAAGTAAGTTCGGGACACCTTACTGGCCATTTTACCAGCCTTAAATTTCCTATCTACCTATGTGGAAATCTGTGATCTAAATGGTGACAAACATCGACATATTCTTCAAGTCGGGTTCTCAAGAAATTTAAAGCTCCCTTGAAAAGATAATATTTGATCATTGCAAATTCCAGCCCATACATTTGAAGGAAAACGAACTTGCCTACTAACATCCCTTAAGGGTTATATTGACTCCATATAGGAAAAATTATTTCTACTGAATACGCCAAAATTTGAAAAAGTACTTTCGTCAGTTCAATTAATAGTTTTCAAAAATTCTGTAGCATCTCTCTATTTGAGAGCCATTTGCAAAACTCCATTCTTCTATCAGGATCACCTGGATATAGTTTCTGGGAAATTTTTTTGTATTTTATAACATTTTATACCACCATCTTTACAGACGCTAGTCTGTCGCACATCCATATCTGAAGAAACTTGATAAAATGTATTTGAAGGGTTCGCATTTATCTGAAAACCATAGCAAGAAAATATTACTTTTTTTATTCTAAACTTATAACATTTAAAGTTACCTCTATCAACAACTTATTTTTAGTACCTTATTTCTTTCTGCTTCCATACTGTAATGCTTTTATTTTACACTTTACGTTTTTAGATTTATTTAAACACTCCATGGAACTTACCATGTTTTATTTCCACTAATTAAAAAATTACCTTGAACTCTAGTTGTTTACTAGACGGCGACCGAATACCGAATCATCTCTTAGTCGGCTTCCGGTATTTATATATTTCTTCTTAGAAGGCTCTAGATTAAACAGCCACCCAGAGATTTCCTTCAAGAATTCTTGGACACTCGAGGACGTTAACAGCACTAGCCGCCGGCCTCAAAGCGCTAGACAGACTACCTCTAACCTCTAGGATTCGATGAATGCCCGCCACAATACACTCAGCCAAACGTTCATCTTAAATGTTAAATAACGTTCTATGTGGCTATTGCATTTCCGGATATAACTTAAAAATTGGAGCTGTTTTCGCACTGTTTCTATCAAATTTGTAATAAACTCTTAACATATCTCGCTTTTTTGATAATTTGTGTACTTCAATGTGGTTTCACAAGTACTTCGGTGGAGTCAAGGCCAACTAAGGTGATATTTCTTTTTTTCGTTGTGATTTTAAGATAGCGAATTATAACAAGTTGTATATCAATGAAATCAGAATGAAATGCACTATTTTTCTGTAGAAAAGTGTAATGTGGCGTCCATAAGAAAAAAAGTTGATGTTGGTAGAAGAAAATTTAAATTAAAAAAACGCCCTTTTTCAAGCACTAAATTACGCAAGTTTCCGAGATCCAAATGGTGAGGGTCGAATTTGAATTACCCCTTACATGTTCTCCTTTGCTTCGACATCAAAATACGTACTGAAATGTTGCAGACACATTTTATTTCTTGCTTAGTAGTTGAGTAACTATTGCATGTTTTGAAGTGACTTAAAGTTTCTATTTCGAAAAATCCGTTTTAAAATTTAAAACATAAATTTTATTCAAGCGAAACATACAAGTTTAATGTAGTTGCAATAAAAGCTAACATCAGACTAACTAAATTTTATGAATTGAAACAAAGAACGTTAAAAGCGCTGATTAAGAAAATGCGTCGAGTCTATTGTCGTGGGTTATACTGCTGTCGGATGAAGTCAAACGTGGTTCGTAACTAGTGGGTTATTGTTTTTTTAATTTATTTATTAATTTCCCGGTCTTTATTTATTAGTTGAACAATTTATAATTAAAACCTGGCTTTCAAATAGGTTTTTTACGTTTTTTTTTATTTGCTTGGAAAGCTGCCTCTTTATGTGATTTCAACTCGTGCTTCACACCAATTAACTCTTTGCAAACAAACAAATTTCATTCATCATTGAGCCATTCAGCGAACAAAACATTTCATTCTTAAAAGTCTAATTAATTTATTTTTCTCAACACAATCCCATCCAGCTTAATTCACCCATGAGTATTAATTACTCTGTTACAATGAACGGCCCACAATCTTTCCGTTGGTGTTTTCATCTCTCGCAACCCTGAATAAAAAGTACACTTGACAGTGTGGAGCAAGGCTTCCAGAAAATTCCAGTACACACGGCCGAAAGCTCCGCAAATGTGCGTTAAGCACATTTCACTTTGGACTTCGATCGGTTATCCCAGTCTGTTTACTACGTAAACCCCATGGTGAAAAATGATGTGGGAAATACGCCTTTTCTCTCCTACAGTTTTTGCGATACAGCCTACACACTGTTTGGCAAAATTGCTTTATTGAGATAATCCTTTGGCGGGAGGAGGCGTTACGAAGTTATCAGAGTTTATCTAACAAAGTTCGGGAATATGTTCTTTTTATAACACAGCAAAAAATAGCACTGCGTTTGTTTATCCTAAACAATTTTTTCCTTAATCTCAGGTAACAAAATGGATAGGTTATAATCACAAAAAGTTATAATTACCACCGAGGAAAGACGCTGTGTATAGAAACTAATTGACACTGTCAGCTTTAGAGAATATTGTAATCATAATATTCTTTATTACCCAACAGGAATATAAAACTCCCATTTATAGTGCTACATAAAAAAATGCAGAAAAAAAATTTAACACAATAAACAACTGCATAATTTAACATTTTGGAATATAATTATCACATAATTTGCGCGGTGTGGGCGGAGAGTTGCGTCAAAGTGACAGCCGAAAACTAACAAACACATAAAAAGAATTCATTTTGCCCTTACTGAAAATAAATTCGTACGATTGTACCGATTTTGTGTTGTCGCATCGTTCAGTTGGTTTCTTTTAGCTTTGACTTGAAGTTTATAATTGTGGCGGCGTATCGCACCGCCCTCACTGCGCTTATAACCCAACGCTTTAAAAAGAATTTATTTTCTCCTTATTGGTAAACAAATTGGTACGATTGTTGATTTAGTTGAACCTTATAATTCGTACTAACTTTTCGAGATTTTCCAATCCATTGAACGCAAGACAATATATTGTTTCTATGTTTCTAGCCGAGAACCCTCATCAGTTGCGCTCCCCGCAACTGATTGAATTCTATAATAATTATTAATATATATAGTATATGTAACTGAATTTAATATTTTATTGCGAAAATAATTCCGACATCCAGGAGTTTCAGGAAAAATCTAGCTCACAGAGACTCAAAATCGGGAATCGTACTGTGTGTGACGCTAGGATAGAAATCACACGAAAAAATTCGTAGGTTTCCTAAAACCTGTCAAAGAAATTACGATAATAACTTTTCAAAATTTTTACACAGCCTTCGGATGTGTTATTATCTGAATTTCTTATTTGTTATTGTCGTTAAATAAAGTTTTTAATAATTCGAAATCAAAGTTATATCAGAACCATAAAATAAAATGCGATAATATTAAGATCTTGATAAGGTTGGGCATGAAGAAAACGGTAAAGTTCCTCAATTTTAAAATAATTTTATTTCTTTCTTCCCATTATAAAATTACATTATTGAAAATGGCAAAATTTACTCAACATGAAATGCTTTAAAAATCCTTGTTTGATAAGTAGAACATACAACGCAAGATGTTCTGATGGTGAGCATCATCCAACAGCAGAAACTTAAAAAATAATGTAAAGATTCAATGCTAAAGGTAATGTTTGCTACTCTCAAAAACCAGAAAGGGCAAAATCACTGATAACCGAAGATAACGAATTCAGTATTCTAGCCATGTGAGTACCCGGTAATTTGAAGGGGATTTTGACATAAGTAGAACCTCTTTAAGGAGAAGAATATTAAAGTATAAATTCCATTCTATCCAATTACACTAAGAACTTACTTTTTGCAAAAAATTCAATCGGAATTAGAATTTTTTAATGAAATCTTGTTTATGGACTAGTGTATTTTTCATGTCAATGGATTCTTCAACAAACACGGTTTTCATTACTACTCGGGTCAAAACGCACACTTTTTCTACTTACATAGCGGGAGAGATGAACAGTTAATATTTGGATAGGAATATTTGATTTATTTAAACTCCTACAAGATGTTCTTCTTGTCCAATTAAGAAATATATAAATTGAGGAAGATAGGGCACCTCATCACCTTGCTGTGTTTTGATTTTATGGCTAAAAATTGATCTGATAGGCCAACACGTTGGTCAGGGAGATCGCAGGACATAACACTTCTTGATATCTGTCTGAGGGTGTGTTCACCGGACAAGTGAAGATATTAAAACGAGAAAAGGGAATGTTTTCATATCCATTAGCCATTAAATGTAATGCAGTTTCGAAATTATTTATGTTCAATAAGGAGATCCCCGAAATGAACAATTACTTTGAAGTTATGTATTATTTATTTGCTGTACCGTTTTGTTATTTATGAATTTATTGGTAATTCGTTAATTCTTGTCCATTTATTTGACTATTTAGTAAAGATTTTTGGAGAATCGTACTGTGTATTTTCCATGGCCAACTTTACTTCCGAGTGTTAAAACACTCGACAGTAATATAGAACTGAGCATTAGAAGGAAAATATAGAGAGAGATAAACTTATAACGTTGGAAATTAATGATATTTCACATTAACTGGCATGGGAAATTAAACTCCATGTTCTTTTATTATTACCCCAGTCAATAGAGATTTTTAAGTGAAATAAAATTCAACAGCACACCGCACACGCTATAACATTAGTAATAGTCAATAGATAATAACTGTAAAAATTATTTAAACAATAAAAAACCATAAAAAGTGATTCTCTTTTGTTTTTTGCTTGTGTTATGAAAACTTATGGGCGTTTACAAGTTCCGATCAGGCCATTTTTTCTCTGAGAAAATCCAGAGAAACTGATAAAAAATTACTTTGTAAAAAATATATAACTTTGTTGTAATAAAAACTGCAAAGGTAATTTTAAGCTCAATTATAGACGACCACGTTAGAAGTAATTAAGCCCAATATGGATTTTGTCGCCTAAGTAGTTTTTGCAGAATTCTAATCTAAACAATTAAGATATATATATATATATATATATATATATATATATATATATATATATATATTGCTATATAGTCCGTGGGTTCAATTTAAAAATTATTAAACTAATATGCACTTTCACTTTTCTAGAACTTTATTTACATTCAAACAGCTGATTTAAATACAATAACAATCCCATATACGCTAGACGTCGCGGTATAACTGAACTGCGATCGTGGCGTGCTTCCTTTAATACCAGTGTAGAATTCTCTCTTGACCACCTCGTACGGACCATCCCAGGCGGGTGTAAGCTTTGGGGATTTACCCTTGCTCCGTTGGGGGTTGTACAACCAGACTTTGTCCCTCTCCTGGAACCCGACTGAATTGGCCTTGAGGTCGTATCGCGTCTTCATCCGGTCACTGGGCTAATTCGTGTATTGCCAGCATGTTATGTCGGAGCTGGTCGGCATCATCGTCGATGTCTTGGGGAGGTTCTTCGGGGGAGCCAAATGCCAAGTCGCATGGTAATCGCAGCTCCTTTCCGAATAGGACCCTGGCTGGGGTCAGGCCTGTACTATTATGTACAGCAGAGCGATATGACAACAGGAATAGGGGAATATGCTCATCCCAATCACGCTGGTTATTGCTGACGACCTTGGATAGGTGTTGTTCCAAGGTCCTGTTGAATCTTTCCACCATTCCGTCTGACTGTGGGTGTAATGGTGTTGTTCTCGTTTTCCTTATCCCCAACATCGTGCAGACCTTCTGGAATACATTCGATTCGAAGTTACGCCCCTGGTCTGAATGTAATTCCATCGGGACGCCAAACCGGCTGAATAGTTGTTCTACTAGCACCGTCGCTACCGTGGTTGCCTCTTGGTTGGGTATCGCATATGCCTCAGGCCATTTGCTGAAGTAATCTATTGTGACCAGAATGTATTTGTTCCCCCTCTCAGACTCGGGAAACGGACCGGCGACATCGATGGCAATTCTCTCAAATGGGACGCCCACATTGTACTGCTGCATTCTGCCCTTGGTCCGGGTCTTCGGGCCCTTACTGGCGGCACATGTGGCACATTTGCGGCACCAAGCTCTGACGTCTTCGAAGTAATTCACCCAGTAGTACCGCTGGCGAACTTTGTCTAGGGTTTTATTCATGCCCAGGTGGCCTCCGGTAATTCCATCATGTACTTCGGTCAGGATGGCTGGTACCTTTTTCATCGAAACTACCAGTTGGGACTTGGTTTCTCGTCCATCAGCGCTTTCCCAAACTCGCTTGAGCTTTCCATTGTCTACTCTTAGAGAGTCCCACTGAGCCCATAACGATTTCAGCACGCCGGAGTATCTAGCTACCTCGTCCCATCGTGGCCTGGGTGCCCCTCTCATTTTGAGTGACAAGATTGGTTCGATGTCTGGATCAGTCATTTGATCCTGGATGCACTGTTCCGTTGTCCAGTCTTCATTGGCCTGCACTCGGATCTGCCTGATGGGGATACCTTCTCGCTGTTCCGTCCTCAGACAATGTCCGCATTCCGCTCTACAGGGTCTTCTGGATAGGGCATCGGCGTTATTGTGCAAACGGCCGGCACGGTGTTCCACCTTGAAGTCGTATTGCTGTAATTTCTCCATCCACCTGGCCAGTTGTCCTTCCGGTGTCTTCATGTCCAGCAGCCATTTGAGTGCGGCATGATCTGTTCGGATTAAGAAATGGCGACCATACAGGTATTTGTGGAAATGGTCTACAGCCCTTATTATTGCAAGAAGTTCTTTTCTGGTGACCCAATAATTTCTTTCTGGTTTCGAGAATCCACGGCTGTAGTACTCGATCACCCTCTCTTCACCATCTTGCACCTGGGATAGGACGGCCCCCAAACCGGCGTTGCTGGCGTCGGCCCAAGAAGCTTCGGAGTTCATGCTTGTCCCTCGGGACTGGCCAATCACGGATCGCTTCTATCTTGTCCTCGTTAGTGCGGATTCCTGACTCGGAAACGACGTGGCCCAAAAACTCTACTTCTTTTTGGAACAAAGAACACTTCTTCGGGTTGAGTCTCAGGTTGGCGTTATTAATTCTGGAGAATACTTCGCCCAGGTTCTTCAGATGGTCGTCGAATGTCTGGCCCATGACTAGAATGTCGTCGAGGTATACTAAGCACGTCCTCCATGTTAACCCGCTCAGTACATACTCCATTAGCCTCTCAAATGTAGCGGGTGCATTACATAACCCAAAGGGCATGACCGTGAACTGAAACAGCCCTTTACTGGTGGAGAACGCTGTCTTCTCTCTGTCGTTTGCATGTAGACCAACCTGCCAATATCCACTTTTTAGGTCTAGTGTGAAGAACCAACGGGAGCCTGCTAGTGTGGTCAAAGTGTCATCGATTCGGGGTAGTGGATAGCTGTCTTTCTTCGTGACATCATTCAGCTTTCTGTAATCCACGCAAAATCGGGTGGTTCCATCCTTCTTTTTAACTAACACGACGGGAGCAGACCATGGACTGATGGATGGCTCAATAACTCCATTGTGTAACATGGACTCGATGTTTTCCTCGACTGCCTGTTGTTGCCCCAATGGTAGTCGTCTAGGTGGTATTCTGATGGGTATGAGCCTTTCCGGTATCTATTCGATGCTGGATGATGTTGGTGCGACCGGTGGTTCCATTTTTACTGTTAAAAATTTGCCAGTGTTTTGTGATAAATTGCTTGGCTTTCTTCTGGTTCTCTGGTGTCAAGTGTGTCAAGTGGTCAGCAAACTGTTGTAGGAACTCTTTATCGGGCCCTGTCTCCTTCACCGACGTCTGGTACTCTTCTTCGCAATTGATGATGGTGTCTACTGGCTCGAAACAAGTTATATCTTGACCATTGGTAATTCTGATGTCGTTCTTGGACAAATTCAGGACTCTGATTGGTATATCTCGTCCGGTTTTAACTATAGCCCGTCCAATCAAGTAGTCATGAGCTGAGTGTACGGGCTCCACCATTTCAACGCAGCTCCCAGGATTGCTGTCTAGCCGCCCATGGATAATCTGTTCCGTTCGACCGGGAATTCTAGCTGAAGACTTTGCCACAATTTTTATGGGGGTTACTGATGTGTTGACGGGCCGTGTCAATACAAATTCCTCATTTAGGAACCGAAGAACATCATATCTCGGGTCTAACATAAATCCATGCTGGCTAATTAGGTCCATTCCCAGTATAAAATCGTCCTCAATATTCGCTACCAGGACCCTATGCCGGATCATGTTGTCCCCTATCTGTATAGCACGACATCTGCCTCACCCTGTATTGACATGGACTCGCCGGTGACTGTTCTGAGCTGGATGTTATTGGTAACTGGCCGAATTTCTGATGCTCTCAAAACCCTGGATTTGGCAATGGACATAGCGGCGCCGGTGTCGATGGTGATGGTAACTGTTCGCCCATTGATGGTGCCTCTGATGACTAGGCTGCCGCTATCTCGGCAAAATCCCCGGATGGATAACGTTTTGGGGGCTGGTGGAGGGACAGTCAGCATTCGCCCCCCTATGCTGACTGACTGACGGTCCCTGGAGATGTGGCTGTTCTGTTGGTTACCCCTGCTCGGTGATCGTTCAGGTGGCCTCACTCGACAATTACGTTGGAAGTGCCCTGTCCGTCCGCAGCGGTAACATGCCCCTCTGGTGCCAGTTCTTTGTGACCGGTCAAATATTTTGTTCAGACCAGCCAGCAGCGCTTGAAATTGTGACTCTGACTCTTCCTGGTTGAAGGAAACGGCTCGGACCCTCGGCTTGGACATGTTCATGACGGCCTCTATTTCCAAAGCCCGAAGTAGAGCTTCACTACTTTTCTTGACGCCACTCAGTCTTAAGTTTCTTTGTACTTCCACATCTCTGATGCCGTTTATGAAACTCTGTGTGGCCAACTGGTCTTTCGTTTCCTCTGGCAGGTCTGGGTAGGACAAGTGTACTAACCGTCTTCACCGGATCTTTGCGTTTTTCCATTTAGTTGGTCTTGGTATACCTGGCTCAAGGATTGATTGTCGTAACGTTTGCCTAGGATGGCGATGATCTTGTCGAAATTGTCTTGTTCATCGACTGGAATGCTCTGGAGGAGTTCTAGAGCCGGACCTCTTAAGGAAACTACCAGAGACGTGGATTTTTCATGATTATCCCATCCATTAGCTGTAACCACGGCCTCAAATTGCTGTTTATACATGGGTCAAGATGAACTGCCGTCGAATGTGGGTGGTTTACTAAAGGAACCTTTGGTACTCACGGTGTTCTGGTATTTTCCTCGCTGTAAGTCCTGTTGCATTTTTTTAATTTCTGTTTCTAGTTTATTTTGGATGGCACTGATTTTATCTTGTACTTCACTGTGTACTGTTTGCTTGATGGAACTGATTTGATCTTGAACTGTGTCTTGAATTGAACTGATTTCAAATTTTACCTGGCTTTGGATGGAATCGAGATCATCTACTTTTGTTTCAAGAGTATCCACGGTATTTTTTATGGTCTTAATGTCATCATTTATCTCTTTTATGTCTGACTCAACTATTTGCATTCTTTCATTAACTGTTTCATTAACTTGTCCTACTATTTGCATTAATTGTTCGAATTGCAGTTGTCTTTTCTGTTCAGTTTCGTGTCGACTTAATTCAATTTGATCTTGTTTTTCTACAAATTTCGAGAATAATCCTTCCATTAAATTTTGTTGTTTTTCTTACATGGCAGTGACAAGACTTTGTTGTTTTTCTTCCATGGCAGTGACAAGATTTTGTTGTTCGCTTTTCATTGTAGAAACAAGATTTTCTAATTCTATTTTACGTTTTTCATCGATATTAGTGACAAGATTTCCTAACTCAACTTTAAGTTTATCATCAAAAGATTTCACTAACCTTTTTTGAATTTCTTCTTGATGTTGTTTCTCCTTCTTGTCACGTTTTTCTAGAATCTGTGCAATTTTTTCGTCTATCTTTTCCATACTACGAGTTTCCATAAATCAATTTTCACTGCACTTAATCCTTTACTTCTGATCACCAAATTGCTATACAGTCCGTGGGTTCAATTTAAAAATTATTAAACTAATATGCACTTTCACTTTTCTAGAACTTTATTTACATTCAAACAGCTGATTTAAATACAATAACAATCCCATATACGCTAGTCGTCGCGGTATAACTGAACTGCGATCGTGGTGTGCTTCCTTTAATACCAGCGTAGAATTCTCCAGTAGAAATCGTCATCGCTCCTTCCGCTGCCGAGTCTTTTCGAGAATCGTATTTTTTATCTTAAAGCGTTTGTTGTCGTGCTGAAAGGACACAGGGTCGGCTTTGGGTAAATTTCGTAACAATATATATAACGGTACCGTGTTAACTGCATCCGTCTGATAGGGATACACCAAATACATTTTGAAAGTTCCTATCAATCAATTTGAATATTTTGGATTCTTGTTGAAATGCTGTTAAAATGGTTAAATATACTTGTGAATATTGCATTTTACCTGAGAGTTGGTGCCGGAGGTAGACAGAAGAAAATGTGGTGGGGATTGTCAAGCTAATTAAGGGGAACGGGCGCGACGGGTTGCTAACTATTGGGCTTAAGTAAAAATTCTTAATCTATATTTTATTATCATATGTGTCTTACACATTTAAATATATTATCGCTAAGAAAATAGCCTCGAGTGTCATGAATGGCATGTCCAAATAAGTAAAGTCAGTTAAGTGTATGTTAATATCAATATAATATATTGAACATTTTACGTACTGAAATATGCAATATATGTAATTTTTTTAAAATATCCTAATGGGATTCTTTTAATGAACAAAAAGATTGCTCGTTACAAGAATATAATAATTCTTGATTCACTTTTAAAAAATATGAAAAAGTACATATCTCCATACATTACAAAACATATGCTCTTGTTTATTTAGAAAAGTATACATCAATACAATAAAACTGTGTTTTTATCTAAAATACCTTATAATCCTTCATATCTCCGTTATTTGTTATAAAATCTAATTCCCACTATTTTTTGGTATACTCGACTATAACCTACAGAATCAGAAAAACAATTACTTGTCATAAGATTAACAGTAATATTATTAAATGAGTAAATTATATATAGTCAAATTTTGAATAAACACACAAATTTTAAAATATAAAATGACATTTATTCATTATTGTATAAATAATCCATTGAATTGAATACAAACTTATCGCATTCAAAAGATTCTACATCTAAATAATTCTTGGCCCCTAATAGCGAGCAACTACGATTAAGCAAATTCCCCTTTAACAGCTTGACTGTCGACTGACGCTTCGCACCCCACCTTTGACGTAACTGGCCTATAATGCAAGATGTAAATATTGTCAAATATTTGAATTTGCATCTTAGAATTCTGCCTTTTTTATCCATAGTTTCTTAACCATTGACAACGGGGTCTGACCTAGACCCCGAAACGTTTGGAATATACAGCAATTTTCTTAACTGTGGTGTTATTTCCCAAAAAGTACTTAGACACATCTTGTTTGTTCTGCAAATATCTTTGTTTGAAAAGCAATGTACTGCAAAAGATTATCGGTAAAAAGACGATTAAAGGCTTCATAGGGAATTAAGTTTGCACGACTTTTAATAATCTTTGGTAGACCGAAATCTGCAGTAAATATGTCAGGCTTCTTAATATTAGAAATATCTCAGGTTGTTCTTAAATTCATTTGCAAACTGTTTGCTATAGTAAATAGTGGCACTCATCTTCTGCACCCCATTCGCCTGAAGACTAAAGCTCGCTCGTCTTCATAATCAGATAACACAATTTCGCCAATGCCTGGATTACCAAACATAGCAGGACCTTCGCGTATAGACTCGACCTTACTGTCATTGTCTGAGTCTTGATCAGAAGGAATTGGATCATAATTATTCTCGATATCTATTTCAGCATACAATTCATTTTCTGTCATGTCTATCAAGTTGAAACCGAGTGTTTCACTTCGGCCATTCATGTTTCAAACAGCACGGAGGTATAACTTTGAAACACTAAAAAAAATAGTAAGATTCAATTCTAGTCATGGGTCAGACATTCGACGACCATTTGAAGAACCTGGGCGAAGTATTCTCCAGAATTAATAAAGCCAACCTGAGACTCAATCCGAAGAAGTGTTCCTTGTTCCAAAAAGAAGTATAGTTTTTGGGCCACGTAGTGTCCGAGTCAGGAATCCGCACCAACGAAGACAAGATAGAAGCCATCCGTGATTGGCCAGTTCCAAGAGACAAACATGAACTCCGAAGCTTCTTGGGCGTCTGTTCATACTACCGGCGTTTTGTTGAGGGATTTGCCACCTTCGCCACCTCTCTACATCGGCAGACCACTGAGAAAGAGACCTTCCATTGGAATCAGGATTGCGAAACTATGTTCCAGCCCAATCCTAACCTTTCCTACACAGTCCGGCAAGTTCATCTTAGACACCGACGCCAGCAACACAGGTTTGGGGGCCGTCCTATCCCAGATGGTGAAGAGAGAGTGATCGAGTATTACAGCCGAAGATTCTCGAAACCGGAAAGAAATTATTGCGTCACCAGAAAAGAACTTCTGTAGGGCTGTAGACCATTTCCACAAATACCTCTATGGTCGTCATTTCTTAATTCGAACAGATCATTCCCCACTCAAATGGCTGGTGGACATGAAGACACCGGAAGGACAACTGGCCAGATGGATGGAGAAATTACAGCAATACGACTTCAAGGTGGAACACCGTGCCGGCCGTTTGCACAATAACGCCGATGCCCTATCCAGAAGACCCTGTAGAGCGGAATGCGGACATTGTCTGAAGACGGAACAGAGAGAGGGTATCTCCATCAGGCAGATCCGAGTGCAGGCCAATGAAGACTGGACAACGGAACAGTACATCCAGGACCAAATGGCTGATCCAGATATCGAACCAATCTTGTCACTCAAACCGAGAGGGGCACCCAGGCCACGATGGGACGAGGTAACTAGATACTCCGGCGTGCTGAAATCGTTATGGGCTCAGTGGGACTCTCTAAGAGTAGACAATGGAATGCTCAAGCGAGTTTGGGAAAGCGCTGATCGACGAGAAACCAAGTCCCAACTGGTAGTTCCGAAGAAAAAGTACCAAATATCCTGACCGAAGTACATGATGGAATTACCGGAGGCCACCTGGGCATGAATAAAACCCTAGACAAAGTTCGGCATAGGTACTACTGGGTGAATTACTTAGAAGACGTCAGAGCTTGGTGCCGCAAATGTGCCACCTGTGCCGCCAGTTAGGGGCCGAAGACCCGGACCAAGGGCAGAATGCAGCAGTACAATGTGGGCGTCCCATTTGAGAGAATTGCCATCGATCTCGCCGGTTCGTTTCCCGAGTCTGAGAGGGGGAACAAATACATTCTGGTCGCAATGGATTACTTCAGCAAATGGCCTGAGACATATGCGATACCCAACCAAGAGGCAACCACGGTAGCGACGCAGCTAGTAGAACAACTATTTAGCAGGTTTGGCGTCCCGATGGAACTACATTCAGACCAGGGTCGTAACTTCGAATCGAATGTATTCCAGAAGGTTTGCACGATGTTAGGGATCAGGAAAACGAGAACAACACCATTGCACCCACAGTCAGACGGAATGGTGGAAAAGTTCAACAGGACCTTGGAACAACACCTATCGAAGGTCGTCAGCAATAACCAGCGTGATTGGCATGAACATATTCCCCTATTCCTATTGGCATATCTCTCTGCCGTACATAATAGTACAGGCCTGACCCCAGCCAGGGTCCTATTCGGAAAGGAGCTGCGATTACCCTGCGATTTGGCATTTGGCTCCCCCGAAGAACCTTCCCAAGACATCGAGGATTATGCCGACCAGCTCCGATATAACAGGCTGGCAATACATGAATTAGCCCGAACGCAGATGTTGGCCAGCAGTGACCGGATGAAGACGCGATACGACCTCAAGGCCATTTCAGTCGGGTTTCAGGAGAGAGACAAAGTCTGGCTGTAAAACCCCCACGGAGCAAGGGTAAATCCCCAAAGCTTACACCCGCCTGGGAAGGACCATACGAGGTAGTCAAGAGGCTTAATGACGTCGTCTACCGGATCCGTCGAAACCCCAAGGCTAATTTGAAGGTGGTCCATTTAGATCGACTTGCTCCCTACCATGGAGGGTATGTTTCTGATCGGGACGATCAGAATTAAAGGGGGCGCAGTGTTACGAAATTTACCCAAAGCCTACCCTGTTTCATTTCTGTACGACAACAAACGCTTTAGGATAAAAGAATGGTTCTCGAAAAGATTCGGCACCTGTAGGAGTGATGATGATTTTTACGAGAATATTCTTTGCTGGTTTTATAAAGGAAGGAGGCCACGATCCCGAATCAGTTGATGGAGCGAAGAGCTTATATGTAACATTGTTATTGTGATATTTGAATCAACTGTTGTACATTCGATGTAAATAAAAGTTTCTAGAAAAGTCAAAGTGAATATTAGTTTTATAATTTTAAATTGAGCGGTGAGCGGTTTTAAAGAAAACAGTGAAGATTCATTGAAATTCACTGAATACCCTTAAGTACTTTTTTTCTGATTTTCTGGTTTGTACAGCTGTTTCTGCTAATCTAAACAAAAATTTATCATTATGTGATAACGTAGCTTTCCGTGTTACCTACTCCCGGTATATTAAACTCATACATACAAAATAAAATCTAATGAATATTACCTACTTCAGTTCAAAATAGATTAAAAAAGCTGATTAAAGTTTATTAATAATTTTAAAAAGTAAGAGACTTCACAAAAGACCTAAAAATTAAAAATAAATCATTTTTTTGAATAAGTATTAACTATCTTCAAAGTGGAACTGGAAACACAATCTAAGGTGCTCATTGTGTACAAATAATTACCTACCTATATAGTATATTTTTGAAGTCGGTGACAAACAACAATCAAGTTTCATGAAGTACTAGATCTGTAAGCATAAAGGATTTTATGTTTACATGGCACCGACCAGGAGCCTCACTAAGTTACGCTGCCTTATTATTTTAAAATTTGTGCAGAAAGTAGTTACATCATCATGAAATATAAGTGGCACTAACCAAAGTTACTTGATATTCACAGTCGTCATTAAATTTTACCATTCTTATCATAATTCTCTTTTTCTAAAATTTTACGTTTTAGATACTATTTTTAGGTTGAGAATTATTTAACTAGGCAAAGTGTAATTGAATAAACCTTTATTTAATATTCTCTTTAGAAATGATTTTAATTTCATCTGAAATTTACGTCTTTGATTTTCTAAAATAATAACGTAGGGTTAGAGTTATAACATTGTGGAATAGGGTATTATTTTTGTTCCTCTGCAAATAATCTCTGTTTCGTTCAAAAAATGCATTAAAGTTCAGTTCTACGCTTCTTTCAACTAATGAACCCGCATTGACTAACTGCTTTTGTTCTTTTTTGCCCTTTTGATGCAATGAATTTCGTGATCTGTCAAGCATATATTTCAACTAAGTACAAAAGAGTTCCAGGTTCTATGCAGTTGAAAAATGTGAATGGTCTTGTAGAAGCAGAACATGGAAGTTTTATTTCCCCAAAGCACATTTACTTAGAGGAAGGTTTGAACTTTAACATAGTTTATTATGGAATGCATTGCATGGGGACTTTTAATAATGTGCGTTTTCGACTGTATGGAAGATATGTATAAAAAGTTTTATATGAGAATTTAAACATTTTCTATGCATGCATGTTAGAAATTTTACGGTATATTGCCCACAAAATTGGTAGAAGTCAGCATTAAAATAATTAGAACCATTCTGCCATTACAAATAGCCAATTTACTATTACTCAATGAAGGTAAAAATAAGCTATTAATTCCGAATTTTTTTTACCCTTATCTTCAAAAGTGACATTGTGTGGAATTGCGTTTTATGGGTGAAATCAACCCCTTTTGTGAAAAATTGAAAAAAAAATCAAATTTAAGCATTCTATCAATGGAATCTTAACTACTTATGTAAGTAAATATTCTTTAACATTTTGAGGCATGATTAGGGATTCACACGAGAGCGGGAACTTTCTCATTCGTCTCGTTCTCGCAAAAACGAGACTAGACGGTTTGGAAAATATTATGGGCGATACCGAGACCACATACTCGTACAAGTTCAACCTCAGATTTTCGTTTATGGGCTCGTTAAATTGCTTTTATGACGTTTGTATTCCAAAATTTAGAAAAGGTCTACACAGAAAACAATATATTTTACAATATATAAACTATCTGTGAAATATTTTATAGTAAATTTGAAACAGACTCAATAACCAAGTGGGATTTTTGACATTTTTACTTAACTTGTTAATGCTTCTGATAGTAACATACCTTTATCACAAATTTTTTAATCCTGGCAGATTTTTATATTTTAAATTTAAATAATTTTTTTAACAGATCGTTGGGTTACCTTACTATCTGTTGATATATGTGTCTATATTAAACTAGAGAGTATTAAACTGGAGAGTAATAAACGTATATACTATTAAAAGGGTTTCTTTGGCTTGAAATTTTCTGGCAAATCCGCTTATTTACAGAAAAACAGTAAACTTTTCTTATATACGACTGATCCCATTATAAATTCAATACTTAAGGGACAACTTTTATTGCCTCTAAAGACCTATGTTTGATAATTTTCTGTGTACTTATACATCTTGAGAATTTTTTTATTTTTTCTTGTATTTCATGAGTAAAGATGTGAACAATTAGTGTATACATCTGTGGAACTATATATATATATATTTTATATGTTGTAAATCACTTTAGATTTTAAAAAAAAAATTATTTATTCAAATACAAAAATTAAAACTTTAAACGAAACAGTAAATTGAAAATTAAATGAAATGACTAAATGGTACAAGTATACTAGGTAAATGACGACCGTGGGACCGCGTCGCTCTGATTTATAACATTAAAAAGCTGACTAATCAAAACAACGGTCAAGTCGATGCGTTCCCACGTTTACATAGCGAAGCAGGAAACTGGTCAGCGAAATATGATACTTTGTATCTTACACGTGCATGATATTTACGCCTAACAGCTCCCCTTTACCAAGAAAAGTTGATGCTGTAACATCAACTTTTGGAATTTACTGGACTAGCTAGATAAGCAAAAAAAAATACAATTATGGAAATAAAATAAAAGTAAATGAACATAATGATTAAGATTAAATAGGTTACATAAAAGGACAAAAAAATATATTAAACACAGAAAGTGAAATTAGTCTATAGAAACGTATCAATAAAAGTTCTCACTTCTATAGGTCTGGATGTTCTGGTTCCTCTCCGATGTGGGGCCTCAGCTTTGGTATGAGCCTGGAGAACGGTTTTGCCAAGGGTCTCAGATTCTCTGGATTAGAGATGTCGTTTTTCGGAGGTCTCTTAACGTGCCTTATAATTTTCAAGGAGCTGTATACAATAACAATTGTTACAATGATAATTATTGTAGCATATGTGAACCAGGAAATGTTTTTATTAACGAAGGGTTGGTTGATGAGATCGTCAAGATCCCTTGAATACTGGTCCAACTTGTGGTTGGCTATGGATAGTTCTTCCATGTTTAAATCGTCCAGTTTAAGGGGTTTAAGTTCTGGAATATCTAGTTTTTCGGGGTGAGAACTGCAACAGTTGTAAGGGATTAATACAGGGTATGAATTGTCGGAAATGTTTATAAGTTTTTGAGGTTCCGCTTGTATTTTTGTGATTCCCACGAAAGCACTGCAGTCTGATTGTAAGCGAATAATGGTATTGTTTGTTAAAACTATTGTCTTAGTATCTATTCCCGCACAATTAATTGTCACATGTAAGGGCTCGGACACTATAACAATCCACGTGTTAGTTTCTAGTCTTTGGACATTGTATCCTTCACTGAATACAACGGAGCTTTGGCAACTCTCCGGTACACTACGGATGTTCTTCAGAAGTTGAGCTTCGCAGGGTGCATTGGAGTCGATGGGGTAGGCATATAACTCAGAACACAGTTTTTGTTGTGGAGTTAGTGGCTTGCATACACTCAAGTCCTTAATGGGTATGTACATTAGAGAATCATCGTTTCGCGCAATATATTTTTGGGTGAATGAAAGAATATGATGAAAACCAGTTCTGTCATCTAAAATTGGGATAGGATATAAGTGGTAGGCGGTGTAGAGTTGTTGCTCTACAAGAGGAATTTTTAAAATAAAGACTAAATCTGAATTAGTTTGAAACGCTTCTAATTCGATTACTTCCAAATATTGGGCGACACTTGAATATCTGACAGGTAACGGTAGATTGTTTTTGACAAGATTTTGCGAAATTTCATGTAGTGACTTTATCAAATGATCAGGTGTGATTATTGAGGAATGAATTATTTTTAATCGAGCAAATGTTATGGAATTTAAAATATCATTGAGGTTATCCTCAAGAAATAAATAGCTTGCCATTAATTTTTCGCATATTCCCAAAAATGACTGTTTTGCTTGGATAAGGGCTATTTTGTCGTTTAGAGTATGTATTGCCAAATTTATTGCGTCAATGTTTTCGTTAAAGTTTGCTTCGTCAATTTGGAGTTTCTGAATGGTTTCATTGAAAGTCTTGATAATAGAAGTAGTTACGCTTATTTGATTTTTTAGGAGATTCTCTATTTGTAATTGTCCCTGATTAAGTTTGTTAATACTATCTGTGAAAAATGCGCCATCGGTTGCGTCAAGGTTTCCAGTGATGGCTTTAAAGATAGTTCCTACACCGTTAATTAGTCCTCGTTTGGATCTTTTAGTGTCCATGAATATTTCTGAAAATTTAGTTTTAATTGAATCTGAAATTTGGGATAAGAGACTGATGTGAGTTTGTACATCAATTCGGAATGCACCTGTGTCATGAAATTTGAAACCTGGGATGGGATCGACAGTGTTTTCTAATGTTTTGAGGATTCTGTTGTTGTTTTCAAAGATTTCTTTGAGTATCGTCAAGTTACGATGAACTAGTAATGTCCATTTATAGTTGGAGATGACTATTCTAGTTTCGTCGTGATAGTAAATACCAAGAGTGTTGTTTATTGGTTTGATGTTGAACTGTGAGACTGCTGATCCGAACAGCAGTAGTAACCTGAAAAGAAAGTTAGTTTTCAGAACAGAGTTTCATTCTGTCAAAGTTAACTTTCGTTCGTTGGTTTGTTTTGAGATTTAAGAGTGTGGCTGAATTATTGTGAATGTCTAAAATTTGGAATGGACCGTTGAATTTATTATGAAGTTTGTCTTTAATTTGGGATTCCTTGATGTAAACTTTGTCACCAATTTTAAATTCGGGAAGTTTGTCCGAAACGTGTTTATCAAAACGTTCTTTAGCCTTTTGCTTTTGTAAGTTAGTTTTTTCGCGGGCTACTTTGTAGTAATAGGAAATCCGATTGTTCAAGTCTCGTATATATTTACTAATCAGTTCCTTATGGTTGTAAGTGGTTTCAGGTGGTCTACTGGACGTATGTCCAAACACTAGTTCGTAAGGTGAAAAGCCATGGGTTTTGTTTGTCGAGTTATTGTAAGCAATAACCGCATACGGGAGTACATTTAGGGGATGTTCATCTGGATTTTCGGCTTTATGGATTCGAATCATTTCTAACAAAGTAGAATGAAATCGTTCTACAGAGTCGTTTGTTTGAGGATGGCCTACGCTTGAATAAGTTAGTTTGATGTCGTACAGTTTACACAAGTCTTTGAATATGGCGTTATCAAATTCCCTACCATAGTCACAATGGATACGCAATGGCGTACCAAAATGTTGGAAGTATAACATCATAGTACTGACAACTGATTTGGCTGATTTGTCTGCCAAAGCATAAGCTTGAGAGTATTTTGTCAGTTCGTCTCTTACAGATAAGATATAGTTCCTGTTAGGTATTTCTAGTATGTCAATATTAATTCGCTCAAATGGTGTTTTAGGCGTTTCCGTAATGACGAGGGGATTGTCTAGGTTTTTGCGACACGCTTTAGTTTTTTGACAAATTTCGCAGTTCTTAACGAAATTTTCAATGTCTTTTGTGAAACTTGGCCAGGTGTACATTTCTTTAATACGGCGGACGGTTTCGTTAATGCCGCGGTGTAAGTTATTTTTCCCGTTATGATATCGTTCAAGGATCAGCGGTATTTCGTCTTTTTCGGGGGTTTTTGTAACGTTTTGGCAAATTTTCCATTTGATTTCCTTTTCAGCGTAAATGAAAGAGAGCATCTCTAGAATCGGAAGATCGAGATTGTTTTCGACACAGTATGTTTTAGATGGAGATAAAGTATCTTGATGTTTATATATTGATGCAAAAAGAACTTCATTGACAATTTCAGGATCGTTTGGAAGTGGGATTATGAAATATTGCCTTCTGCTTACGGTTTTACTGGCGAATACATTAATTTTAAAGGTTTCGAAGTCAGCGACTTCTTCGAAAATATCTTCGAAGATGTCATGATGAAACTCCTGAAGATTGGATGATTGGGGGAAAATTAAAATGTTTTTATTTGTTTTGTCTAGTAGTTGGCAGTTGGAGAATTCAATTTTGCTGTAGTCAATTAAAGAAGTGGTTTTGTAACGTTCTATAAAGGTTTTAAATTCTTCGGACATAGTTTCAAGAGATATTTCATTTTGTTCGGGTTCAGGACTGTCGTCTTCGGATTCGTCGTTTAGGGGTAGGACTTTGAAGGGTGTTAGTTTTGATTTTGACTGAAATGATGAACATTCGTCAAGATGGTTGATTTTAATCCGTGATAAAGCATCAGCGTTCTTATTAACTTTACCAGGTTTGTAAATAATTTCATAGTCGTATTCTTCTAGTTTGAGTCTCCATCGGGCAAGTCTACTACCGGGATCTTTTATAGAAAATAGCCAGGTTAACGGGCGATGATCGGTCAGTAGTAGGAACTTACGGCCATAGATTATCGGACGAAAATGCTTAACCGCCCAGACAATGGCTAAGAGCTCTCGCTCAATGGTGGAGTACCGGGTTTCGGCTTTACAAAGGGTCCTAGAAGCATATCCAATCGGTAAATCCTTACCTATTGGCCCTTGAGATAATACGGCGCCGATGGCAAAAGCGCTGGCGTCTGTAGTCAGTATAAACGGTTCGTCAAAATTTGGGTAAATGAGTATAGGGGTGGAAGTCAATGTTCGTTTTAGTTCATTGAAGGATTTTACGCACTCCTCGTTAAAATTGAACGGTTGGTCTTTTTGTAATAGTTTTGTCAGTGGTTTGGAGATCTTTGCAAAGTTAGAAATGAACCTACGATAGTAACCAGCAAGGCCTAAAAAGGATTTTATGTCTTTAGGGTTTTTTGGTTGTGGAAAGTTTAAAATACAGTCTACTTTTGATGGATTGGGTTTAACACCGTCTTTAGTTATAAGATGTCCTAAGTAAGCGACCTCCTTGCGGAGAAATTCGCATTTGTCAGGCTGTATTTTAAGGTTAGCCTTTCTGAGTCTTTTAAATACGTCTGTCAGTCGTGATAGATGGTCGTGTATTGTAGGCGAGTAAATGATTATGTCATCCATGTAAACCAGACATCTTTCATTCTGGATTCCCATAAGAATGTTATCCATCACTCTTTGAAAGGTAGAAGGAGCATTCTTCAGTCCGAAGGGCATCCGGACGAACTCAAAATGTCCGTTCTCGACAGTGAATGCAGTTTTCGCGATGTCTTTTGGGTCTATTTCTATCTGGTGGAAACCAGAGGCGAGGTCAAGAGTCGTAAAGTACTGGCATTTGCCTAGTTGGTCTAGTAAGTCTGAGATGTTAGGTAGGGGGTACTTGTCATTGATTGTAAGTTCGTTAAGTTTGCGGTAGTCTACTACAACACGCCACTTCTGTTTTCCAGAGGCGTCTAATTTCTTTGGTACCACCCAGACGGGAGAGGACCAAGGCGAATTAGAGGGTCGTATAATGCCTTCATCGAGCATTTTTGCTACCTGGGACTTAACTTCTTGTTTGTGTACTTGGGGATAACGGTATGATTTTGTATAAACGGGTTTCGCGTTGTTGGTATCAATACTATGTTTGATTTCGTTTGTGAATGATAAGTGATCGCCTTCGAGGTAGAATATGTCTGAAAAGTCGAGGCATAATTGTAAAATTGAGTCTGACTCTTCGTCGTTTAAATGTTCTAGTCGGAGTTGTTTAACAATTTCTTCTTGTCTGTCGGGTTCGTTATAGTTCAAAGGAGTAGTTTGCGAGAGAGAATTCACAGAAAAGTTTTGTAACGGTTCGAGTTTTAGATTTGAAAAATTTACTATTTTAGGGATGGCATTCGCATTTAGAATAGATGTGAGAAATTGGCCTTTGTTGTCTACTGTAACAACAGCATTGGGGAGATGAACTTTTTCAATTTCCATACCGGTTAGAAGGGCTTCGGTGTTTCTTAGTTCACAGCTAAGTTTAAAGATTTGTTCGGTACGGGGTTCAATCGAAATTGTATTAATGGACGTATAAGAAGGGGGACATTGTATAGATTCAGTGGCATTGATTATATCGTCTGTCACTTTATACAGAGGAAGTGTCTTAAAGTTCGTTATTAGTTGTTTTTTGTCAAAATCTATAATGCAGTTGTAGTGCTCGAGAAAGTCAGAGCCTAACAAACCGTCGAATTCTATATCAAGGTTGCAGATGTAAACCTTGTGCGGATCTTTTATATTAAAAGGGACGAGGGTCGATTCGTTTATAAGGATTTTCTGGTTGGTAATTCCCTGAATTACTACGTTTTCCTGAAATCTTTCTCTGAAACGTGTGCAAGTGTCTGGTTTGAAAATAGAAAGACCAGCACCGGTGTCTATCAAGAGTTTATATGTGTTAGAAGAATCTGTGATGTAGTATAAATTTTTAGAATTTACGGTCAGAAGCGGTCTTATAGAAAGCTCTGTTCGGGGAAGTTCAAATTCGGGTCGAAACTGTCTAGATTTAGTGTTTGAATTTGGGTCTGAAGTTCTGTGATTTCCGGGGGTTCCGTTTGGAAAGGGAGATTCTGAAAATTTACGGATGAAAATTCGTGTTCATTTTCAACATAGTTGTCACATTCTGCGTTATCTGTTTTTGAGTAATAGTCGTAATCGGTATGTGTCGAGTCGCAATAGTCTTGGTCGTAACTTTCAAAATCGGTATTTTGGTATTGATTTTCGTATATGTTAGTATTGGGTTGATCGTACCCATAATTATAAGAATTGTTTAAGTGATGTGTTCGTTGTTGCCGGAAAAAGTTTTGATTAGGTTTATATTGACCTGAACTTTGGGGTTGTGTATTGGTTGAAGGACGAGGTTGTTGAAAGTTTCTGTTCTGCTGGAAACTCTGAGTATTGGGTTGGAATTGTGGCCTATTCTGGAATTGGCTCGGTTGTTGAGAGAATGGGTTAGGACGTATGTTTGAAAAGTTTTGCCCATAGTTTTGATTTTGTTGCATTTGTCTCGATTTAGTGAGACATTCGTTAACAGTATGCCCCATTCTTTTACAGAATGAACATTGTTTTTGTACTGGAAACAGGTTGGGTTTTCGAGGAGGTGGACCTTGGTTTCTAAAATTTGAAAATTTTTGAGATTCTAAGTGATGGAGTTGGAGTTCACGTTTTATGCGTGAAACGGCGGTGAGAATGTCTTTAGGATCGCTAGCACGAACTAGTTGTCCTATCTTTGGCTCTAAACCTGTTAGGAGGCTATTTAGTGCCATGGATTCGATCAAGTCGATTTGTGCCTGTTTCTCTTTTTGAGTCAAGTTTTGTTTGTTAACCGCAGCAAGCATTTTTGCTTGGTGGGTTTGTAGTCTGGCTGAAAATGTTAAGGGGGATTCGGAATTTAATTGCCTCATTCTTTGAAGATCTTGTATCAAGGCTGAGAGATCTCTAGGATCTCCAAAGTGGTTCTCTAAGAGTGTCTGAATTTCTGTCAGTTGAGTCGGGTTGCGAGAATTTATTAGTTCGGCAGCTCTGCCGCGAAGTTTATTTTTTATGTGCAATATTAAAAGCACTTGTTGATAGTCGGTTGCCATACTATGTGCAGTTTGACATGAAGAAATGAAAGTGTTTAAGAATATAGGGTTTCCGTCATATTCCGGAATTATTGCGAAAATTTCTGATATTTTGTATGGCTCTACAGTAGGAGTCGCCGCACCTTGTCTTGTAGTTGCCATTTCAAATATTCAAGTGTAACGAAAACGAAAATAAAAAATTTAATAAGATAGTAAAATGGAAGTAAGCAAGGTAACACAAAATAATTTATAAAAATTCAAAATTAAGGTATGAGTAAATTGGTTAAATAAATTCAACAGTTTGCGAACATAAAATAAAATAAAGCGTGGTAAAATAATTCAGAATAATAGTAAATGCGTTTCAAAAATTATTCAATAGCTTAAAACGTAATTCAAAGGAATAAGAAATATATGGAAATTTTAAACGAGAGAACTGATAATAATAATATAAAAATAAATATAAAAATCGTTTCAATTGGTAAATAATTGAATCAAAAACGAGATGTTTCTACATACGTTATTAGTACCCTAGGCATGAGACTGTTCTGGAGAAGCTGAGGACTGGTTAGCTGTAAGGTTGCGTGTTCCAGGTTCTCGCTGCCACAGTTGTTGTCTCCAGCAAGAGGTTGATTGTCCCACGAAGGTTTGGAAACCACCACGACTAGTTAGAATTCTCGTGTTCTAGTCGTTTTGGAACAATCCTACTGACTGCGCCAATTTTATATGTTGTAAATCACTTTAGATTTTTAAAAAAAAAAAATTATTTATTCAAATACAAAAATTAAAACTTTAAACGAAACAGTAAATTGAAAATTAAATGAAATGACTAAATGGTACAAGTATACTAGATAAATGACGACCGTGGGACCGCGTCGCTCTGATTTATAACATTAAAAAGCTGACTAATCAAAACAACGGTCAAGTCGATGCGTTCCCACGTTTACATAGCGAAGCAGGAAACTGGTCAGCGAAATATGATACTTTGTATCTTACACGTGCATGATATTTACGCCTAACATATATATATATATATATATATATATATATATATATATATACATATATATATATATATATATATATATATATATATATATATATGAATGAACCAGTCAGATACGTTAGTATTTGGTAACAAATTTCGATGCATAAAAATGGTTCATATATTACAATGACAATTTATGTCAAACTGCGTTACCAAAAATTCACAAAAACAGGTACATCATTGAAAGGTGATGTGATGCAAGCGTTATTATGTTTAAATTCTTGGTCATCTAGTAATTTAAAAGATAAAATTGAATTAGTAAAATAAAAACATGTATGTACTTGTTAAAATATTTTTGTATAATAGCGTAATAAAGACAGCTTTAAAAATTATTTATAATTAATTAGTATCGAGTTTACATAATATATATTATCATTGAGATTACTTAAACGAGAGGAGAAGAGACAACTGGCAACGAGACTTATTTTTTTAGGAATTGGCGAAACCTAGATTTTTGATACTCTCGTATCGTGTGAAGGCCTAAACTTAATTTATGTTTTCCAAAAAGTTTACAACGAAACTACTTCTTAAACTCGTATATCAGTAAAACATTGTTCTCTTTTGTCTGTTTTATTTTTGAATTGTCAACCCTTAAACAATACCCTTTCTCTTAAAATTAAAGAAAAAAATATTTCTTGGCAGATTTAACTCTTTCAATTTTGGATTTCCAATAAAATATAAATAAAAAGGCATTCTACTGAATATTTACAAGTTTATTAATTAATTTATTGGTTAATTTAAACCCCTAGAAACCACCGCTAACTTTAGAAAAATTAACAGTTTTATTAGCTCTCCAAAATCGTTTTCACTGGTTGGTGCGTTCCCGCAATTTGTTTAGTGTATTGTTAAAATTTGATTGAATTACTTTGTGTTAACAAAAGCGCATCATTTGTTGTTAAACCCACATTTTTGTTTGCACATCAATGAACATTACGTCGCTATTTTTTGTGTAACGTGTTGTCCAGATGAAGGTCTAAAAAGACAGGTCCTGCCGTTGCGGAGCTAAGCTCTGAAGAAAGAAGAACCAAGAAAACACCACCTGCAGAGCTTCGACGTAAAAGGTTAGTTAATAACTTTATTTGGTGAATTAATTTACGCGACGGCTCGTGTTTATTGATTGTTCCGCTAAAGGTCCTTCGTCATTTATATACTTGCATTGAACCAGCATTGAACTAAAACCGCAACATCTAATTCATAAATTTTTTTTTGATATTATATGTAATGTGTCATCGAAGACATTTCACTGCTCATGACTTATTTTATTATAGTCTGAAGGTTTAATAGCTTTGTATCTGCTATCATCATCAGGTGAATGATAGGAAATTCAGATTATCCCTGATATTTATATATACTGGTCCTGGTCATTAAGTCTTATTCGGTCCAATCAGGGTCGTTGTACCTGGCGGTTGGTTCTCGGTAATGCGTAGCGGCAGAGATCTAAGAAGAGCTCCCCAAATGTTTTAATTTCGACCCTGGGCTCCTTAATTATATTTTCGAAATCGAACAAAACATTTCAAAGTTTGTTTATTTTTTATCAAATATTAATTTATCAGAGCTATTATCACGTTCGACTTCCTTCTTCTTGGTCAAATGAAGGATAATTCTGACAACTTTCAGCACCCCATGTTCAACATATAGCATTGCAAAATAGATAAACTCTTCGGCAACTGTAAGAGGTGCCGCAATCTTTTTTGCGGTTGCATTATATCATGTGGTGTAGTTCTTCAGGTGCAGCGGATTTGCAGTTTTAATTGGCTGTAATGAACCCATAACAATAATCCAACCTCAGTCAAGTGGACAGATATTTTTATTGCCAAGCCATTGTGAGTTTGCAAATAAACCCTTTAACATGTTCATCTAGTGCACCAAAGAGATGAAAATTTCACTACACTATTTTTACTGGTTGCCTTGATGAATGATTAATAACGCATATGTTTCAGATATACTAACAAGTTATCGATACGATTCATTTTATTAATCGTTACACCTTTTGCAAGTCCCATTCAAAGTATTGGGCCAGCTGCACAGAGAGCTCTGCGAGCGCTTGTATGCGTGCGTATACACGATATTATAGTAGCTTAGGTCATTTACGGAAGAACAGACCTCTTATTGGCAAAATTCTATCATCAAGGTGTTCTAATGATAAAACGTCACTAATTGGCATAAAATTCAACATGTAACAAAAAAAAAAACGCGAAAAATCGTTAACAATTTGTTTTTTTTTTAATTGTTACACAACATCTACAGTATTGCTACTATGGGCAATATTGAAAAGAAATGAAAATCCTACAAAATAAACTACTATATGCTCAACTTCGTTAATTGGTTCCTTAGATAATGGAACCTTTACTTAGAATTAGGTTCTCTATAGACGCCCAAAAAATGTCAACCCTCGAGAAGGGGTGGCATCCACCCCTAGGGTAAAAGCACAAGGCACCATGTCACTTTTGATATTTGAGGCATCAACTTACTTATCCCAAAAAAATATATCACGCAAAAGGATGAAGGTTGAAAGATTTCGGAAACAAAAGACTTTATTACTCCAAGAAATGAACGAATTTTTAATTATTTTAAATTTAAATTAATTTAGTTCGGAACTATATTTCAAGATTAAATTGCCTCCAAAAAAACACATTTTTATAACAACCTATTAATTAAATTAAATAAAATATATTGAAAAAAAGTAAGAACTTACAAAATTTAGATTTTTAAAAGAAACTAATTAAAAAATGTCTACTCAACTTTTTATTCTTAATATCTTTACACTTCGATACCTACATGGTGGGTATGGGGAGAGGAAAAGGACGCATCAAGAAGTTTGTGGCCTTTTTAACATTGTTCATCCGAATACACAAATATCCCGTTCAATAGTGACGAAAACTTTGTGAAGGTACAACACAACTGGAACAGTTAGCAATTTACCAAAAAGTGGACGGTTAAAAAGTGCCAGTAATGAAGGTGTAGCTCAAAATGTTGCTATATCTTTGGAAGGAAATCCTCACTTATCCACTACCGACCTCGCCAATATGCATGGAATTAGCCGTCGCTCAGTAGGAAGGATATTAAGGCGAGAAAAATATCATCCATACAAAATTCGCCTCGTTCAAGAACTCTCCGAAGACGATTTCGACAAACGTTTGCAGCTTTGTGAAACGATGATGGATATTTGTAAACGTGATAATAATTTTATAAGAAATGTGGTGTTTTCAGACGAGGCTACATTTTGTTTAAATAGTACGGTTAAAACACAACATCCCCAAAAATTGAACGTTTGGGCCGGCATTTATAACAACAGAATCGTGGGATCCTTCTTCCTACAAGAAACTTTAAACGAAGATAGGTATTTACAGCTTTTGGAGACACAAGTTATTCCGGCATTGGAGGTAAATGGACAATTACCAAATAATATCTGGTTTCAGCAGGATGGAGCACCACCCCATTACGCTCGCATTGTTCGAGTTCATTTAGATAGGACATTTCATCACAGATGGATTGGAAGAAGGGGTACTTATGAATGGCCTGCACGAAGTCCCGACCTTAATCCACTAGACTATTTTCTGTGGGGCTACTTAAAGTCTAAGGTTTATGTTGATAGAGCAAATAATTTGCAAGAATTAGCTGCAAGAATAACTCAAGACATCCAGAGAATTACACCAGAAGTAATAGCTAATGTTACTAGAGAATTTAAAAACCGACTTGCTTATTGTCAAGAAGTAAACTGTGCTCAGTTTGAACATCTAATACTTTAAGTTTAGATAAGTTAAGTTTTAATGTTTTGAAAATCACTTTGATTTAGTTAATAATTATGATTATGTATTTCTTTAATGGATATTACATTTTTCCTTTCCTTAATTACTTTTCTGTTAATATATTGGTAGGTATTGAAGTAAACAATATCAAACCCGATATTTTTGTATTCGCAATAAAATGTTTCATCAGACACGAAAATACTATACAGGGTGTTTCATTGCAAATTTTAAAACAGTAAGTTCAAAATTGTAAAAAAATTTGGAAACAAATAGGCAATCTACTGCAGTATCCACCTTCCAGATTTCATTTTGATATCTCTAATAATTCAGATATATTTAATTGGTTCCACACATTTCCCCATCACTGTATATTAGTAGGACAAAAAAAATACACATATGATTGTCGCGAAAATCTCTTGAGATTTTGAGAGGAACTATAAATCTCTTAATAATATAATTTATTGAAAACAGTTATAAAAATGCTCTCTAAAAAACAATTTGTTGTCATGAGGTTAGCATACATACCATACATTTCTAACATGTGTTTCACATTTCATTACAACAAATCATGAGTGAAAAAATGTAACTCATCATATCGCTAGATTTGTTGTTTGTCCTACAATTTGCAGCTGCGTTTTATAATTGAGAGTTATGTCAACCTACTTTCAAAAGATAAAACTCTATTTCTGTATTTCCCATTTCCCGTTTTAAAACTAAACTTAAGGAAACCTCAAATATGCTACAATTGTATCAATTAAAAGAGAACAAATAGAATAATTGAGATAATTAACCAGCTTTACTTGTAAACTTCTCACCATTTAGATATAAACTTTCAATCTGATTTCTCCAGCTCCACATAATAAACTTCAACAAAGTTAATTTAAACCATTTAACAATTCTAATAACAACTTTTTACTTCTGTAATTGCCTATTTTCCATTTTTATATCCTTAACTTTGTTTTCTATCATAAAATTCCACTGACGATTTTTCAGTTAGTAGTTTTTCCCTACAGCGGCATAATTTCCTTTCAAGTTTTCCTTTTGTAAGGCCTTGCGGAATGTCGGAGAATTGTTTCCTTTCGTCCTCGTTGATTTAAAACGAGGTACTATAATTTTACGTGAAGCATGTTAGTGTCCGTGAAAATAGGAATAAAAAGATGTTGAATGAACACTTTTTATGGAGCAAGATTAATATCAACTTGCTGGAAAATAAATAATGCCTTTAGAAAATTCGTGATTTATTCGGAATGGTAATTTTAAAATATAGTTAAACCATTGTAAGCAAATTATTAATTATTTCGTATTATAGAAATTTGTAGTTATTTTAATAAAATTATTGGAGTTTATGAATTTTGATATTTCATAAAGTTGTATGACTTTAGTGTAACTTTATTCAAAATACAAATGTAGCAAATATTTCAAAGAGCAACCCTTGTTGGTATAAACAAATCGGAAAGGTTTGTAAAGGTTTAAAAAAATTAAATATATTAGAATTTCGGTATCCTTTTTTGTAAGTCTCACATCTAATATTAAACAACTTATACATCTTTACTATCTTTACTAACACCAAGAAATAGTTTAATTGGTTTAATTGGAACATGAGTACGATCCGAGATATGATGTCCTTCGACTCATAATTGAGAAATTTGTATTGACACGGCCAGTTAACAATTCAGCTACCATTAAAATTTTGGCGAAATCTTCAACCAGAATTCCCTGTCCCTGAAAGAGATTCTAGTAGGTGCGTTGGAATGGTGGAATAAATCCAGTTAGGTCATGACTACTTGGTTGGATGGGCTATAGATGAAACTGGACGAGACATACCAATTAGAGTCCTGAATATGTCCAAAAACGACATGCAAATTCCTAGTGGTCAAGAAATAGCTGGTTTCGAAACAGTAGACACCATCATCAATTGTGAAGACATCTGCGAATGAGATAAGTCTCATTAAAGAGTTTCTGAAACAGTATGCCACCA
This sequence comes from Octodonta nipae, assembly GCA_034190945.1. Classification (NCBI taxonomy): domain Eukaryota; kingdom Metazoa; phylum Arthropoda; class Insecta; order Coleoptera; family Chrysomelidae; genus Octodonta; species Octodonta nipae. Next base: position 28,856,125 of record CM067224.1, read on the forward strand.
CTTAACATACCTTACACCAGGGGAACAGCAGAAATGCATGTTATTAATCACAAATCAGTCAAATTTTTAATAGTCAGGATGGTACTACCGATCGTACAAACAACATCCAGCTCAGAATAGAATGCTCACCCGATCAAAATACCATCTTAGCACCTATCATCGGGGCAACAACAGGTAATGGAGGAAACTATCGAGTCCATGTTACAAAACGGAGTGATTGAGCCATCCAACAGTCCACGGACTGCTCCCGTTGTTTTATTAAAAAAGAAGGATGGAACCAACCGAGTTTGCCTGGATTAGAGAAAATTGACCAATGTGAGAAAGATAGACAGCTATCCCCGGGTCATGTTGGTTTTCCACACTACACCTAAAGAATGGATATTGGCAGGTTGGACTACATAAAAGCGTCAGAGAAAAGAGAGTTTTTTCTACGAGCAAAGAGCTGTTTCAATTCACGATCCTGCCGTTTGGGTTAGGTAGCGCTCCCCCTCGTCTGAGAAGCTAATGGAGTATATATTGAGAGGTTTGACATGGAGGACATGTTTAGTATACCTCGACGAAATTCTGGTCATTGGTCACACATTCGATGATCCTCTGAAGAACCTCGGCGAAGTATTTTGCAGAAGTAAGAATGCCAACATGAGACTCTTCCAAAAAGAGGTAGAGAGAGTTTTTGGGCCACGTTGTTCGTGAGTCAGGAATTCTTACAAAAGAAAGCAAGATAGAAGCCATTCGTGATTGACCGGTTTCGAGAGTAAACATGAATTACGAAGCTTCTGGGGTCTCTGTTCGTACCACAGGCGATTTGTTGAGGGATTTGCACCCACTATAGCGCCTCTAAATCGGCAGACCACTGAAAAAGAGATCCTTTTGTTGGAATCAGAATTATGAAATAGTATTCAGACGACTGAAGGCGGCGCTAAGTTCCAGCCCAATCCTAGGGTTTCCTTCACAGTTCGGCAAGTTCATCTTGGACACCGAAGTCAGCAACAGAAGGTTTGGGGCCGTCCTATCCGAGGTGCGAAGTGGTGAAGAGAGGGTGATAGATTACTACAGCCGTGGATTCACGAAACCGGAAAGGAATTAGTTTGTCACCAGAAAAGAACATCTTGCACAATCAGGGCTGTCGACTATTCCCACAAATATATGTATGGTCAAAACCGATCATGCCGCCCTCAAATGGCTCTTGGACATCAAGTCACCCAAGGGACAACTGGCCAGGAGGATGGAGAAATTACAGCAATACGATTTCAAGGTTAAACACCATCCCGGTTGTTTGTATAATAATGCTGATGTCTTGTCAAGAAGAAGAAAAAGATTGCGGACGCTGCCAGAAGGCCAAACTGCGTGTGGCTATATTCGTTCGACAGATTTGCGTGCAAATGTATTGATGACTAGCCAACGGCACAGTGTATACTGGACCAGTGACCAGTGGCCGATCCAAACGTTAAACCAATTCTTGGACGTCCTGAAGTCTTTATAGCCATATGAGAGTCTCTAAGAGTAAAGAGTGGAATGTTAAAGAGAATTTCGGTAAACAATTGCGGCAGAGCAACCAATTTCCAACTGGTAGTCCTAAAGTAAAGGACCGCCATGCTAGCCGAAGTACATAATGGAATTAACGGAGGTCATCTTGGCATGAATAATACTTTGGATAAAATTCGCCACTATTCGGTACTACTGGTTAAACTACATAAAACTCAATCCTTTGAATATAATATCACACCCATCTGAAGTTCAGATATATTAAGCTAACGAAATGAAAACCTACAAAGTCCAAGGCCAAGCCCAAGATTAGATTTCTCGAGATTTTTGAGTTTGTAAATTTTGCTAAGTATGTTTTTTGGGCTTCATGTGTATGAACTTAGGATTTGTTGGTTTGAAGTTTTTTTAGACAAAAGCTGTATTGTAGACTGTTCGTAAATTAGTATTGTTCTTATGTATGTAATACAAGTGAAAATGCGATTAATAACTGTTTTTTTTTTGCACATGACGAAATCCTGACTTCTTAGAGCAAAAAGTTCAACGGATTCTTGTTCTGCCATCCAAAATACATCTACACATAGGTGAGCCCTTTGCTTTTTTTAATTAGTAGACATCGCTGCTCATCCTGATTCACTGTCTAATTTTTTAATAGATGCAATATATTTTATCATAAAATTTATGCTACCTTGATTTTCTTTCTGCGTTTCTTTATAATTCAGAATGTAATCGGACTTCAGTGTTATAGATCTTTTTGCCTTACGTTTGATTTAATTGGATAATGTCTTATCACTCCCTTACCACATCTCCAAAAAAATATATTTTAAAAGAAATATATTCAATGTGACCCAGAACCTAGTAGGAAATCAGTTAATGTCTACATTAAGATAAATAAGAAATAGATCCTGAATTTGTATTATTTGTTACTAGGGAAATAAGTAAGAGTATTTTGTGAAAATATTGTTTATAATAATGTGACGAAGATGCAAACAATGCATATTCGATAAACATCTCACTAAATGCTAATTTTACCCGTACTTTTCACTCACATAAAAGGAATATACTCAAACATTCTCTACAACTTGCATTATATAGAAGATGAGTGAGGAACAAACTGTAAAACAGGTCAATCCTTGTCATAAATATGTATGTAGCGATTTGTTTAGGTTGAGTGTTGAGATAAACCGATCAATAATATATTAGCATTATATTTCAAACACACGCTTTAAGCATAGTTAAATTCTGAAAGGAAAATTCTGTCCTTCAGTTTTTTATCTCAAGGATAATACATTAATATAGAAAAGCTGACAACATACAGGGTTCACTGGTGAATCAGTTTTTGAGCATATTGGAATAGAGGATAGTATCTATGTATTAGAAATAAAACGTTTCAATTTGGAAGCATTTCTTTGTGTACATTGTCCTAATATTATCGGACAAAAAAATCCTTAGGTTGAAGCCGTGCAGTTTCTTAAAAGATAATCGTTTTTAATTTACACATGCGGTCTATTAATATATACCCGTTATTCGGCAGGACATGAGATGTCGCCATCTTTGAATATGGCGTCTTACCGCAAGAGTTCCCTTAAAGCAGTCGTAGACACTAGAAATGTTTTTTAGTGTCAATGTGGGTTTACAGTCCTCATAATGGTGTTTGATAAATCCAAGATAGTTAAGTAGTCATCAAGACCTCGCCAAATTAGAACAAAAAAGCACCAATACAACATCTTAAAAAGACATATAAACAAGATGGGCAAACTATGTACTCACGTGTAATAGTGTAAACAAAATGGATTGGAATAAGACAAAGATATTACTTAAAGAAGGGCACGCCAAAAAAAAAAAGAAAAATCTGTCTCTGCATGTTGTTAAATAATTGAGAAATTGGTACAGCCTCTGTAGAGATATCGGTATCAAGGCAACAACTCTAGGCAAATGAACATCAAAAAGGAAACTTCAAAGTCAATTAGTCAATGAATGGACAATTCCTGACAAGGAATCAAAACGTCATATAAAACAAACAAGTACCTCATAAAATACATCCAAACATATTATAGAGAAAAACTGCAAGAAGGCAACTACTGTTCCGAGCAGTTTCCATAAACTGCTCTTAGCTGTGATTTTCAATTACTGTTGTAATCTGTTATCTGTAATTTTTAGAAACCATTGTGAGGAGTGAAACCCTATATAAACATCCAAAATAACTATTTTCCTCCTCAATCATTCAGAAACTAATAAAGATGTTTGACTTGAGGTCCGATTTTGCTGGAAAAATATAATTTCCAGAAACCTACCTACACTTTGTCAAAAATGTTTTTACCTAATACAAATTGTCTTGAATAAAAAATGTCCCAATAATGTAAGAATTATTTTACAATAAATAGTATATTCTTAAACATACCCTTTAAGGATAATTAATTTATAAAAGTAAAAAGTATCAACATTCAACAATCAACGTATCGACCCTTACAATTTTACCTATGGTTTGATTCCATAGACATTAAGAGCATATGAGGTTTAAGGCTAGTGTGAGAACCTTTACAATATAAACAAATTCTTAGAGAGACCCAGTAAGGACAGATATTTTTTAAAAGTGAAAAAGTATCAACAAATCAACATATATACAGAATAAACATCTTGACTTAAGAAACATTCTTAATAAAAAATACGTAAATTAATTGCGGTATTCCTGAAATTCAACGATGGTGAAAGCCGAAATTTCTGATATACCTAGAGGACCCGACAGATGTTGTTCTGTTTAAATGTGGCGTGGGGCTATTACCGGGTTCAGCAAATGTTTTATGATATTAAAATTCGATAAACTCTATACTAATGTACAAAAAAAAAACCTAAAAAAAGGAATTCCTAGAACCCGATGTTTGTGCCAGCTACCGGGTTCAATTGTGAATCTAAACCATCCAGGGACCCACCCAAACATACACAAAAAATTTCATCACAATCCGTCCAACCGTTTACGATTCTATAAAGAACATACATACAAACATTCCAATTTATTTATAAAGATATAATAGAGACCAGTATAACGTTACGTTATTTTACATGTGATGAACTTTAAGGAACATTAAAAACATGTAAGCTACCGCTGCTCATGATTTGTAAAAAAATATAAGGGGCATAATGTAGAGTCCGAATTCATCTAAATTGAATATTCATGTACCCCATAATCGGATACCAAATCTAAGAACCATTCCAAATAATAGAAAGGATCATGCGCTTTTAGACTTTCAATATAGTCCAGGCCCTGGACTCCGATCAATAGAAAACTTTTGTAGAATCGAAAAGTGACGTCACTTTAGAAATGTTCGCACTCATAACTCGTATATCATCGTTATACGACGGTTATGCCTTATGACGACAAAATGACGTCACTTTTCGATTCTACAATACTTTTCTATCCATCAGAGTCCCACCGCAGATGTTTTTAAATCTTTTAATAGATGTTTCTAAAAAGCCTATTAGTCCAATTGTCTTTAAAATAGTGTTGTTTGGGAAACTGGATAGAGTGACCATCGGAGATTTCACATCAAATCAGTGGCTTTCTCAAGAAATAATTTGGTCAAGTGCGAGTTGGATGCTAAGGGTTCGGTACCACCTTTGAAATTTGATACAATGTAGGTAAATCAAAGTATATATTTTTCTAATATTCCAGTTTTAGACAACTGAGAATGAGTGGATTTTCGTATATATTTCTCAATATCTTTAAAACTAAGTGTTTTAAATTTATGTCTCACAAAGAGCCTTTTTATATTATCTGCTACCTGATGTGATTGATATTTATAAAATATTTATTTATTTTTTTGATTTGCCCCCCAAAATTAACATTAGAGTTTTCTTCTTGTTTTTTCTGTAAAGTTCAATTAATGTCCCATATCTATAAGTATTTTCAGGTCTTATAGTTACGGAAATTTATTTTAGTTATAGATATATTTTACAAATATGAAAAATATATTTATAATCCTCATACTGAGCCCTTTCATTTAATATATTACATGATGCGTTTGAAAAAGTTTAATTTTGTATTTTTGTATTTTCCGTTTAATTGTACAAATTCCCCTCCCCCCAAAGTAATATTAGTCTTCCTGTAAAGTTCAAGGCAGGCTCGATACCCGTATTTTTTTTCAAAATTTTCGGTTCTATATTCCGAAAATAAATAGGAGGAATGGGTATTTTTTTAATAATTGTGTTAATATCCTTTAAACAATTTATTTTAACAATATAAAACATATAATTGTTTTTTACATGATGCATTTGAAATAATTTAAATTTTATACTTTTCATTTAATTCTGTAATTGGCCCTCCAAAATTAATATGAAGGGTTTCTCCTTATTTTTCCTCTAAAGTTCGGGTGAAGCCCTTATTTCCACATTGTAGGTCTTTCAAATTTGGGAGAACGGGGAACGGGTAAATTTTTGTATATTTTTGTTAATATCTTTTAAACTAATTATTTTTAAAATATATATTTGTATTCCTCAGAATGACCTCTTTTATTCAATATATTACATGATGCGTTTGACATTTTCAAACTTTTTATTTTGTATTTAATTCTATAATTTGATCCTGAAAATTAATATTAGGGGTAACAGCCTTTAATCCCTAATTTATTTTAAAAATTTTAGGCTCAATAGTTTCGGAGATAAGGGAGAAATTGTTAATTTTTATGAATTTTCGCCCCTAATATCAAAATTTCTTCATTTATGATATTTACTCCTGATCGGGTCATCAAACTATACACTTACCAGATTTCAATCTTTCCCGTCAAACAATTTTGTAGAAAGTTGTTGTGATGTGAAAAACGGAGAAATCAGGAATGATTTTATAAGGGTTTCCGTATACTGTAATTATGAAACCCTAAAAAGTATAATTTTATAGGTACAGAGGTTAGTTTAATGTTCATATTTAGCAACATTAAGAGTATCATAAGAGTATCATTTGTCTTACATTTTAGGTAACATTAAAGTCGTATAAATTGTAACAATAATCATTAATAATTAAATAATATAAATAAGAGAAATTCGTCTCTAAGAGATGAACCAGCAATGGTGATTTTTTTGTACCGGTGCGGTATTACCTGTTACCTTAAAAAAGCCAAGACTAAGGATTTTGATGAAACATATTGTGTTTTGCATTTATCTATATGAAAAATATCCAAGTTTATTATTAACATTCAAAATTGTATTTATTTTATACCGAAGTTGTACCCATATAGGAGTTGTTAATTCCGAATATACAATTATCAAATTAAAATGAGTTGTTGATTTTACTTATTACAAGCATATGATTAGACTTAATAGAAATATATAATTTTTAATTTTAAACATATGCTCGGTAATGGAAGTCATAAAACAACTTTTATGTTACCTGTGTGCAGTCAATATAAGTCAATATAAAATTACTAAATAGTCATTGTTAAGTCGGTTTCATACAGATCCACAAACAAAGAACAAGGATTTCAATAAAATTAAATTGTACCCTGGAAAATCTCATAACGGTATTATCGAACGTCGCTGAAGTATCAGAGTTTGGTCAAATCTCATTAAAGTTCGGAGACGGTTTTATTCATTGGACTTGATCGAATTTGAAAGAATATGCCAATAATGGGATGAAACACAAAGGAAAAAAATGCCAAAGTTCCTGTTATAGGAGATTATTTAAAATCCGTTACAAATTTAGCATTTGGAAAGGTAACGGCTGAATGTGCTTAATTTGATCAGGAAATCATGTAACATAAGTGGAATGCATGTACTAGAAGATTAATATGGTTGTAATTTTCTCCATTATTGTATTTTAAAAATCGTCCGCTGATAAGTCTTTTAAACTAAGCCCTTAAAACTAGAACCCATATCCAAATTGTGATATGCTAATTTTTGTAATTTTAAGCTCTGGGTGTAGATTCCGATTGAATATCTAGAGTGTCTGGGAAAATGTGGAAAATGTCTGGGTTTCTGATAGCATCTGAACAAATAAGATGATAAGTTCCTATAAATTGACAACAGAAGAAATTCTTTAGGTGAAAAAATTTTACCTATGTTCGAACAAAATATTCGATTTATTTATTGGTCAGGCCAAACATATTGTTGTTGCAATCTGCGGCCGGCATTAGGTACATTGTCAAAGATCTTTGATGAAATCTTTTATAAAACATTGATCAAATATTTGATGTGAATATCAGAACAAATTCAATAAATGACATATTACACTACATCAAATATTTGATGAAATATTTTCTATTCAAAATGTAAGTAATTTTAATTTAAAAAAAAGTAATGGGCGCCTAGAAAGGAATAGTTTATCTATAGTGGACCTGATAAACAAAACTTCTTATTAGCAGTTTAACGAAGTTTGTTATTGGATCAACTGTTGGAATTTTTCCAAAAGGGCGTAGCTGATTCTTCGTAAAACAGTACAGAAGGGGCCGTTAACCACCAACGGTCAGCAAACCATCGCAGCAAACAGCTAACTTACACAAAAACAGATGGCAAGAATCCCAAAATAATTAATTTTGAATCGATGAGGCCACATTATAGATGTTGATACAATAATTGTCTATTGCTAAAGAAAGACACAAATGAAGAAATTGTATTAGTATAGAGAATTCACCTTCATCATTTTTAATCGAGTAAAACACTGCACTTTATTAGATATCTATACAGATCTCTGATATGATTTATAGATTACTATTTAACAACACAAAAAATTACATTCGTTTTTTCGGTCATTAACTTATGAATCCGTCGAGTTTTCTTTAACAGTCTTTTTACGTCCACACAATGGTACTAACAATTGTCATTGTTGGCAGTTAACATATTGTGTTTATTTTATATAAAATATACGAAATCAACAGTCTTCATACTTAAATAATAAAATTTATGCTTTATAATTCTACAATAAACGTCGGAGGCGCACATTTTAATTTTCACTGACAATTAACGTCAAAAATCTTTGATCAAATATAGGACGACGCGTGTAAATGTGATATTACACTATCAAATATCTTTGACAAAGATGTTATATCAAAGATATTTGATCAAATATTTGACAATATAATAGCGGCCTCACTATGGCACGAAACAATACGTAGGCGTGTCGCAATTAGAAGAAAATATTTTAATTGCTGTAGATGACACTCCATCAACGAACACTCTAAGCAATCTACAATTTCCAGCATAGTTTAGTACATCCAAAACAACAGTACATGAAGTTCTTCAAGAGTAGCTGTTTCATCCATATTATTGCAATGCAAATTTCAAATTATTGACTATTGAATTCGCAGCGAACTGATGTAAACTTCATTAGCAAAATGCTTTACACGGATGCAGCAAGGTTTACCAACATTTTAGCAGCAATATACACAACAAACATAAATGGGTTGAAAAAAAATCCCATGCCACTCTCATTTCAAATTCTCAACATCAGATCCAATCAATTAATAACTGGGCAGGAGTCATTGCTAATTTTCTGATTGGATCATTCGTATTTGCCGGAACTCTTGAATGGACAGTTTTATTCATAGCTTTTTTAGCATACTTTTCATGATAGAATAGAGCACTTACACTTGAAACTCGCCTATGATGCATGACTTCATTTTGAGTGTTGTTTGGCGGTAGCAAAGTCTATCCAGAGTGTGGGATAGGTGGACGAGTACCTATTGTCCAGCCTCGTCGAGCTGTAGAAGGCTTAAAGAGCCCATGTTGTACCCTTTTATGAAGATTTCAATAACTTCATTAAAGAGTGGGACAAGATATTTTTAATTTTTTTTTATTGATATTATGGTGTTCGGTCCATGCGTGGTTAGCTAGCCCAGACTTCGTTACCTCCGCCCTTTGAGTAGCTGTGCGGTGCTCCTTAATCCTGGTGTCCAGCGGTCGCCTTGTCTCTCCAATGTAAAGATTGCCACATTCACACGGTATGCTGTATATGCAGTTCTTTGGTATTGTTGGTGCGTCCGGCCTCGTTCTTGTTATCATGCTCCTCAAGGTGTTGTTGCTTTTGAAGATCATTCTGATTCCATAGCTGTGTGCAATTCTTCTAAGTTTCTCCGACAAGCCATCATTCACCTGATGACGATAGCAGATACACAGCTATTGAAATGTTGTGACATCAACCACTTCAAGATGATGGAAGTCCAAGGAAACTTCGAGGAACGAGTTACATTGTCTACCAACTTTAGACTAACTCTGAAACATATCTCTCTATATTCAAAGCACTGCCATTAAGTGCCTCTGGGTTATAGAAATTTAAAAATATGAATTCCTCTATTAGTCCGTCCCACATAGGTTTTACGATAGTCTGCACATGGAATCTCGTACACTCCCTGTTGTTCTAAAGGAATCCTCGTCTTCGGAGTCCTCAACACCGTGCTTATTTTGCTGTCTGTATTGAAAATAGTAGAAAATAGAAAAAAAAATTATTATAAATAAACACGAGTACCTTTTTTAGTCCAAGGTTCTAGCTATTAAGATTTGTATTTTCAAACTCTTTATATACAGGACGTTCAAAATTTAGGTTTTAAATCTTAGCCAGTTTCCGTTAAACTGAAAAAAAACAGATCCTTGCTAGTGCATCTTCATTTTTTACTAAATTATATGAAGTACTTTAAAAGTTATTAAAAAAAAATTAATATCCAGCAGCGTCCACTAGGAAAGTATATCTTCATAGGGGGAGAGGCTGTAGGAAAAATATAGTATACTAACTTGTCATCCAATTTTTTCTTCTATTTGAAGCCGGGAGACCTTCTAGATTGTCCCGGACACCCTGTATAGACTAACAACTAGTACCGAAAAACGCAGTTGATAGAACATACGGCAATAAAACGTATTAAAATTACCGTATTTAAATTGATATACATATTCTCCAGATTTACATCTACTATCTATGGTGGATAAACTATCAACCCCTCTTTCTATTCGAATACAGAGATTAATACTTTTTATAAACTAAAACGATAAACAGCAAGTTGTTTTCCTTATGTAGCCACGTTAATGGGTCACTGAGCTGTACATATGCAACTCTCAATTTTCGTTCACTTGTTCAGTGCGTGTAGTTTATATATTAGGTACTATTTGCAAATGATATGTAGAGTCCCAATTTTCAACCTAAGGATATGAAAAGGAATCCATAAATTTGCATGAATTCGAGTATTATCTACTAACTATTTAACAACAAATCTAATCGAATTAGAACCCCACACCATTAGAATTTAAATTAAAAACGGAATGCTTTTGGCATAGATACAGAAAATTTATTATTCTAAATGAATTTAAACAATCTACCTAGTATTTTACATCTATTCGCTTACATTGTTGTGCATTGTATTTTGTGGCTGGTAAAAAATTTGGGTGTAAGTAGGTAATTGTTTATTTACAGATATATATTTTTGTACATACATACTAAGAAGAGGTTTGTTTATTAGTATGTATAAATGTCTGGTACTACTCAACCAATTTAGAAATTTTCACTATTTGAAAGTTACACTGTTCGCGAGAAATATAGAATTTTTACAAAATTATTAAACACAATAAACTTAAAATTACAAATCATAGTATACCAGTATGTAAATATTTGTCAATATCTTACATTTACTGTAATAATCAAACAAATTGTTATTAATTTTATATTTCGTTAAGCTAATTATCTGCTATATATATAATTATTAAAATGTTTACATACTTTTACACAAGTAAAAAGAAAATGCTGTTTAATAATCTACTACATAATATTTTCACATCATTCAGTAAAATGAAACAAAGCTACCCATGCAACATTCTAGAATTTCATGTGTAAATTTAAGCAAGAAATTTTTTTACATGTATTTTTTTGTGAAAGATAGAATCTCCGAAAGACATTAACAACTACAGCTTATGCAAAGCCGTAGGGCGATTTAACACGTAAAATCTATCCAGTGGTCAATAAACATCACGGTGGAAACAAAAATGACCGTTTGCAAAACAACTATTGAACACATCACTATCACCACCCTCATAGGCAGTAGAAAATTCGAAAATAACATGTGTGACCAAACAATTAAAGAAATAGCCAACATAATACATAAATATTGAGGACTAAAGCAATTTCTAGTAAGAAGAAATTTACGATGCCATGAGAATAGAGAACTCAGGTTATTAAAGTGCGGAAAGCAGCTAAGGCCCTTCTTCCAAATATAGAGAAAATAATAAAGTGTCGCATCTAAGTGTTCCGTAAGTCATAAATATATATTTTTTAAATTTTCTAATTTCTGCGCAAAATTTGCTTAGATTTTTTGCACTCAATATTGTTGGATAGATAATTTCAAAGATTAGCAGGGAACCAGTCACTTTTCTTACTATTTTAATTGTTAAATTATGAGTTTTAAAATTATAAAAAATATACTCATTATCTCAACTTTTCGGTTGATCTGCTACATGATGAGTTTAATTTTGCTTTAATGTTTAATTAGTTTTCTAATTTGTATTGTAAAAATTATTGTTAACTCTCTTAACAGTTATACTGTTGTTTTTAGAAATCTGCTCCCAACTACCTCACTCTGGCTAATGTTATTAAATGTATTTTCGTGTTTCCTCTATTTCGCTCTATCGATTTTCTTGGAAAAGTTCTTTGATATTTTCTTGCAAGATTTTACAGATCATTGTCAGTTGATACTAAGTTATTAAAACTTTTTTATTAACAGAAAAAATGTTTGAAAAACATGTATTTTCCATTAAATTCACTAATGTAAACTGATCGTTCATTATAATTGAATCATATCCGATTCGCCTGCACTGCTAAATAGACACAGTCTCATATAGCAGAGTCATTTATGAAATTCTTGAATATATATCCTGAGTTTCCTTAAAATTAATAGACATTTAATTCAGACAGTTTGCAACACATACCTATTTATTACATAGTATGTAGCTTCCACAATTTCGTTTATGTACGTCATACGTTTATGTGTTCATTTAAGCAGGTGTTAAAATTCAATATTATAAAAAACCTATTATCTAAGATTAATAATATTTTCTAAAATGAATGTATATATTCCGACTTCCGGTCTGTACAGGAAGTTTGTTTGTTAAAATGGTAGTACCCAATTTTTACCGTGGTTTTTGAAAAAAAATATGAAAAGCAATCCATTTTTGTTCGTAGCGTTTTTTCAATGCGAATGGCATTTTGGCCTGAAAGTAGCCTTAAATTGCTTCCAGTATGTTATTTTAAGACAAGGACACATCTCGATTGTAAGACACTATTTCAAAAAAGTTTCCGAAAAAGGATGTATTAGGACTGGATAAGAAAAGGTCTTATCTGACGGGATGCATTTTTTAATAGAGATACCTAATTCTTACTGTGGGTATCGAAAGAAAATAATTAGCACTTTTTTTGGATTTTTTTTTTCAAGATTATGTTCCCAAATAACGAATATGTCATCAACATAGCGTCACCAACTCAAAGGTTTAATCTGTTTTGAGATAATTGTTTCTTGTTCAAATTTTTCCATAAAAGTGTTGCTTAAAGCAGGAGACAGACAGGAACCCATTGCCATACCAAAACCTTGTTTCATCATTAAGTTGAAAATAAGTCTTTGTACAAAATGTTAGTAGTTCCATTATTGTATCACTGGACAATTGTGTGAGTTGATTTAGTAAAGAATCGTGTTGTAAGCGTTCTTTTACTATGGGAAATGTTTTGGTGAAAGGAACATTATTATAAAAACTTGCTAGTGTGAAAGTATATTTGTATTGTATATTTGATATTTTTTCTAAGAGTTAGATTTACCAGTAAGTGGTGAAATAATTTTTAAAAGAAAGAGTTCACTGCATGGAAAATTTATAGAGCTGACAATTGGTCGGTTGAATTTATGAGTTTTAGGTAAACCATAGAAATGTGACTGTTTGGAATAGTGTGGAGTAAATACACTAACAGATATATTAACTTTAACTCTAATCATCCAAATTCAGTAAAAAGATGTAACATCAAATTTCTACATGACAGAGCAAAAACCATCGGTTCTAACATCAACAAATTCAATGTAAATATTATAAACGTTTATAAAAAATGTACTTTCTGCCAATAATTACCCAGAAAAAATTATATTAATTAATAAAAAGTTAAACAAAATCGAAGACCAAACGATCACTAACAACAAACTCCAAATTTCCCCAAGCAACACTGACTCCCAAGATAAGCACATCACTACATTAGCAGGGTCTAGAAAGAATGAAAAGAATGGGAAAAATATATAATATTAAAACATCATTTAAACAAAAAGTACACTAAAATCAATTATATCAAAAACGAAACCAAATTTATAAAATCCCTTGTGAATGTAATATATTCTATATTGGAGAAACTTCTAGACCTCTAAATGCTCAAATAAACGAACACAAAAATTACATTAAAAAAAACAGTTTGAAAAATTCAAAATTTGTGAACATGGTTAAAACGCTTATAATACGTGTACGCCGAATGTATCGCTATCTAAGTGAATTTGGAAGAGCTCGACTTATTGGTTAAAGGGTTTTTCAGTTGGAGTAATCGCTAACCAAACGAACAGAAATCCAACTACTGTTAGGAGATGTTGTCAAGTGTGGTTTGATAATACCCAAAATCGGAGAATACTAGGCCCCGGACCTGCAAGGGGCACAAATGAACTTCAAGATCAACGTCTAAGACATATGGCCTTTAGAGACCGATTTTCGACAACTCAAAATTTGGCTGATGTATGGTTAGGAAAACAAAACCAGCTTGAAGGTGTCCGAACGATAAGGACTTTTGGATTGCAACATTATCGACCCCATCTTGTGCTACCTCTGACCCTTGAGCATCGACGGCAACGACTACAGTGGTATAGAGAACGACAAGTTTGGAATGTATAATATAATCTTCTCTGATGAATCTCGATTCTGTTTGGGTGGACATGATGTTGAGCGAAATGTACACCGAACATTAGACGTTCTGGCATTTGGTGTTATTGCACATGAAAGTAGTTCACCTTAAGAGAGTCATAGTTACGACCGCAGCGGGGGGTCTGGGGTGCTCGTCGTGCCGCAAGCGGCTCGGATACTAGTGCCAGCGATAACATAAGTTTTAGCAGCTGGTCCGACACCTCAAACGACGGCCTCAGATCCTGGTCACCGCTGGTTTTGGCTCGGTCGTACCTCGGGCCTAATCCTGAAGCTCGAGTGCACACACCACAGTGTTAGCCACTGTTACAGCATTATCTATAAACCCACCTCGAAGAAGCAGGCGCCTGGTATAGCGTACACCTCGCTCCTCGGCCAAATCAACCCGAGGACTATTCCTCTAATGTGCAGACGATGTTCCCGGTCTGCTAGCGGACCTGCTTTGCCCAACGTTACATGCGAACGTTTTTGTGGGTGCAGGTGTGGACTAAGGTAGGATTTGCCTCGGATCCTAGACTGGTCATTCCCGCCAGGAACGGGACCCCCAGTCCGACACCTCAAACGGCCGTCGTCTACCTTCCCACGCTACAAGGGTGAATGCATCGTATGACCGACAACGAGAATCGACCATCCACCCAGGGGGTAATATCCAGCTACGCCATTGCCCGTGCGAGGCCAACCACAAATGGAGAGCCACCGGTAACCTCACCCAGTGGGGACTTCTCTCCACCCGCACTCCCCATTTTGGAATCTTACGAACGCCCCAGTTCGTTTAAGAGTTCCTACGCCGATGGGTCACACGCTCGACTCCCTTGACGGGAATCTCCCCCTTTTACTTTTCTGGACGAGCGAACATCCAGCTTTCGAGGTGTAGGTGCCTCTACTTGCGGGACGCTATGGCCCAGTTTTAGGAGTAACAGGCAAGAGGTTGGCAAAGGGCGCTCGTCTCGAATACTAGGTCGCGCCCCATACAGGGCGATGACCCGACATCTCAAGCGACGGTCCCACTGTTACCCGCCAGGTCGTCTCATCGCCACAATCCGGAGGGAAAGCAGGTCTGACGACTACTTGTATTAAAGGTTTAACAAGTGAACCTCGTTCCCATTCGCTCAATCCCGAAGGAAAGTGTGTCCGGCGAACTACTTGTGTAAAGTTTTGACAAGTCACACCCGAGGGTGGGGGCCCTCTCCTTCCCTAGTTACTAACGGGCACCGCGTTGTCGCCAGATAAGCCTGGAATCGACTGCCGTGACTCCGAAAGTTTTATGGGTTGCCACCGGGAAGTATTTTTGACAACCCCCACGTGAACCTGTTGCAATGGACGCCCAGATCCCTCAATCTTTCGTCCATAGAGCATGTTTAGGATATGACAGGTAGAGAGCTCGGAAATTTACCACAGCCCCCACGGACATTGAAGGTTTTAAGACGTGAAATACAGGTAGCTTGTGATAGCATTTCTCAAGAAGGAATAGACCACCTTATTGATTCAATACCAAGACGTTTTGGGGAATTTATAGATAACAGCGGTCGACAAACACATTATTAACATACTTAAAAAAAATAACTCCTGGGTATTTTCTATTGAAATTTTTAATCATTTACTCCTTACTATAGCTTTTATATTTTACCAAAACAATATTAAATTTAAACATCTCCTTCTGAGTGTTGCGACTGTGACATCATAGGGTTAGGTGTAACAACAAATTGTTTGTCCGAAATGTAATAGAATCAAACATATGAATTTTGTAATTTGTTGCAGGAATCCCGTTGAGCTTTGAGGTACGTGCGATGCTTGTCCGCTTGTTGGTGGACTTAACGACGATAAAAAATGTGGAGCTATGTTGTCGCAGCCGCCAGAGGTGACCCGCGAAGGCGGCCACCCGGTTCGGTGTTCACCGTCCAGTCGCACACGGCCGGTCCTGGGCCATGCAGGGACGGACTCAATTCCATATCATATACCACCAATAGATATAGATCACCCAATATCTATGGAAACGTAAGTAGCAGTGTAAAAATACGCATGTTAATATCAAATTTAGTGAGTTTATAACAGAGATAATAATGAAGCAAATTAGGGAAAAAACAGCGAGAGACTTTAGTATTCTATCTCGGATATAAATACATGTAGAAATAGTTGAACTTTATTAAGAACTCTAAAGACTGCTCTACCGTAAATACCTACTAATATATAACAAGGTAAAATTTGGCTGTTTGTTTCCTTGTTTGTTTGGTCTTAGGGGAAACGGAAATGCTAAACCGATTTAAAAAATTCTTTCACTAAGCTACACTATTCCAGGACGCCAAGCTGCATTCCAGAGCAGCTTAGATCATAATACCCAGAAATAATTCTTATTGAGTAGAATTTGTTCAGCTAAATGTTTGTTTATATTGTGAGGAACAAAATCAAATTATATTCCAAACCAATTATTTGTCTTGTCAATTAAGTATCGGAGTGAACATCAAAGTTTTACCCATAATATATTACTTTCAAAAATCTAAAAACTAAAAAGCAAGGCGCATTTTCACAGCCAGAACTTTAAAACACAACGCTTTCAATGCTGCTGAAATTGGATGTTTGTGTGTTAATATTATAGACCAATTAAAGATTCCATTTACAGCTTTATATAATTCCCACGAGCGCGCTCATTAGTGAAGGAATTAACATTAGATCTCCTTCGAACTGTGCACTCTAGTGAGAACTTCTGTGTTGTAAGCAAGGTAGTCCAGGCGAGATCTATTTAGAAATGAATTAGCTTAGCAATTCTTGATGGGAATTTAAATTTTTATGGGAATGTCTCCAGGAGATCCTTAGAGATAAAAATTTCCAGTTGTTTTGGTTCAAAAACCTGTGCTAAATTTTAATTTGGTCGGGATAAAATTTCTAAAGATATGTTTTACACTGAAAAAAAATCAAATTTCCCATAAAATAGTAATAAAATTTGCGAAAAAATATGTTAAAAAATAACGCTGTGTGGAATTGCTCAGCGGAAGCTGAAAAAGTAATAGATGCATTTGAATATTCAGACAGAAAAGCTATTTTATTACGAATATAATGGGGCAAGGTGGTACTTGACAAATCTTCTCGTTTTTGTACAATAATTTGGCAATCCAGCTCTCACCAAAAAATCTTTAAATTTTTGCATTTCCTGTGGTGGCCAAATATATATTCTACTAATCGCTGATATTTTTAAAACCTTTTATTTAGCTTGCAATATTCGGTCGTAAGTTACCCGTATCAAAATTTGCAACGAATTTGTCAACAACTTGGTATCTGATTGAGGTAATATTAGCATACTTATGGATAGACGGTGACAATGCAATATTACTTAGTACAATGGAGTTGTTCTGATGATGAATCCTGGAACTGGAACTTCCTGATGGCAAATAGTATGAAAGTCGAATTTGGGCTAGTTTCTTTTGTTGTTATATGTACTTTCAATTGTACACGATGACGAGGGCCTTTACAGTTGATGACGAGTGTCTGAAGAGGTACTCGAAGATTGCCAATGGAGATCCGTGATGAAAAGTGCTAAGAGCTTGTTTGTTGTTTAGAGTACCTTCCATTTTGCTGTAAAAAAAGATGTCTGTCTTTCTCAGGTCTCAGGTTCTGTTATTCTAAAAGCTTGTCAATGCAATTTGTCCCATTCCTTATGTACATTGCAAATTAAAATATTTTCATATTAAACCTATTTTTGTAAACAGCTACCTATCAAGTATTTGCAACTTTTAATATCATGAACCCTACGCTTTTTACGATGAAATGAATTATTTAGTTAATAAGTTAATTTTTATTTCTTATTCCAAATTAATTAAGCATAATTGATGGTTGGACTTTCTATTGCTGTAACACAAACTTTTCATGATAAATATTTATTTTCTACTTTTTAATTCGTGTTTTTTAAACTATAATTTATTTACTTTTTAGTTCACCTATTGTTTTACATCCTTGAAACAAATTTCGAAAAATTCAAATCTTTTGATGAGAAGAGCCTAAAGATTTTTCTGAAACTGAACTTTGACTTGTTGGCGTCGTAGGAAAATTATAAAATAGTTTACCGCCCAGATAGGGGATTTGTTTCTAACGGGGCTTTCGTTTATCAATTTGTTAAACAATTCGAGAATTTCTAAGTTTCATCTTTAACGTATAAAGTAAAAAATTCAGAAGCACAAAAAATAAAGAAGAGGGAAATATAAACGTATATATTTATTTTGTCTCTTTTTAGATATTTAGAGACATTAATATCTAGACAAACATCAAACTTGTTATGTAAATGAACAATTTATTAAAAAAATAAGAGAAAGTTGATATTCCCATAAACAATATTTGTTCGTCTGAACGGGTAAGTTTGATTTACACTAAACCAATCTCATGAAGCCTTCTAAAATAATTATATAAAGGAAATAAGCTTTATAATATTTAACTCAAAAGCATTTACTCAATTTACAATAATTACTTGGCAACCAAGCAGTCATACATCCCTTTTAGTTTATTCAACGTTTTTCATTAAAAATTTTGTTTCCAGCAGGACGGCTCCATTACCAGGACCTTTTCCAGAGACGAGCTTAGCAACTCAACCTTGTTATCTCGAGACGGATCTAGAGATGTCTTGGCAGAAGTTCGTGTCCACGGTCCATTTACCGAGAGATGTACCAGCCCTTCCCACCCTTTGCAAGTAAGAATAATATATAGAATTGAAATGTTCAAAATGGATTAAGTAGAGTTAATCGATTCTTTAGCATATTAAAACTATTAATGTTTCACAGTTTTTTTAGAATATAAAAACATTGAAAAAATTCAAACATCTAACACAATTATAAAATTTTCAGGGGGCACTTTAAACATTATTTGTAACAGTGAAACATTTTACACACAAAATATTTCACTTTTCTACCAATAAATTTTTTCACAACCTACTTGCAACACTGAATGTGCTGTTTGCTTTAATGCAAACTAAATAAGTTAAAAAGCAAAAGTTTTAGTATTTCATGCATATAAACGGTGTTCAAAACCTCTGTGAAAAACTGTAAAAGTGATTCTTTGTTAACATTCAAAAGTACTTTGTCTATAAATATCGGTAAAAAATCATTAATTAGAAGATATTTCGTTGTAAATAAATGAAAATAATAACGTTTTAAAGTTTGATTTTTTTTATATTAATACTACTATTATTGAAAAATATGCTTTAATTAAATTGTTTTAATCAAAATGGGAAGATTTGAAGTAGAGTAACAAAGCATCTTAAAACATTTATGAATAATAAAGGTATTTTTGGGACAATTTTGAATAGCATCAGACCAACGTTGTAATTTCCATAAGACAGTGACAAAAGTGATACCCATACCTTAAATTTACTGTAAAAATTAAAAACATAAATAGATTTAGTTAAATAAGAGAGCAATAAGCTCAAATTGCTAAAAGGTAGATAGGTTTCAAGAAAATTCTAAAATACAATGTTAAACATAAGCGGGACTGATAATAAGGTGCAACAAAATATCTGAAAATGTAGCGTTTGTAGCATTTAATTAAAAATAATTTATTATTGTAAATAACTAATATGTCCATCAAGTTGACAGCCAATGCGTTCGTTAATCTGTTGAAACCGAGATTATATTGCTACGAAATTTACCTAAGCCGGCCCTGGTTTCATTCCAATACATCAATCGATGAGAGGACAAAAAAATTAACCTCCAAATAACTCGACAACTGTAAAATTGAGACTGGATTGTACGAGAGAATTCGATGCTGATTTTAAAAGAAACGGCCCATCATCGCAAGAGTGAGTTAGTGCGGCGACATTTAAATGTCATAAATCAAATTTTCATTTGGCAATTTACATCAATAAATGTAAAGCCATTGACAACGAAGTCAGAATAGACTTTGAAACATTTGGTTTTCCTTCAATATACGTCGTTTTATTTGGATTGTAGTGTTATTGCCCAAAAAAAAACATAAAATTAATCAAGAATATGCCACAAACAACGTTTAGAAGACAATTTTACTTACTTATAGTACGAGATCCGGCTGCAGAATTAGTGCACCCATCGAGTGTTTGCTAAAAACCACTTTTTTATACATTTATATATAAATAGGCAAAGACAAAACGGTTAGGTACCATTTTCTCCTCGGTTTCTCTACCGATTTTCTTTATTTTTGATTTGTTTAGTAGCTATTGACGACATTCAGTGCAGAATATATAAAGAATCTTTATTTATAACTTTTAAAATAGCTAATTCAGAGATAAATTATTAATAAAATTCAAGTGAGTGGCGCCCACTATGAAGAAGTAGCTTAATCTAATATTCGAATTTTGACAGTATTCAACAGTAAAAATCAATGGAGGACAATCATAGCGAGGTATAAAAAATAGTGAATTAATCGACTTTTACGTGCAAAGATGTATGCTATGAAAGCCTTCGTTTCTATTAATTCATGATGTTAATTTTTTACAAAAACGATGACAGCTATTACTGAAGTGACCAAAGCGAATGTGTTTACGTATACGAAGGTTGCACATTTACAGAAGAATCCAAATGAAAAGTTTTATGTAAGTACACAATTTAGAAATTCTAAAGCTAATTGATACATTTGATTTCCGAACCTAAAGAGTAGAGTATCTACATTCTTTTAGTCATGAATGTTTCACAAATCTAATAGCAATTTGCATATGTATCCATTATCAAAAGCTACGAAAAAACTCAGGAGATGTGATATGCAAATATTTTTATAATTATTTATATTTATGTCATGTGCAAATAAAACTATAAAATAAGACCAATCAATTTGCAGTTTCGTTTGGTATAAGGTAATCTTATAAATTAATTTTAACATCTCGTCTAAAAATTAGCAGTCAGTCAGAAATTGTTTATTGTTCTTTTAACACGATGTGATATGCTGCAATATATTTTTTCTTATTTATCTAATAATATAATACCTATAATGTTTGTTTATTTACATGCATCTTATTTATATGTAATTTTCGCAAACGGCACCACGATTTTGTCGAAATTCCATTTCGGGGTTTTGGCATGTACAAATCGGGATCAATCGTATTACCGAGAGATAACGAGATTGTGACTATTAAAACTGCTACAGAAAAATTAATTCAATATAAATTGATGTTTAGGATCTTATAAGAATTTTATCACTACTTGATATTTTTCTAACATTACATTTTTACAGTTGAACATTTCAAGATTTTAAAGTATAAAGTGCTGGTTATGCGATTATGTGATGGGTAAAAAGTTATGTGTTGTGGCCCTCAATGAAGTTGCCATGAGCAGTAACATATATGCATATATAAACTGAGATATAAGGCGCTGTAGGTTATAATTATATAGGGTGATACCAGAAATGTTAGAAACCAAATTTTTTATTGGGTGTCCCATAAACAGTTGCATACACATATATATTGGGTAGTCCATAGACAGTAACATATACAAGGTGGTGGAAATATATTATAAGTGAAATTATTGTAATGAGTATTTTAATAAGTTTTGACATTAAACTGAATCACTTCATCTTGAGAAAAATTAGACCAAATATCCGATTATATGTATATATGTATGTACCTACCAACATTTTTGATGAACCTTTGCAATTACGATTAAATCACGTTCACCCATGTAGGTACTATTAATTAAACATACAAATGGAAATTTTGAAATTTCGATTCAAATAGAATTGTTATTTACGGTTATTTGTTATATTATCCTACCGGTTAACAGCTGAATTATTTAATTTTAAGAAATTTCACTAGATTTTTGTCTTTAATTTCCGCTTACTGCCTCTTTGCCATACCTTATATCATTAAGCTATGCATTAAAAATGTGCTCACAAATAAAGTCCTATTAATTACATATGAAAAACATGTTGAATTTTGTTAGGAACTGACACAATTGGTCGAATTTCGACCACTTGGCGATCGCTTGTATTTATGATTAGGCAATATATGTATAAAGACTCTGAATTCACGGTTGCCGTTGCGCACCTCTTCGCAGCCTGGTGTACACAGATATGTTTTCGTTACATTTATACGCTCTTAACGTACATATATACATTTATTATTTGTATATAATATTAAAGCTATTTTTTTCTGTTTATTATGATATACGGTTGCCTAATTAAATCTTGCCGCAAATAAGGATTGTTGTCTGTTAAAAATGGTAAATATTAGAGATAGAGTGAAAAAGTGCTAGCGCCTAAAATCACCAGTCGTTCGTAATACACAACATAATATATATTGCTGTTACATTTGTACTTCTAAAAACTAACCAATGTGAAATAAAATTGATAAAGATGAAGGCGTGATTTCTGTGTGACAAAAAATGGACTTTGATAATGCATCATTCAAAGAGTGGTCGCTAATGTTAATGTTCCGTCGTATGAAAAAATTAAATATCATGACACTTTATTTACAGTGGAGTCTAGGGATGATTTTAATTAATATGTACAAAACGATGTCTTACTTGAATAAAGTCACATATTTTGTTAAACAGTGCTTGTACAATACAGTTTTCTTTTTTTACATTTGTGATTTTTTTTTGTAATTTTTAAATTTGTCATTTTGAAAAAAAAAGAAATTTCATTGGAGTGTTTATTATATTAAGTTGTACCTACTATTGTTTGAACCGGTGTTAGAGAACACTGGCATCCGAAGCATGCGCATTGGCTTTAAACCGTCGTACAGCTCCTTCCTCGTCTGACTGGTGATGTTACGCATTAGCTCCACGTCACTCTAGCTTTAATATTTTCCATCTTTAACAGCCAGCAACCCTTATTTGGGGCCAGATTTAAATAGGCAACCATGCAACCGTATATCATAATAAAAAGAAAAAAATAGCTTTAATTTGATATATAAATAATAAATGCCTGGCTGCGAAGATGTACGTCCAAGTGCCCAACGGCAACCGTGATTTTTCAGAGTCTTGATATATATTGCTGTGAAGTGGATGATATTTTATTGAAAAAACAAGTCAATGAATTTTTTTACGAAAAATCAATTAATAATAATTTAATAAAAAATACTAGCAGCCCAATTTGATAGGCAACCTGGTAGATATATATTCTCCAGATCATAAATATGCATAAAAAAATGGTTTTTAGCAAACACTCGATGACTGCATCCGGATTTTAGACTATTAGTTGTTAAGCATAAAGCTGGGTCGTGAAAAGTATAGATTCTTTATTATCACTAGAAAGGGTACATAATTAACTTGGGTGGCTTGACGAGTCGAGCTACGCGCCATGAGTACCCAACTTTAGATTTGAAGCTGGTCGATTTTACCCGGCTGTCAATAATTTGGCACTCTTCCCTAAGACAAAACCAAAACCGATGTCGCAATAAATTCTAGATGTTGTACACTCTTACCCGGCACTAAATCGATCAAAATACCTTTTCAATCATATAAACTTAATGGTGTTGCTTAACATCCAATACCATATTCGCCTAGAAATACAGCTAAGATAAATGAAAATGGAACACAAAAAGATATTAAACTTGTAAAATATTTCAGCTGACTGAACTTGCTAACCTGCCGAAATTATTTTCCGTTAAGTTGAAATATATTTCGCTTCAGCAGACACCTTTCAACAATATGATGGAGGACACTATAACAAGATTGTAAGCCAAACGATCATTAATTTTTAGCCACAGCTGAAACTGACAGCCATCCTAAGATGTTTGAAACTCTGGTAGTAATCAAATATTATTCTTTTCAGCACACCCACTCTCAGAAAACAGCGGTTCATTTCAACAAATATTTTCTGAATCGGTTTCAAATATGTGGTTACAGTGAATGGGTGCATGTATTGGAAAGTGCTTCTTAATCGATACCACCAATTCTGTTTTTTAATAAGTTTGGTATATCAAACTAAAGAAATAATTATTATTTTTTTTATTTATAGTACAACCAAATTTAACTTTAAAATAAATGAAGTCATTTTTCTTTATATAAAGGAGTAGAGATTTTATAATAATTCACGGTTTATACCTAATAATCCAAATAATAGCAAGCGTAATGCAATAAAACCAACACACATCACAGACATTAGAAAACTGAAAATTAATATTTTTCTGCAACAATTAAATAAAAAATATTTAATATTTTGTAAATACAATTAAAAGCTTTATATATTTTTTAGGCCGATGCTAAGTTAAACAGTAACTTCCAAATTGTTAAACTCTGTTAACAATAATTTATATAATAAATTTTAATTCCTAAATTACATTAAATTGTATAACAAATCAGTATTTAATTGTTGCATAAACATATTTTTACTCTAGTTGTTTATTTCGTTTTCTGTTTTTTGTCGTCTTTTTTTAACTCATTTATTTTAACATTATTTGCAAGGGTAGAACTTGTTTTGTGGATAAGGAAACAATACCTAGTTGAAATAAATGAGTAATAATTAAACTCTGAAAAAATATTTTTGACGTTTACTTACTTACATAACTCTACATCGGGTATTTATAAAACTATCCATACGATTGACATTATGACATAATAACTTAATCTACATAATAATACTGTTGGACTTCCGGTAAATATGTCGGGATAGCCACATGTACATTATTTCACCTTATAAATTAATTTTAAATTTTGGATCTTAATTAGAATCAACATAGTAATAAACGGATGAATATCTATTTGTGGTATATTATAAAGTTATATTCAGTATTTACAGGCTGCCCCAAATGAAAACCACATCACAGTTACCTTTCCAAAACAGACACCCTATATACTATCTTTTATCAAGATTTATCGTAATTAAGTTTTACAGTTTAACTTTATATTTATATACCAAAATTATATTGGAGTCTGCGAAATTATCAAGTTCTATGATCTGATTATATTTTTCTATATTATTTAAAAATAACATAACTAAATGTAAACAGACAAAAACTTGAGTTCAAGCGGTACCTTGTACACCTTGACCTTGCTCTATCAAAGTGTTTAATTATATGTAAAGATTTTCAATATTAATAGTTTATATGTAAAAAATAACCGACTTCAGCTGACTTAAAATAAAAACAGTTCAGAAACCGTGTACAATCAATAACTATTTTCAGACATATCTTCTTTTTTTATCTGATTTAAGGTACAATTCAATTTTTGCGAATCCTTATCTCTCTCTCTCTCTCTTTTTCTTCCTCTCCCTTTCTCCCTCTCTAATTTTTATTCTTTGCCCATATTTCCCAAATATATTTTAACTCTTTTATTTGTTTTATGATTTGAACCACTTTATATAAATGTAACTCTAATTCACTCTATATTGCATCCACACTGTATATGCTTCTGTGTATTGGTCACCCCTATATAACTTATTGGTCTATCATTTTCTGAATCACCCTGTACAACTATAATTCAACTCAACACAATATTACAACGGTCCTATTAAACATTAAAATCACCCTGTATAAGTATAAATCCTCTCCACACTATTGACTCTTTCTATTTTTCTATTGTTTAAATTATTCCTGTATACCAATGATTTTACTTCGCCCCATATGTCTATTATTCCACTTATGCAACTGCTCATGGTCTAGCCTATATAACAAAATCCACCTTTTTGAACCATCTTCTATTACTATAATTTTACTCAACCACCCGGTATATGCAACTGGTTCTAAAATTTTTTTAACCTATACTTTTAATTATATCCCGTCCTACATCCTATAATTTAATTATCCTGACTGCTTATGCTAATATACCAAATTATTGATACACCCTGAATAACAATAATTTTACACCACCCTTACTTCAAACACCATGTATAAGCAACTACTTATGTTTCAAACTAGGTAACTTTTTTAAACCGCTCTGTATGAATATAATTCTTATCCACCTTATGTTTCAAACATCAGGTATACTCAACTGGATCTGACAATTTTTAAAGCCTTTTGCATAACTGTAATTATTCTCCGTCTTATAACGCAAATATTCACTCTGTATAACTATAGTTTTGTTCCACTCTTATTTCATCCACCTTGTATACGCAACTACTTATGTACCACCCAACACAATATTTTTAGAACCACCCTGTATAACTAATTCAATTCCAACCTATATTTCATCCTTCCTATATATACAACTGCTTATGTACCACCTAATATCACATGCACTCACACACCTACAACCCTATACCATATAGATATTGTTCACCGATATAACAAATTTTCATTTCGATAAACTAACGGAATATTTTCTGCCATTTCACGCGACTGTAAGCCCCTAGGATAACTTCGTCTCTAAAAGAAACTTACTTCAAACGAATCAAATTGAAAACCATTAGAATCACCCCTACTTTCATGGCATATCTTGACATTTAAACTAGATATTTATGTTGAAAATTTGACATTTACCATGATGTTTACAGTTTTTTGCATATATTTTCCGATTTTCATAAAAATGGTAACTTTTACGTTATATGTACGGAATCAAGCTGGAACATAGCTTTGTAGAATACCATTTATAATATTCAAATTTCTTGAGCGGTTTTTGAGAAAACAGTGAAGATACATTGAAATTCACTGAAATCTTCCCTCATTTACTTATTTTTCTGATTTTATGGAAAACTGTAAATCTCATGTTATAGGCCATTATATGGGACCTTTCTGTAATTTTCCTTAATATAATGCAGTTTAAACCTTCAAAATTGCCCAAGCCGTTTTTGAATAATAGCTCGTTATGCATGAAAAAAGTTCCAGACGAATTGATAATCTCCTCCTTTTTGGAAATCGTTTAAAAAATACTCGTTTTTAGTGTTTTAACCAGTATTTATTACAAGGAATTTTATTAATAATAAAACTCTAAAAAAATCGTAGATAATTAGAAAAATTTACTTTATTAAATAGTGAACATATATACATAATGATACTTTAGAATATGCTTTATTACTAATTGAATTGTTTGACATATGATAACATAAATTACAAAATTTATACCCAAGACCGCAACCAAAATATTTTTTCCGGCGGAGGCGAGTAGATTACTCTAGCAATTTTGTTTTTAAGATCGAGGGGTTTATTAGGACCCCTAAATTAATTTTTCATTCATGTATTTCCAGTATATAAGTAATGTATTAAAGAAAAAAATATTTATATGAAAGAAATTATTAATCCCTGAAAAATTGAATCTTCGCCCCCTCATTCCGGTTTTTATTGTTTAATTTAGTTAATATTCAATCAAACTTTTTGTACATATTGTATAACCTAGTTAACATTTCACGAAAGAAACACAAAAATGATAGTTCCCTACACAAGTTTTGTTAAGAAAAAACTGGTTCTGACATTATAAAATTAATCATCAAAATGATGACTTATTTTCAGAAGGAATAATTTATATAACTAGTGGTCACCCAGTGGTCGAACTGTGACCCTATTTCATGAAATTGTAAATTGTATATTTTTATAAGAAATAAAATAGTGGAGATATCGGAGAAATAAATGTAATGACCAAAATCGTTACCCCTATTGACAAATCTGTTGAAATAGAAAGAAATCTGCTCCTGGCAAAATGACCGATAATAATTCGAAGATTGTTCTTTGCAACCCAAAAGTTTTCGTCAATTATATTTAATACATTCTCTACTGTCCGCTGACTGACAATTTTTTACACAACACCTTCGGGAAGATTGTAATAATATATTAATCATATAATTAATTTCACATTAAAAACAGAACATTTATTATGAAAGTTACTGCAATGCGTTTGAAAAATCAATACTAATCTACTATTTACTATTTTACCACTAAACAATAACATCGCTTTTTGCTGAACTATCCAAGATAATCTTCGCATGATGATCTGAAAGAGCGTTAGCCTCTCACTTACAACCAATCTAATCATAGAGTTTGTACTTAATGGCGGTAGCCAGCAATGCACAAATATCGTGCCAAGGCCAGAAAGAGAGGGCAAAAAGCTATTTCACTCGATTAAGAGCTGCATCCAAAGAGCTATGTGCAGTATGTAGTTCATTGGCTGCACCTCCCAATCGTCTGATATAGCCTCTTGCTCACTCTATTGCCCTTTCATTTTACTCTTGGCACGACATTTGTGTATTGCATGCTACCTCCAGTAGTAGATGCTCCCTTCATATATAATTACTCAATGTTTAGAGTTTTGATCGTCTGGCGGCACTATCAGTATTATTTGTTTGGCGTTGACAGTATGGACGTCAATAATGAATCTTTTATTATATTTTATTTAATTAATGAACCAATATCATAAACTAGTATTAGCATTCTGCACTGAAGATCGTCAGTAGCTACTAAACAAAACAAAAATAAAGCAATTCGGTTGAGAGACAGAGAGGAAAATGTTTCCTAACCATTTTGTCTTTGCCTATTTATATATATATATATATAGATATTACTAATATCAGTAATATATTTCAGGCAGTTTATATTTTACAAATAATGTGAATAACTAACTAATTTATATCAATTTACATCTGAATCTTGGAAATTTACAGCTTTTGCAGTTAAGGGCCAAAAATAAAATTTATTTTCTTATACAGAACGTAACATGATGCTGTGCAGATATTTTGGCAGGTATGAACTAACAACTCTTAACAAAGATATTTCTATCTTGCATAGTTAAGGACCTACTCCACTATAAAATTTTTGAAAATTTCAATACATCTGGCAACATTGCGCCGTCTGTGAAAAATTGTACGGGTCGGAAAGAGTATACTAAAAAATGAAATGTTTTAAATTTGTATGATGGTTTTTAGAAATATGTAATTTTTATATTTATGGTACTGATATATGAGGCAATATTATTGTTACTTTTCAATAGATTTTTAATATTTTTTTTCGAAAAAAACATTTAATTTAAAACAATGTCAATATGATATGATTTATTGAAGCATTATAAGGAATTGCTTGTCAACTTAAGAGTTTTTTAACATTCCTTGATTGAGTAGTTTTTAGGAATAATAACTTAATCATCTGCACTGAAATTTAAAAAAAAAAACAAAAAATCAAAGTATGGGTACCAAACCCGACTTTACCAACATAGATTTGACAAATTTCACAAGAGTAACATCACTTTGCAATGTAATAGACAACTCAGCAATGATTCAGTGCTTAACATTTCCATACTCATATTTCATAAACATAAACAAAAACTTCACAGTTGTTTCCTGAATGGTAGTTGTGGCATCTTTAATTAATGGCTTATGCACAATTTAAATAAAAAGAACTTTCTTAATTACCACTTCCAAATATTACATACAAAACAAATAAATATCAACTTACTATTTTGCAACAAGGAAGGATAAATTTGCGCAATAATTCCCTTATTACGATCTGTCATCAATCCGATGTTGTAATTATTTCGGTTTCATTAACATTAAATTGAAATTATTTTTGTTTTAAATATCCCTTCATTTGTTAACAAGACGATTTTGATGATTGTACGATTCAGTTGATATTGCAATTTTGCAAATATATGAGTAAGTACAAACATAAGTGCGTACTTGGTTTAACAGTTTTAAAAATTTTTTGGAAACCATAAACTTTTTGACATATGTTATGAAAGACGTTTTAATACGCTTTTATTAGGTGGATCTGTGCGTATGTATCTATCTATGTAACGGAAACTTTCAACGTAATTTTCACCAACTTAAAGAAGTCCAATTAAGTTGAAATTTGGCATACGTGTCAAGGGCCGATGACAATACAATTCTGTAAGTTGAATTTTCCCATTTGTTGTCTTTTTCTCACTGTTCTTGCCTAAATACAAATTCGATATTAACGAAAGGTTCGCAAACATGAAGTAAACTTTTTAATATAAATACTAAAGACATGCTTATGTGATTAAAAATTTTCTGCTATTTGTTCGGTTAGCTATTAAAGCGTATTTTTTTAGTTTTTTTTAAACTATAATTATTTATTTATACGGTCAGTTCTATCAACTACCAAAATATTTGCACTGCATTATGTTACACACTGTATATAAGAACAAGCTTTACCTTTATAAACAAGCAAAAATTATGACTTCAAGATTCACCTCTTCTATAATGACAATAATAAATTTGTAATGGCACCTTACCTTATTGTCTTTAACTGAAACCATGGGAAATAAAATTAAAACCTGTTCCAACTAACGAACAACGCCAATGTAAGTTAGTATTAACAATTATTTTTCTAAATTTTGCTTACGCTGAAATTTTGAATTCAAATGAAAATATTATTTATAATCACATATTCTGCCAATCTATTATTTTAAAATTATTGATACGTTATTCCAGCTCCATATTATTCTTCCAGAAATATTTCCTTTGACTTGACATTGTAAAGTAACGAATTTTTCCAGTGATTTTCCCACAATATCTCTTATTTCTATAAACACATAAATTGAAAAAGGTTTTTTTTTCATAACGTTCCCTCAGTATGGTTACAATCCCAGAGAGAGATCCGCCAATTCAATTGTTTCTTTCAAAGGTTTCAAACGTTTTGTTAGTTGAACTACGGACTTCTCGTGTGGCATTTTGATAAAAGGAAGTATTTACATCGCCAAATAGAAAGCTAACAATCGACGAATTCGTATCACAAGAAATAAACAAGACGAAGGAATTTGAAGACGCGAGATGTAAGACCGACATCTAGGATTTTCGAGAGGAGAAGTGTTCGAGAGGACATTCAATTGTGGGAAGCGCAACTGATGAAGGTTCCCGACCAGAAACAATATATGTTATATTTATTTATAATATATATTGTCTTGCGTACAAAGGAATGACACCTCGAAGAGAATAAGACGAAGGAAACTGCCGAGTAGCAGTGACTTTGGCAACTCGAGTAATATCAAGGAAACGTTTTTGATTAGCCCTTTCAGATATCCATGCGCTTCTATCGTTTACTTAGTTTCCTGTGTTTTATCTTTTTGAAGTTTTATCGTCTACCTTTTCGCTGATAAGACACTGTAGTAATACTGATAAAAGGAACAAGTAATATCTGATATTTTATTTTAGTTTTAAATTGGCGAACAATAAATTAACAATTTGTTAAAAATATGGTTGATACTATTTTTCCGAGATTATTCAATCCATTGAACGCAAGACATTATATTGTTTTTAGCCGAGAACCTTCATCAGTTACACTCCTCGCAACTACTTCAAATTTCGAATAATTAGTTATATATTTGGTATAAAATATATGGTGGTAGATTATAACATATAATATTTGAAAATTTATAGTCTTTTTGTCATTAAAATATTTGTTACTTTTTATTTGTCATAAGAAGTTAAAACGGGCGATAATGTTTATTTCATGCAAAAATTTGGAAATAAGTGTTAGGAAAAGAAGCTTCTACTT
This sequence comes from Octodonta nipae, assembly GCA_034190945.1. Lineage (NCBI taxonomy): Eukaryota > Metazoa > Arthropoda > Insecta > Coleoptera > Chrysomelidae > Octodonta > Octodonta nipae. The sequence continues at coordinate 28,887,821 of CM067224.1, forward strand.
CTTTTTTTTTTTGTATTGGGTGAGACTGCTTGTTCATCCTACTAATGACCCGTGCTGTCTTTGTTACTTTCTCCCCCAGCGTTCATTCTGCAGATGTGATCATTCTATTTATTTTTTTGTTGGCAGGACCCAGTCATATTTTTTGACTGACAAACCCTTCTTATACTGTCACTCCTCTCTGTGTCAAAGAGTGCTTTTCTAGGTATCCTTCGGAGTATCTTCATTTCTGCTGTCTCCCAATAGGCGTTTATTTGTAACCGACTTCCAAGAAGGAGGAGGTTATCAATTCGTCTACAACTTTGTTTTATGTATGACGAACGATTATTCAAAAACGGCTTGGGCAATTTTGATGATTTAACCGACACTGTATTAAGGAACATTTCAGAAAGGTCCTATATAATTGTCTAGAACATGAAATTTACGCTTTTCCAGGAAATCAGAAAAAAATAAATAAGGGACTAGATTTCAGCGTTTTTCAATAAATCTTCACTGTTCTCTCTAAAACTGCTCACGCAATTTGATTATTATAAATTGTATTATACAAAGATATGTTCCGGCTTGATTCCGCACATTTTTCTATAAAGTACAACATACCATTTTTCTGAAAATCGGAAAAATATATGCACAAAAACTGTAAACATCATGATAAATACCAAATTTTTATCATAAATATCTAGTATAAATGTCAAGATATGCCATGAAAGTATATCCTACAGGGTTTTTGTAATGAATTTCATTTTCAATTCCTTTGACGTAAGTTTTGTTTAGAGACCAAGTTAAGTTAGAGGGCTTGTAGTCGCGTGAAGTGGCTGAAAACATTCCGTTAGTTTATCGAAACGAAAACTTTTTTTGCCGGCGTACTCATCTATATCGTAAGTGCGTGCGTGCATGTAATGTTAAGTGGTACATAAGCAGTTGTATACATAGGATGGTTTAAATATAAGAAGGAATTGAATTAGTTTTACAGGGTGGTTCTAAAAATATTATATTGGATGTCACATAATTAGTTGCGTATACAAGGTGATTGAAATAAGATTGGAGCAAAACTATAGTTATACAGAGTGGATATTTGCGTTTTAAGACGGAGAATAATTACAGTTATATAGGCTTCAAAAATTGCCAGAAAGTTCAATATACAGGATGGTAAAAATATAAGGTGGAGTATAGTTACAGTTATACAGGGTGGTTTAAAAAAGTTATATAGCTTGGAACATAAGTAGTTACTTAGATAAAGTATTTGACGCAAGGGTAAAGTAAAATTATTGTTATTCAGGGTGTTTCAAAAATTTGTTATATAAGCGTAAGCAGTTAGGATATTTGAATTATAGGACGTAGGACGGAGTATAATTATAGACAGGGGTTCAAGAATTTTTAGAAGTAGTTGCATATACCGGATGGTTGAAATAAATGGTGGAGTAAGATTATAGTCATCAAATGTGGTTCAAAAAGGTGAATTTTGTTATATAGGGTAGACCATGAGCAGTTGCAAAAAAGGAATACTGGACATATGGGGCGAAGTAAAATCATTGGTATACAGGAATAATTTAAACAATAGAAAAATAGAAAGAATCAATAGTGTGGAGAGGATTTATACTTATACAGGGTGGTTTTTAATTAGTTAGTTACATATATTGTACCTTAAATCAGATAAAAAAGAAGATATGTCTGAAAATAGTTTCTAAACGGTTTTTATTTTAAGTCAGCTGAAGTCGGATCTTTTTTAAATATAAATTATCATAGTTTGGGGTCGTGTTTCTATATAGACTAGCTGTCTCCCAGTGGTCGAAATTCGACCAATTGTGTCAATATCTCTGGCAGATTAAGTAACCCGAAAATTTTATCGTGATATTCTATCATAGGACTTTAGGGAGAACAGCAATTACACGGAACGGATCCAGATTCGGAACCTCTGTGTGATCGAAAATCCTTGATGTCGGTCTTATCTTATCTCGCTTCTACAAATAAGTAACGAAATTCAAGTTTTTTTCAGATATAATTCATATGACTTTATTTGTGTTTAAATTCGTATTCTTAATTTAATATGACAACAATTTAACCGCTAATGGGCTACCCTACATATTTATTTTTTCTAACCTCCCTGTATAGCTATAATTGCACTCAATTCTTTAACATTTATTAAAATCCTTATTATAATAATTCCATCTCATTATATATTTCCAACACCCTGTAAATGTAACTGCTCATGGACCACTCATAATATTTTTTAACATTTTTGAACCACCCGGTAAACCATTCTGTATATGCCACTGCCTATGGATCACCGTATTTACTCTTTTTGTTTATGAAATTTTCATCTATCTTCTGTAATTAGAAATCTACTCCGAGCTATATTTCAATCATCATATATATGGAACTTTTCGTGAGCTACTCTATAAATCATTTCCTTTTCTAACATTTTTTATCATCATCCTGTATATCTATAATTCCTCTCACTCTATGTTTCATCTTACCTATATATACAACAGCTTATGGGTTACGAAATGTTGCATTTCCATTTCCGCCACCCTGTATATGCATCTCTGTATAATATTTTCTGCACCACCCTATATAACTGTTATTCTACTGCACTTTCTATTCCAAGAACCCTGTAAATTCAACCGCTAATGGGTTTCCCTATATAATTATTTTATTAGTTATAATTGCACTCTACTCTATATTTTACACACCCTATATATGCAACTGCTTATGTGCCACCCACGAAAACAATGATTTCTAACATATCTGGAATCGCACTGTATAATTATAATATACAACGATTACTTTACCACTAAACAATAACAACGCTTGCATGCCACTTCCAGAAGTACATGCGCTAAGTATATAACAGCATTGGTCTCTCTATATATAATTACTCAATGTTTTGAGTCTGGCGGCGGCGGCACATTCAATTGTTGGGTGTTGACATTATGGACGTAAATAATGAATTTTTATTATATATTTTTTTAATGATTGAACCAATATTATAAATTAATATTAGCATTCTGCACTGAAGGTCGTCAGTAGCTACTAAACAAAACTAAAATGAAGAAAACCGGTTGAGAGACACAGGAGAAAATGGTACCTAATCGTTTTGTCTTTGCCTATTTATGTATAGATAATAGTTTTACTCTCGATTTTAATATTTTTATTACTCCATATTGCATCATCCAAGCATCCTGCTACTCAAGTTGCTTTTTTTGTTTGAATTCTGCTTCAACATCAGCATAACCCGAAATTTCTATGCCAAAATATTTGAATTTCATTTCTTGTTCGATCACTTTGGCTTCAATTTTCAGCTTACCTCTGACGCATATTTTCATGTAGTCAGCATCATAGTTTTGCTAGCTCATCATCTTAATTTCGGCAATACTCCATCATCTGCGTGGTATAGGGTAGTTATTACCTGAAATACCATTCTGTTTCCCCTCAATTCTCACAACTTTTATACTATTTACTCCATAATGAGGTTAAATAGAAGTAAGTATAATGAATATTCCTGTCGCAGGTCATTGCCAATTGGTACCGGTTTACTGAGCTCTTCCTTCACTTTTGAGTGAATTTTCTTACGCAAATTATAAGGACAATTTCTACTGAATAACAAATGAAGAACGTCATTCAGTTGAATCCGATCAAACACCTTTTCGAGTTTTATGAAAGTACATGTAGGCTGGCTTGTTCATAAGTACTCCTCCGATTTTGATGATAATTTGATGGATTTTTTTTATATATATGGTATTAAATCAGAAACTCTTCAGACCGATGACAGACCATACGGGTGGATTACATCTCTTCAATGTGGAGGAAATTTTGTCATCAAAATAATGTCAAAAGTTAATAGAGAGATATATCATGCAATGCAGTTTCTACAATTTAAATGATATAGAGCTGAATACTCTCTTCGAGGGTTATTCTTTTGTGCTCAAAACAATATATGTGATATATATGGTCGGGAACCTTCATCAGTTGGGCTTTCCACAATAAAATGTCCTCTCCAACACTTATTTAAGCATTTAATACATAACAGTAAATTAAGACGGACTTCTAGAAGTTTTGAGGAAACTAGCACACCGAGGTTCCGATCTGGAACCGTTCCGTGTAATTGGTGTTACCCGTAAATCCTAGATTAGAATGTCACAATGAAATTTTCAGGTGACTTCACCTGCCATACAAAAGAATGACACCTTGAAAAAAGTATTCAATATCTCTGGCAGGTGAAGTAACCTGAAAATCGTGACATTCCAACCTAGAAGTTACGGGAGAACAGCCATTATACGGAACAACTCCAGAATTGGAATCTCCGTGTGCTAGTTTCCACGAAAATTCTAGATGTCGGTCTTAAACCTCGCATATAAAAACGATATAGAGCTGGTTTATGCACTGAAAAATTCAAAACAAGAAAATGTGCAAGACTATGAACCCAACTCACTTTGTCACTTTGGACACCTCAATTTAGCCCCGAAACATCCCAAACATGAAAATTCGTCAGACACTACTTACTTGTACACAGGAAGATTGGTTGATTATAGAAAACATATATATTTTTTTCTGAGTACATCTGTGTGCAGAAAGTAGATATGATGGTTTTCTCTGCAGTTTTCCATTATTTGAATTTTCTTAATTGACATAGATTGTCCTTTGTGTTCTATTGGTACTATCTTATTAAACATATTTCTTTTATTGACTCCATGCTAATTCAGTAGTAAAATCCCAAACTAATATAAAGCAGAAACCCACTAACTGTAAAAGTCAGTATAATTTATCAAATCGTTCGAATCGGAAAAAATCAACCTTAATTCAACTCACATTTTTTTCTCACAGAGTTTATTTAGGTCGGTGTACATATTAATCTTGTGGAGATTCTATTTATATTCCGTCTACATGTTCTTAGCTCCTCTCCCTCGATTTCCCATCGCTATCGTAAAACGGATGCAGACTCAGTAACTCCACAACATCCAGAAACGGGTCACCGGCCTCAGTCTTTTCATTCGAAAGTAATATCGTCCAAAACATGTTATTGTTAGTCTGCGATGTTAGCGCACTTATTGTTTCTTATGAAAGCACACTATCGAGTCCAATATTCTCGGGAACAGAAGGCTTTTTGTTAGATGTGATTGTTAGATGTCTGCAAAAATTTCTCAGAGATATTTCACACGAAATCTATTTTTCTATAGTGCATTTAGAAACTAATTGAAAACATATTGTGGAAAAAAATCTAATGAAAGACCTCAACGGGCATTCTGAAATTTTTGTTTTAAGAGTCTGGTTACCATTGAAATGGATATTTAGAAAACTTCATATCTCCAATAATTTCGTTTAAACTCACCATTTTGTTCAGAATGTACCCTTGTTACATCTGAAAACGGCATATCCATTTTTCATTAATATATTTATTTTGATGGGTGATGATTTCTGTTTGCTTTGAAAAGCTATATCGTTAATGAAAATTAAAAATGGAAGACAAAGAAAGGTACCAGTAATCGTGATAAGTAAAGAAGACGAAAGTCTAGGTTCCATATTTTTCATGTGGGAAAAGAGGTCTCAATTTTCTCAGTATTGTGGCGGGAAGTCATCCGATAATTTGTGATAGCTTCATTCATCCGTTATTTCGGCGAATCCGAAATGCTGTTCGTTTGGCGCATCGAGGTCGGCGTCTTGCTTTGATGATGTTCTCGAAGAAGTCTAGTACATGAAGGAAATCTCTCAGCGGCTCCTTGACGTTCTGGAAAAGAAATATATAAATACGGAGAGCTGAGAAAGCATTCATTATGTATTCGATTGCCGTATACTAAAGATAAATTGTAAATAGTTCTGTAAATATAAATTAAAGTAGTAGAAATAAATTATTGTGAGTTCGACTGTGTTTATAAATAAATCTAAGAGCTGAACTGAACCCAATTGTGAAAATAAAAACGTTACATTATTATGAGTTCGATTATGAATCTGAAAGACATAGAATTATTAAAGGACGCCCACTTATTGAATTTATGAATTTCTTTTAGGAAAACCTGCTGGAGTTTGTCCTAGTTTACTAGCAGAGTCCGCCTACCCAGGTAAATTCCTGAGCTGATTTTATGGCCTACTTCTAACACCAGATTAGGATTATTAAATACCACTATAACTTTAGATATGTTCTTTTGCCATCTATTTTTTCCATTAAAAATACTGGAGTCTTCTACTATTTATCATAAATTCATGGGTGTTTTGATGGGAAAGAAATTTTCCATTGTTTTTAACCGACTTCCAAAAAGGAGGAAGTTATCAATTTGTCGCCAATTTTTTTTATGTATGCTCAGTGATTATTCAAAAACGGGCAAATTTGATGATTAAACGGCATTGTGTTAGGGAATATTACAGAAAGGTACCATATAATTTTCTACAATGTGAGATTGTGAGAGAAAATCAGAAAAAACAGTAATTAAGGGATTTACATTTCAGTGAATTTCAATAAATCTACACTGTTTTCTATAAAGCGGCTGAACCAATTTAAATATTTTAAATTATATTTTACAAGGAGGTATTCCAGCTCGATTCCGTATATAAATCCGTATTATAAATCTGTACCGTAAAACATAAAGTTTTTCTGAAAATCGTAAAAATATTTGCAAAAACACGGTAAACAACAATATAAATCTCAAATTTTCTTTCGTGAAAGTATAGCGTACATGCTGTTTGTAACGGTTTTCATTGCAGTTGAGTGAATTGACACAAAATATTCTATTAGTGTATCGAAAAGAAAACTTTTTAGACGAACGTTGTTTTCTGTATGGTATACGGTAACAGGTGTGTGCATGCATCGAAACTCAAGCATAAAGCAATGTGCCCAGTTGAAATATTGGGCGAAGTAATATTACAGATAGACAGGTTGGTTCAAAAAATCTTACAAATAAATGTGGTATTGCATGGTACGCTTATGTATGCGTATACCAGGTGGTTGTAATAAGAGTGAATAAAACTATAGTTATACAGAGTGGATAAAAAGCTTAAAAACTGGTTAAATAAGCATATGCAGTAAGGATATTCGTGTTATAGGGCGGAAGGTTCAACAAATGTTAGGAGTTGCATATACAGGATGATTGAAATATAAGGTGGAGTGGAATTATAGTTATACCGAGTGGTTCAAAAATGTTATGTAGTGTGGGACATAAGTAGTTGCTTATACTTGGCATATTGGGCGAAGTAAAATTATAGGTATACAGGGTGATTTTAACAATAGAAAAATAGAAACAGTAAATAGGGTGGAGAGGATTAATACTTAGTACATATACAGGGCGTTACAAAATCGTGTAGAGTGGTTGAAATATAGGGTGAATTAGAGTTATACTTATAAAAAGTGGTCAAAATAATTAAAAGAATAAAAAAGTTAAAAAATATGTGGAAAATATACAAAAAAAATACAAATTAGAGAGAAAAGGAGAAAGAGAGAGACAGAGTTATATATAAGAATACGCTACAATAATCAATAGAATTCTACTTTAAATCATATAACAAAAAAAAAAAGAAGAAAATAGTGAATAATTCCACACGGTTCCTAAACGGTTTTTATTTTAAGCCAGTTGAAGTCGGTTCTTTTTTAAATGTAGATTATTTAAATTTTGATATGAACTCTTCTGTATTTTTTAGTCGTTTACAGTTGAATTCGTATGTTTTATAGTAAACCTTTTGAAATGTTCTGTAAAGGTAAGCCTATCGAGCTTAAAATGAGTAGTAAAGTTTTCTCAGTTTTGTATATCTTTGAGACCTCGTATACGTGTGGTCCTTTGTTGTAATGAGTTGTGAGTTTCTTTCTTTCTGAAAAAGTGTATTCATGTGTGTGTGAAATAATGTCTCTGACTTTTCTATGTTCTTTGTTAAGTTTTATATTATATGTGCCGGTGATATAAGCTCTGTCAGTTTAGTTTTGTATTTTTTTGTAAATAAAATTACAGTTACATTGGCTTTGTCGGTTGGTATAATTTCAATATCATCTGTCCGCTTCCTTTGTATCTCTATAGATTTGGGCATTTTAATTCATTTAAGGTTTATTTTCTGTTTTCTTTGGTAACAGGATAGCTTGTATGTTGGGTAAGACACGACCATGTGCAATTGTTACTCCAGACACCAATTTATTTAATGCTTCATCGTTTATGATGGCGGGTTGTAAATGTCTTGGAATAATACCAGCCAACTTCAAAACCAAATATTCCATAACGGCTACTAAATATATTGGTGCACAGAAACTACCCGTTCGGCATAATTTTCTTTCCTCAATAAACGGTGAATACGGCCTACCGGAAAATGTAAACCGGCACGACCTGGATCGCGATTTTGCCTTTCATTTAACTTTTAACCTTTTCCGTGGCCAGACATATTGCTGGGTTACGAAATAAACACCAAAAAACTAGACTGTGCGATTCGATTAAATGCCTTCATTGTTTAACAACAGACAACCACTTTCTTTGATTCCTTTCTTAGTGTGTTCTTCTTTAAATAATATATTGGTGTTCTCTTAAACAGAAAAGTTAATCCCGTGAAATAGGTTTTCTATTGAAAAGCAGCTAGTGTTCTGGGAAATTTCCGCAAATTCTCCTTACTACACTTCTATTTTTAATAATTTTTGAGAAATCGTCGCGAGAAGAGAAAACACTTATAAATAATCAAAATATATAATTTTGTTAATTATAGCTACTGTGCGATTATGTGTAGCGAGTTGGTATAGTACAAACTTGTTTCCGTACCAGAACTACTTTGAACATGCAATCTGACGAAATATCACACAATTTATAAGCTGAAATCTGTTTGTTTTCGAAAAAAAGTAATTTTTTTAATATCGTATTATGGTGCGTTTCCGCAATTTGTTTAGTGTATTGTTTTCAATTTGATTGAATTACTTCATTGATTTTTAAACTTTTGCACCTTTTCTAAAACATTCCGTCGCGCTAATGCTAACTGTAAGTGTTTTTTGCGTGTAAAATATAGACAGTATTGACATTCGTGTTTCGGTTCCCTAGCTGTTTGGACGCTTGGGAGAGTCGTGTATTGTACTCCGAACTTTTCTGTCGCTTTGATCCCGTCTGAAGAGACGGCCGCTTTTTGTTGTTATAGTGTTACGAGTCCGCAAGTTCTTAGCTAAACCGCTTTCATTTTGTTTCTTTGTTGTTAAACCCGCATTTTGTTTGCTCAATCAATGAACATTACGTATTACATTATTACATTATTTTTTTGTGTAACGTGTTGTCCAGACGAAGCTCCAAAAAACTGTTCCTGCTGTTACGGGGCTAGCCTCTGAAGAAAGAAGAACCAAGAAAACACCCTTTGCAGAGCTTCGACGTAAAAGGTCAGTGACTAATTTTTTTTGGTGAATTAATTTACGTAACGGCACGTGTTTATTGATTGTTCCGCTAAAGGTCCTTCGTCAATTATATATATACTTATTGAACCAGCATTGAACTAAAACCGCAACATCTAATACATATATTTTTTTTGAATATTATATGTAATGTGCCATCGAAGACATTACAAATTATTAATAATATGAAGTATGAATAAAATATACTCAAGTCCTTTTACGAATAGAAATATGTCTCTTTTATGTTACCAAAGTATAACGCCAATTACAAATCCTATATAATAAAAAAACTAATATATAATCATGATTAATATCGCTTTTAATAGATTATGCCTCTATGGATGCTATTAAGGCAAACAGTCATTTTCACGGGATTATTTTTGTCATTATCTTTCCTTCTGCAATGGATTCGCTGATTCATATTGACAAAAATTCTCAACGTATATCAAACACATGTGTTCAATCGAAATTGACATTGGAAAATGGTTTCGGTAATTACAATCTGTTCGTCATTAAACTGCGGTAGTAATGATTGATTGGATTGTCAGTCATGGTGAAATATAATTATAATGGCGGTGTTCTGTCTTTGAACAAAAGGATAATTTTCTTCTGTTATTCAATTTCATTCAGTAATACACGAATTTCCTTTGTTTATTACTATTAAATGTATTAGTTAACAATTTCTATCAACCACTAAAAATATGTATTTGCTACTGGAATCCTCAGTTCTGTGAGCAAATATATATTTTTTTATTTTCTCCTAAAGTTGATTAGCTCCGTCACTTTTCTGGAACAAAGAAGTACTTGAAATTTCTGTTAAAAATAACTGTATTAGGGCTTATTTCGAAATCCGGATTACTAATAGTATTTTACAGAGACTCTTCCTCGCAGATATTCTGAAAGGAAGGAATTTCTACAAAATGATCAAGCAGTCTTCCTGTCTAAAGATAGGTGTATCATATTTTGTGTATACTTATTATGTTGGAGACGTTTCAGCTCCAAGTTCAAAGCCGTTGTCAATCACTGAATGTATTCTTTATTTGCTGAGAAATACAATTTGTTGTATTTAACTGACAGTTTTTCTATCACTCAATACTGAGGTTTCCGCCGCCATTATACTGGTCTACTAATATATATTTCCATAAAGGATTTAACTCCAAAGAAAGTGGTCCCATAATTTTTTCAATAACATAACCGTTTCTTAGAAATCGGAAATTTTACATTGTACCTTACAATATTAGAACTACAAAAATTAAAACACCAAATTGCAATAATTTGTTATAAATTTTGTTCAAACTGGCTTCTCACGCTACGGATACAATAACGGAACCTTTTTCTGTCTCCTACAGTGGTAGTCTCTAGTCGCATCTCATCCCATATTATTTCAAAAGCAACATTGGTTTTTATTTTTCTCCCATAAACGAGTTGCTTGGCCGGCATCCATACATAGAAATCAAAGGGAGTCAGGTCTGGCGACCTTGGAGGCCAGTTATAGGGCCAGTTCTCTCAATCCACGCGTTTGGGAATGAATTGTCCAGGAGCTCTCTGGCAGTTTACCTATAATGTGCTGGACAGTCATCTTTTTTGAATATTATTGGTCTGTCTCCAATGGGATTTTATTTCATAAGATGCCCTGCATGTTTGGCAAACCTTCTACAAAACACCTTGTATATTATCATTTTTCATATCACTTCTAGATATGTTTGAAATTCACATAGAAAATTATTGTAGTAGGTATATAGTGATTTTAACTAAACAAATATAGGTATTATATTTAATTATTTTTGCTTTAGCTGATATATGCTGCGAAAATAATTTATTGTGAATGTGACAAAATGAATACTTAAAATTCAATTGTTAATTGCATAATAAATAGCAGTGAGAGTTTTACAATTGTTAAATTGCAGATAAACGCATGAGAAATTCATTTGCAAAATAAAGAACGTATGATTTATAATCATATTTAAATTTGTTTCTAAAAATGGTTCTAAACTTACAACAAGTTTACAACCATGGTGGATATACTTTATAACTCTTATTGGCAAACAATGTAAATTATAAAGTTGAACACTTTCTTCACCAGATTGTACAAAACTTATTTTTTATTAAACTTTTCATACCACATTATACTATTTGAAAGATTAGAAATTGCGAACAATTTCATCACTCTGATGACATACTTGCACTCTACTAATAATCTCTGCAGGTTTTCGTATTATTGAGATGTTTCCATATTTTTAGGTTATCTATGGTTGCGATTGGTGAGCTGTATTAAGTATTCTTTGATTTAATTATTGGACTAAAAGTTTAACAATGTTAACATTTTGAGCATTTCATGATACATTTCTTATTGTCTGTCAAAAATCCAAAAACCTCATTCTTTCTGTATACTAGTCAATAAGCATGGGTCATCCTTAAGTATGTTTCACCCCATTTCTATTGTTAAAAAAAAACTGACATAATATCTGATATAAAAAGAGTTCCCCATAATTATTTAGTTCATAGAATCATTTTTATTTTCACATTCTTTAATGACTGCACTGCTATTTTCCATCTTATAAAGTTAAACTCACGCATTTTTTAATTCATTAATATTTAGTACTGAACAATTCTGAGGTGTTTGTAACTACATAGTACATGTCTGTATTTATTTAATCAGAATATATAGTTTCACCTGATATGGCAACATCGCATGCATAAAACAGCAGAAATTTGTAGTTTTGGTCCGTTTGGAAAGTATGTAGTTTTAGGATTCGCCAAATAAAGGATTACCTTCAAGATCACTGGTCTCTATACTAAACTTGCAAGTACCAAGTAATTGCTCTTTGACTATGTGTTCTCATTATGCAATTTTTTGTCTTTTGTCTTGATTTTAGTTAATTCCTATATTCCCAAAGGAGTGTCTCAGATTATTTATATGTTTACCTAGCTTCGATATGGCTGTCTCATATGAAATAAATAGGGAAGTAAATAGAACTATATACGATGTTTGGTTTTTCAAGGGCAAGACACATTACTAAGTATAACATATTCCATTTTAGTGAAGAAGCGAGGAATGATAAGTTTTGTATTTAAATATTTTTCAGTCAATTTTCTCCACTTACCTACCCCTCTATCAGATTATTGAATTTTTGCAAGATCTGTAAACTTGTTTAATTTACTTGGGCAAAAGTGAGTATATACCAATTTTCACATCTGTATCACTTTCTGTTTCCGATATAATGAATTTCTGTGAAATCAATTTTTTGCGCCTCTGCCAGAAATTAAATAGTTTATGAAAATTACGTGTTTGCATTAGTGAAAAAATAGAATTGCTCTAGTACTATGAAATATGACCCCACCCCTGTACACTCACGAACATAAATCAGTTTAACCTCTTAATACATTGAAATCGTTAGATAATGAATAAATTTATTTCCGACATAATTATGAATGTAAATGATGAAACTACACTTGAAAAAAATTAAATGAAAAGTGGTAGCCCGTGATAATGCCTTAAAAAGAATTTTCAATCCTCTAATCAACAATATATAAGACTTTTTTTTTGAAAATTATTTTTTAAATGTTTAGTTTGTAAAGTACGTAATTAATGATGTTAGAGAATGAAACAAAGTACGAAGTAATTAACAATATAGACGCGAGAAAACATTGTATTTTGGGTAGCGCAACTGATGAACGTTTGCGACCAGAAACAATATATAATATATATATATATATATATATATATATATATATATATATATATATATGTTTTTAAGTTTTCGCGGGCACTAAATGTTTTAGGTGGTTTCCGGGAATTCATCCACGTAGTTAATAAGTGATCCCTGCCGGGATCGATGGTAAACTGACGACGTTTCGGCAGAGTCACATCTGCCCTCTTCAGGTCGGTTTGCATAATTCTCGTAGCCTTCTGCTTTCGCTTCTAGTTACTCGAATATATATATATATATATATATATATATATTGTCTTGTGTACAAAATAATGACACCTCGAAGAGAGTAGTAATTAACGATATTTACAATAATTATAGTCTGAGTCACTTGCTCAAACTGGGCAAAGTCCATTTCTTGACAAAAAATGGCGTTGAAATTCTTATACAATGTTTTGCATCATCTGTTCGTTTGATTTGATCAATTTCTTGCCATATTTGGTGTTTTAAATTATCAGTATTAGTTGGCTTACTGTAATAGATTTTTGTTTTAAATAGCCCCACAAAAAAATCCAGATCGCCATTCAATTAATGCTTGTACTGCTGCTTCATAATGCGTTTCAGCTCTATCTTGTTAAAACTTTTTTTTTTCTTTTAATGCTTGCGGGGTTAATAGTATTAGGAAAAAGTTGTTTTAATTCAGGTATTAAAACATTTTGGAAAAAATTCAATTAACTCACCCCCGTTAATACCCACTCAAACAATATAGACCAATAATTGTATTTTGTTATGCCAGCCCAAACGTTCACTTTAATAGGATACTGAGTGTGACCGTCCCTCATCCGGTGAGGATCTTGCGTAGTGCAATACCGACAATTGTGGGTGTTGGCCGCTCCATGAAGAGTTGTCTCAGCGGAGAAAAAATATTTTTTGGGACTCATCGGATTCCCTTGGCATCTATTGGAAACCATATCAGGATCATCGTCATTTCGTTCCTGAACCAGTTTAATTGTATATGGAACCTATTTCTCTATTTTCAAAATTCTCAATACAGATGTTTTACTTATTTTATTATCGCCAACTATTCCTCTTAAAGGTTTCTTTGAGTTTTTCTCAACATTTAACAATATATCCTATTCCTTTTCGTGATTCAATTTTAATCTTCAAGATTTGCGAGAATCTTTGACAGTTTGAAATTTTGTTCTATTCTACTCTAGACTGGGAAATGTGACATACATGATACTGCTCATTAAATATTCTACATTCTTCTTTTATCACCCACTCCAGTCAATATTAATATATGAATTCTTTAGGTCTCAGACAGGCTCTTTTAAAATAAGAAATTAATGGTTAGACATTTATAAACAAACGATTAATAACTAAAAATTATTAACGACGCCTACGGGGCGAACTAAAATGTCCAAGAGGTCTCAAAAAAATTTTTGCTTTTTTGGCAGAAGGTAACTATTAGACTAATAAATCGTGACATGTTTTTGGCTGGAGGGCTACTTCTTTGTATAAAATAAATTCACTTTTTTTCCTTGAGTACCTACATCCAAAAATCAAAAACTTTTATATTGCTGAATAGAGAATTGACAACCTTCTAGAACCCGGTTTCACACGCTACCCGTTGTCATTACCTACAAACCTATTATGAACAAACCTGATCATTTTGCAAAAACAAACATCGCGCATAAAACGGTCCAACAGTTTTTAATTTTTTCGAACAGAATCCTACTAACTCTGCATTTCTACATATAAGAATATGTAACATATAAGAATATGTGTGAAATGTAAATAAATACACTAAAGTTTATAAAAAATGACTGATTTCAGAAATGTGCCTTAAGATTATTAATTTAGCTAATAATGAATTAATGTGTTACTTTACAGCCTCTGTATAATAATATGTAGAATTCTTAAAAGTCACTGCGAAGTGTGTTTTATCAATAGATTATATACCTAAACTTGTTTATCCTCACCAATGACCTAGAAATGCGTACGACCTACTTGCGTCATACGTATTTGAAAAATTACTCTGAAAACATCCTCTAATGACAGAAAGCAATCCTGTATTCGAAAGACTAACAATTCTGTACGTTTTGCTGCTGAATGGATGTCATTTTAATTAAAATTCTAAGGTTCCGTCGATGGAAAGTTATGCAATTTTTGAATGGTAGGTAAACAATTTTTCTGTTCTTATTAAAGACGCTGCTTACATCTGCAGTCAGGTATTTTCTTCTTTCTAACTAAAAATATCTTTTGTGCAAAACATAGATAGCAAAAAGTCACTTTTTATAAGGTAGTTAGACATAGAAAATTAAGATGAAATAAGAATTTTAATGGTAGAATGAGAACTGCAGAAAAGTTACTTGAAAAATATTATTATTTAAATGTAATATGTAGTGCCATTTTCAGCTCTTAAACAAGCTGTCAAATTGAACTTTTTGAGGTAGAAAAAAAGTCTCAGTGTGGCAGATCTACGTTGCACGAAGGCTGTTATAATGTAGGAATACGGGATCGAGTCATGGTGAAGCAGTAAACATTATTCTGGCCAAACACAGAACACTCAAACCCTCACTGGCTAGTCTAATATTTAATATTTAGTCTCTGGATCACTACTCATTATCAGTCATAATTCATCCAGTCTTGTTCCCCTCCCCTTCCAGCCTGCTTCAGGACACTGCATCATTTTCTCTCAAATCTGCTACGCTTTCTTTTCACTAGCCAGAATTTTGTTTCTTACTGCATTTATCTTTTAAGCACTTAACATTAAAATCCCCATTGAGAATGTGTCTTCTCGTGGCCAGACTGCTGATTCTGATACTACCGGATTATGACCCGCGTTATTAGACTTATTAGGATCACGTCTACTACTATTTCTACTACTTCATTTCTCATTTGCCACTGAACCAATTTGCTGTCATTTTAACACTAATTTTAGAAAGTAACCATAACACATGTCTCTCTCATTGCCTACTACTGAAAAAATGTGGACTACTCTTCAATAGAACTAACTACTCAAAGTCCTGATTGAACTAATTAATTAGTAGAATTGTCCACTATTAATTGTTACTTCAAAAATATTTTATTTTGTTTCTAAACCTTTTTGTCGTCCAAAAAATGGTTTAAGATTTAGTTACGTGTCGCTATAAATAAATACAAATGAAATATCAATTGAAAGGTACGAATATGTTACAAAATTGCCCTCACTATTTGATAATCTAAAGTTGGAGGCGACCCCTTCTGAGGGATTGAATTTACAGAGAGGGAATAGTCAAACATTTCCCCCTTAAACAAAAGTATTATATTCGGATCTGATTTTTATATTCGCAGACTAGCCGAGGGACTCTAGGGAATAGAAAAGTATTGTAGAATCGAAAAGTGCCGTCATTTTGTCGTCATAAGGCATAACCGTGGTGTAACGATGATACGAGTTATGAGTACGAAGAGTTCTAAAGTGATGTCACTTTTCGATTCTACAAAAGTTTTTTGTTGATCGGAGGTCCACGGCAGGCCCTGAATCTTGCTGAGTAATTTTTAAGGGATATATGAAAGCTCAGTAGATTTACTTGCTTGAAACTGAAGAGATACTCGTTCAATTTATTTGACTAAGGGGTATGAGTCGTAGAGGGATTATTAGAGGTCACGGTTTACACAATTCTGCAAATGTGGCATCTAAATCCACTTTCCTCTTTTTTTTGTCAACTTCTAACACTAAAATTTCTTCTCCCCTCACATTTATTCATGTTCCTGTCTATCCATATCTTTAACATGGTTTACTTTCTGTCAGCATTATTCTCTAACGCTCTCTATGGTTTATTTATGCTATTAATGTTTAACTTTATTTTTCTCTTATAACCTACTTTGTTTCTTCTTTCTATACGGTTATCTTTTAGTTTGTCTCCTTTTCTTTCATATAACACTATTATTTAATATTTCACAAAATGTTAATCACTTTGCCTCAATATCAATCTTTGCCCATGTTTAAACCATATTATTTTGCTCATCTTCGAACAGTTTTTAGCTAAATTATCCAGTAAAATCATCTGTATGAATGATTTAGTCGGTTGTGCTATACTTTTTATAATTCATCATAAGATACTTCTGTTTCTTGCATTTTACTTTCTTCCAGCAACAATAACCACGATTTTTTTTAAATATATTGATCTATTTCTTATTTTTTTCCTTTTTTTATTATTAGTACCTAGTATTATTTGTAGTATTTATTAAGTATTTTGGGATTTACTTATTTTTTTTATAATAAAAATATAATTAATCTTCTCTAATATCCCGAGCAGCATTCTTAGGCTTTGCGGGCAGCATTTGGCCTGCCGGCCGCACTTTGGGGTTCCCAAAGTCTAGTGAATCGTGAATTTGTAGTGAAAATAAAACCCAGGGACTTTGGTACACTATTAAATCATTTCAAAACTAATAATATTGAATATTACATATTCTATGGTTTCTTACAATTTAAGTTCCAAATAAATTTCTCCTTAATTTACACTCGTTCGTCAAAATGCAATACAATTGTACACATTTCACTAAATACTTCAAAACACTATCGTCAATTCACCTGTGCCCTTTATAGACAATCAGTATTTCAACTAACTAAATTTCCTGGCCTCCTTCTAATTGATCCCTTTAATTGTCATTTTCTAATAAGAAATATCTACTAATTTCGAATTAGAACTCTAGAAAATTGTTTGTTTGGTGCCAGGTCAACTTTTTTTTTGATGCGATCCAAGAGATTCTAGGCGTTGTGAGGGGAGAATGGGCTCTATTTGAAGGGGCGGCGTTTAAATTAAACTTTGTAACAATACGACACGAAACTTGCAACTCGAGATTTTACACTCACTTGTACAGAAGACAATATATTGTTTCTGGGCAGGGTCCTCCTTAGCATTTTCCACTAGGTTATCATTCTAGAAGTTTTTTGTAAAATTGTTGTTTTTCATTAATACGATATGACACTCTTAATGGATTTTATTCACCATGAGCTTGGATAAGTACCAAAGTTTATTCACTTCACTCATAACAAACACCCAAATCAAAATATATAACTGCACGTGTTCGAACTTTAGTATATTTATGCGACTGCAACAACAACTATAAATAACTTCTCTAAATCAATTAAGTCTTAAGAAAAGCTCCTTATTTCCAATAGAATGGCGCCGTTTCAAACAACTGCCATATCAATATCCAATAGAGATACTCAAGTAATCTCAACCTAAAATAACTCAAACTTCCCTAAACAGACAATTAAACAATCTGAACTGCGAAATCTCATCCATTAACTGGGACAACTCTCATACCTTTAACGATCGATTAACTAAGCTACCTTCAAACTCCCAAAGTTCGGTGTTTGCTAGAGTTATGTTTTAATGTCGGTTAAAGTTTAATTGCTCGTTTGACCGCTGAATCAAGTGATACGAGTTGAAGGTAGCGGATATTGCAAATAGACAATTACGTTTCATATATACCTGATCTTTTCTAATATTTCAAAATAAATCTTTGTGATATCAAAAATTTAACTCATGAACAACATTATCGAATTATACCATGTGTCCCATAAAAAAAGCAACTACATACAGATACAGGGCGGCTTAAATGAGAAAAAAGATGCGCTGTTTCAAGCCCAATCAGGTGGTGTAACGAAATTAAAAATATTTACAGACGTTTTTAAAATATCGAGAAGAAAAATTGCTATATCTTGTAAATAATTTTGATAAAATTTATTACTTTGGTTTTAGCGACTATCGCCATTCAGTTGACGTTTGCAATTTTTTATAGTCCTTCTAGTTTTTTTGCGAACTTTGTTATTACTTATGGCTACCACCGAATTACACGTTCATGAATAGCGCATAAAAACTGATAGTGTGTAAAAAATACTACCAGGATACCGACTGTGCCATCACATTAACAAAGATTCGTAGCGATATTTTGCTATGTTTTCCACTCGCAACTATGTTTTTTTACGTTGCTATAAACAACTGAAGGAAGAAATATTTTTTCTTAGCATGTTTATAAAATCAAAAATAATAAACTAATCTTAATGTTGTCAAAGAGGTCAATTGTAAAGCATGAAAATGCCAATAAAATGAGCCCAGTCTCGATCCGATTGGATCATTAGTAACAGGGAAAAACAAAAATACTGGAAAATGTAGCATTTTTTTAAATCGTATCTTCGTCATTTTAGAAGCTGTAGAACTGGGCTTGTAGGAACTGATAGTAATTTACATCTATTTTATGTTTGCCAAAACCAGGCGCTACCGGTTTATTAGTTTTTGAACAATTGTGATATAAAGTTTTCTGTTCACTATTTTTGCGTTGTGCCCCCATGCGTCAATTTTTGAAAAAACTTGTTGAAAGTAGAGGTGTTATTCTACACAGCCTTTATTATCATTTTTCACTAAATGTCTGTGAAATATCTGAAAAATGTTAGCAAACTTGACACAAAATGGGCCAGCGTAAGAATGTATTCAAGGAGTGGGGGAAACACGGTTGTTGAGGGGAAGCGTATAGTAATATATAATAGAGGCAAGCTGCCTGTAATTTATAAATATTTTGATTGCTTTTGTCAGAAACTAATTTAGATATTTTCAAGACCTTTTTGAACTTATTCAGTTTAGTGTTTGTTTCAGTTTCAGTTCCAAAAAACCGCTTACATATAAATATATTAATAAACAAACAGTTCTCATTTGACATAATAAAATCGAACAAATCGCTCTGTATAGGGGCTTTTTTGGCGATTAGATTCTTTCACCATCTGTCAGAGTGATAGTTACTATCGATAACAATTATTGTCAGCAGTTCTCCTCAATAACCATATTCCTCCCACTACTCGAAAACATTCATACGCTCACCAACTTTGGGTCATGTTTGCTAAAATTTTTCGTATATTTCACATACATTTAATGAAAAATGAAAATAGAGGCGTTCTAGAAATTAGAGCATGTACTTTCTGGAGATAGCCTGCAGTGCACAAATGTCGTGGTAAGACTAAGGAGAGAGAGGGAAATAGAGAGGGCAAGAGGTTATTTCACTCGGTTGGGAGCTGATTCCAATGAAATACGTTCAGTATGTTGTTCATTGGGTGCTTCCACCCACTAAGTGAAATAGCCTCTTACTGTCTCTATCGCCCTCTCGTTCTAGCGTTCCCACGATTTTATGCTTGACAGACTATATCTAAATGGTAAATGATCTAAGTTGTAGAATGATACCTCTACTTTCCATATCTCTATTCTGAATTGATATTTGACGATCCATGTCGCATGGAGACAAACTCAAAGAATAGTGGACTAAAAACTTCATATCGCAATTATTCAAAAACCAATAAACCGATAACGCCTGGTTTAGTCATGCATAAAGTAGATATCAATTACTATCAGTTCCCACAAGCCCAGTTCTACAACTTCGATAGTGACGGAGTTATGATAATATAAAGAAAACCCCTAAATTTTCAAGTGTTTTTTGTTTTTCCTTGTTACTAAAGATCTTATCGGATCGATCCTGGGCTCATTTCATTGGTATTTTCATGCTTTACAGTTCACCCGTTGACACAATTGAGATTAGTCTATTATTTTTCATTTTATAAATATGCAACAAAAAAAAACAAAATTTTCTTGTTTCAATAAAAAATATCCCTACAAATCGTTCTTAATGTGATGGCATGGGCAGTATCCTGATAATATTTTTTGCAAGAAAAATCTTTATTAATTGGTCTACTTGTATAACAGGTCTATCGTTGGATGATGGAAATGTAAACTATGAAAGTAAATGTTTTTCACTTAGTTGGCTGTGAAAGATAATGCCGTGTATGTCAAATCTTTATTATTTATTTGATTCCATCTGTTAAGAAGTTTAATATTTTTCAAAATAAATGTGATATTTTTTTAAAGACCAAATAATGTGCCATAGATAGGCAATCCAAAATTAGCACCAGAACAACGCCGATTAGGAAGCTTAGGATGCGAATGCTACCTAAACATAATCCTTCCTATCTAACGCAGGCGGTAACCATCTAGACATTTGTATGTGTTGATATTATTCAACCCTTGATCTGCCCCAGTTGTGTTAATAGAGAAAAAAGATGGAAACACCAGATCTGGACTACAGATTACTGAATAAGAGTTGTAAATCAATTGGCTTCCAATCAGATTCTTTGGTCCTAAAACGCGCTAATTGGCTAAATGGGCTTCAGTAAAACGACATACAAAAAGCAGAGTTTTCCAGCAACAGATGATTATTGCAGTTTACTGACATGCCTTTTGGGATATGTAATACCCCTGCCACATTTAAAATTGTACCCGAGTGCACAGTAAGTGGGTTGATATGAAAGCCCTACCTTATATTTGTAGACAATATTTTAGTTATTGGCCACACATTTCCTAGAATTAAAAATGCTACCTTAACGCTCAATTCTAAACAGCGATTCATTATCCACAAGACAGTACAATTAGAATTATGGAATCTCGATGTTTCCATAATGACAACGTAAAAGTAATTGCTGATAAGCCAATACCTAAAAGTAAACAGGAACTGCAAAGAATATAGAGGGAGCTATATGGATGGAAAAAAATTCAACAGTATAATTTCCAGACTGAGCATCTGTTTGTCTGCCTACGTAACATGTCGGGAAGAGCCAATACTTTTGTAAGAACACTGAATGGTGCGAGTATATTTCCATCTGACTAGTCATAGTCCTGACCAACCCTCCGGTCCAGCCGTTAAGCTGACAAAGATAAAGAAAACAGAATGATGACCAGGTCCTTGTTGGGACATATTATCAAACCAAGAGATCATCCTGAAATCATTATAAACCCAGAGAAATTTCCTTCGATTATAGAACGAAAGTTTAAAAGGAATTCGGGATAGAGATGAAGGAAACTAAACCAAATTCCGCCTGGAAGTTTTAAAGGAAACTTATCTGCTATGAAGAAATAGGTATAGAACTGAATTTCTGATATAGCAAGATTATATTATATTAACCATTACAAAGTTCTCAGATTCTAGTGTTATCCATTTGTGTATCTAGAAAAGGGCCAAAAGGCCGGACAGTGAGGAAAATGAAACAATACATTATAGGTATTCATTTTAAAAGGATAACTAATGTCATAGGTGAAAATTCCCAAAATCTAATATAACCATTAAATTTACTTTTGATTACTTCAGGAAGTGGTTCGCAGCCCTTGCCATTTCTCTAACTAAGGGGCAAGCAATGTATCGAATTGAGGTGCCACTGTAATTGGATATTAACAATACCTTAACCACTCTCTTGCACCCGTGATCAATCGGTACGGAAGAAGGACAAACACGAGTTCTCAGGAAACACCTACCTAAATTGTGTATCGGCTTATCATTTGAAAATGAGTTAAAAGTACCGTCTAGTTCGGCCAGTAGCTATTTTGAATAAAATAAATAAATAAATAAATATTCCTTTATTCAACATTTAAAATCACTGCATTTACAAAAAAAATAAATAATCTTACAAATACAAATGATTTATTTGCCTTGTCAAAACAATCACCACCCGCGTCACTCAGCATCTTTCAAAAATTCATCATACGAGTAGTATGCTTTTCTGGACAGGTATGTATAGAGCTCCTTTCCAAACTTCACTATACTTTTCTCATTCCCTCTAGCTCGCGTATATTTATTAAAACTTATAGTCCCCCTATAGATATGGGAATTTTGCCCAACTGATAGCCTAGAGAATGGCTGACGTAGTTTATTGCTGTTTCGAGTTGAATAACTGTGTATTTGATCATTTGTAGTAAGTGATACTTGCTTTTTAATATTCATTATTAATAGGTAAATATATAATGAGTGGACTGTCAGAATATTAAACTCAATGAAAAGTGCTTGCAACTGGTTAATGGGGGAACACCAGCTATACATCGTAAGATATTTTTTTGTGTAGAGAAGATTTTGTTAATATTAGCTGAACAGCCCCAAAATATAAGGCCATATGACAAAATCGACTCCGCTAGGCCGAAATATGCTAACTTAAGAACATTGAAACTTACGGTAAATTTTAATTGGCGCATTAGGAAAGAGATTTTACTTATTATTTTATTATTATTTATTTGTTACATAATCAATGTGTTTTTCCCAAGTAAGTTTATTATCAACAATTATTCCTAAGAACTTACATAACTTTGTCTGCTCAATAGATTCATTATTTAACCTGACAAGATAACTTAAATTATTTGTGTTGTTTTTAGGTAGGAAAGACATTATTTGTGATTTTTTAATATTTACCGTTAAACCATGTGAATTACAATAGTCATGAAATTCCCGAGTGGCTACATTAGCATTTCTGACAAGTTCAGAATCACTTTTCCCAAATATGCCAAAATTTGTGTCATCAGCATAGAGAATTTTGAGATCAGATGTGGGACATGATAGTGAAACATCATTAATAAATATAAGAAATAGAACAGGGCCCAATATTGAAATTGGATCTAGTTTCGCCTACTTGAACAGCTTGTTCACGGTTTGTGATGTATGATCGAATCCATTCATTTGCTGAGCCTCTGACGCCTATTCTATTAAGTTTATCTATTAACAAGTAATGATCTATGGAGTCAAATGCACGTGATAAATCGAAGAAGCAAGTTATATTTAATATTTTATTGTTCAATGAGTCATATATAAAATTGCACAGCTCCGATAATGCACTATGTGTAGAGTTATTTGCCCGAAAGCCGTGTTGGCAGGGGATTAGTAAATTATAATTCTCGAGAAAAGTGTTTAGTCTAATGTTGTAAGCCGCTTCAAAAACTTTAGCTAGCTGACTTTGAACACATATGTTTCGATAATTCGTAATATTTTCTACTGGACCTTTCTTTTTGTAGACTGATATAGGTTTAGATTTTTTAAAATGTTTGGGATATTTTCCTGTTTTAAAAGACTCATTAATTAGATAAGAAAGTGGAACACAAATTTCTTCCATTGCAAATTTCAAAACAGTACCATTTATTTCATCTATTCCAGCTGCTTTTTTAACAGTGGTTTTTTTAATTAAATATTTAATTTCGTCCGGTGTTGAAGGCGTTAAGAAAAATGACGTTTTAGCAAAGTCACAAAGTTTAATGTCTTCATACCTGGGAACAAAAACCTCTATGTTTACGAAATGTTCATTAAAAGCATTACATATATCTCCCATATTGATAAATTTGTTGTCAGAATTATCATACATTTCCTTAGGGAGGGGGTTTTTAAACTTACCTTTCATTTCATTTATAATTCTCCAGGATTCTTTACTAATGTTTTGTGCACCGAGAATTCTGTCATTATTGAAAGTTGCTTTTGCCTTGTTAACTTTTTGCTTATAAATTAGTTTGAGTTTTCTGTATCTTTCTTTTATAACCTCGTTATCTGAGCTGGTGTATATACTATGCAATTCACATAGAGTAGCATGTAAAGATTTAAATTCACTATTGTACCAATTATTTTTGAATTTCTTAGGAATAATTTTTTTGTAACTGAAAACTGTATTAAAATGTTGCAAAAAAGTAAAATAGAAACTATCAAATTGTGTTTCAAAGTCAGGAGCCCTGTACATATCTACCCATGTTTCGTTTTTTAGCAATAGGTTAAAACAGGCAATATTATCATCGTTAAAATCTCGGACAAAAAAGTGATCAGTTCTTTGTTGTTTGTTTATAAATATATCAAATTCACAAATTTGCCATGAGTGATCCGACAATATAGTTTTTGTAACAGTGATATCTTTATATTCAATATTCGTAAAAATAGGCTCCAACAATGTTGAACTTGTGCAGGTGACGCGCGTTGGTTCCCTAACGATATTATATAAACCAAATTCCTCAAAAGTGTTTTTGAGAAGTCTTGACATATTATTATCTACTATTAGGTCAATGTTCATATCTCCACATACAATGTAAGACAAAGAACACTTATAATAAAAATCCAATACAGTACGTAATTTGTCAATGAAGATTTTAGGATCTGCTTTAGGCGATCTATAGATTGAAATTATGAACATATTTATTTGGGGACCTATTAGAGAAGTATTATGCAAACCAACTATGGCAGAGCATGTTGTCAAATCATGAAATGGAAACAAAGGGTTCGATATTTACCAGCGATAGTATGAGATCAAAGCCAAGCATGAAAATGTTTTCTGGATTTCAGCAGGGAAAAGGATTGTGGCATTTCAATCGTCAGTTAATAAGGACAAATTGCCCGTAAGGTCCCTATGAAATTGTTGACAGGGGCAACGATGTTGGCAACGATGTTGTTTGCTGCATTCAACGAAGCAGCAATTGCAGTACAAGGGAATAATTAGGTGGAATAGGCAATATAACAAATTTTTATTAGTTCTCTTTTCTGAGAGAGAAAAAAATTCCACTGTCCAGAAACACAAAATTCGCCAAAAACCAGGAAAGATATTAATAGTTGCCCATGTGTACTGTGTTCGAGGTTAAACGAATTGTCAAGTAGTTTTTATATAATAAATGTCCATTTAGTTAAATATTTAGTTAATTATTTTCGAATTAGTTTTTAATGGTATAAACAATTGAGCCTGAAGTCTCAAACTTTTTCTTAACCTTCCGGTACCTTTCTTCAAATTTGCGTAATGCCCCACAAATTTAAATTAAATTATTTACGAGAAACTAGATGCACATATAAATCTTCATTTGTTTATAATTTTACATTTTGTGCACTAGATCATATTTTTGTTTGTTTCAGCACATTTATATTTGGTTGACTTTTAAAAGGTTTTTTCTCAGTGTTAATTATTTTTATATTCTACCTATCTATCTACAATAAAGTAATATGTAAAAAAAATATTCTAATTTATAAAAAATCTCTATTTACTTCTAAAAGATCAATTTCAACGGCTGACCCTTTTTTTATGACCTATAGTGCCTCGCGTAGAATTCAAACAATAGGATCACATTGAAATAATTTAACATTCATGATATTTTCCTTCGCCCACTAAAGTCAAAAAAGGGCTTTGATTCGAATGCAAATTCAACAACTGTTTCAAATCGCTTTAACATGCACAAAGGACAAGCGCAAATTCCAATCATCGTAACTTGTAACGTTTGTAATTTAGTGTTACATGGATATTTAATTGATAGAATCAATTTAACAAAGGTTACTCTGTTATTATCAAATGGTATTCGACGTGACACCCATAAATTGTCACTTCTTGTACGTGTTTAAAATGTATATGTCCGTTGTTTATAATAACCAGTGTGGTAGCAATGTTTTTTATACTAGTTTTAAAGAAGCAGTCACATTTTGAAAATGAATTTATTGTTTTTGTATTCTCATACCATAATTATTTGTGGGAAACCAGTTTTTGGGACATTACTATTCTAGACAAGTTTTTGCTTGGTTAATACGTGTCTCCTTATCAGTAACTTTGTCTCTTAATATTTAGTTTTCGAGTCATCGACTGCTTCATCTTCTTTAATATTCTATTATCTAACATGTGAACTATATGTCCGTTTTATTTATTTTCCCTTTTATCCAGAGATGAGATTTATACATAGAGGTTCCATCTACTAAGTTTTTTATTGTCACTATTTGCATCTACTATAGTTCTTTTTGTTTAAGAAATGTATTATACATTTTTGTCTTCGTGTCCACTCCAATATATCCACTCCTAGTATATTTCCTTTAGGTGCTTGTTCTCTATAGCCTCTATGGCGTGTACGGAAATTAAATTTCCAAGATATTCTTTCTTAATTGTTGGGCTCTCAGCCACTACTTTACCTCTTACACCTATCGTGGAAGTACTCAACTACTTGAATTTTTGCTGATACTTTTGTCCTGGAAAATTCCATGAATAATTTCTGAAGTAAACCCTCAGTTTTGGCTTCCATCACTTCATGGTTGGCATCACATATTATTGACTTCGATATTTCCATAGTTTACAATATACAAGATATTAATTGTGCAATAACATCTTCTTAGGTTTTCAACTTTGAAATAAAAAAAAGATTTTTTCCAAAATCACATGTTAGGTATTTTTTAAATACTCTGTAATCCAGCAAAATTTATGGCAATTGTTTTGTGAAATATTTATGTCCAATAATGTACAAATCCCAATTTCTCCACTAACCGGAAATAAAACACATCTATCATTGGAAATCTGATATCAAAATGCTGTTTGAGCCCATGGACTCTTTTTGTCAGAACGTCAACTTCTACAGCATACTAAAATTTCAAACAATTTGACGGAAGTCCATTTTTCCATAAGAAAGGTCCGATGAAATAGTAGATAAGTAAGCAATGTAGGATTTTAAGTTTGCTTGGCACTTACTTTAAAAATATAATAGATAAATACGTAATTAATTTGTATAGAATGAACCTTTTATGTTATTTTTTTTTAGTTTGTGTGTAGGTACCTAACAACAGTGAATGTGCAATTTATTGTCTAGTGTTATATTTTTTAATTATTTTAAATTTTTTAGATCTACTTAGAAATCGGTTAATTTTTTTTGAAAATTGTTTTAGTTCATACCGACAAATCGAATCTAGGCACGATAGCTAAGGCACAAGTGTAATGTAGTGACATAACTGTAACTCTGACTTGACGGAAAAAAGATCCTCACCTGGGGTTGAAGGCTAAAAAAATTATAAAAATTTCTTTACAAATTACATGAGTTAAAAATACATGAAAGTCATATATAACAATGTTAATTGAAATTATATGTTGAAGTTACTCACACGGTAATGGGTATATTAAGATTAAGAACATATTTAAACATTGAATTTAAAATAATGATTTCAGAAATTGCCAGCTCTATACATTCAGCAGGATAAACAGTATTTTGTTCTAATTTGATTATTTATTTTTGTATGTTATCCGTCTATTATTATAATGCGAGCTGCTCCTAAAAATCTGTTCTCCTTGCTTCTACCATTTTTCTAAAATAATAACATGTGTATTTCCCCTCGGGTTTCAGATTCATGTTACATATGGATCTTTTAATGAATTTTCGTCTCAGTTATTACGCTTTTCTCGAAGTTGTTCTGTAGCTTTGGATATTTGTTATTTCAACCTTGGTTATTTAAATTATACAGTCAAACTACATAGTGTCTGATACAACAGGAGGTTGATATAATAGAATTTTGAGCGCATCTTTTACATTTTTATCGACGCGTATCCCCGCTTTTTGTGGAAACGATTTTTCGAAAACAGCTCAACCCATGTTTAGGATTTAAAGCGTGTTTCATCAAGAAAGTACGTTTCTATAAAATATAGCTTAAACTTTAATTAGAAAAATTGAAATATTCAATGAGTAATTCATAAAATATCTAAATTTCGTGAAATACTGACTGATTTCTCGAAAACCACCAATTTTAATGATTAAGGAAAATCTTCCGAGATAAACAGATACATTTTTCTCTGACCTCTAACATGTAGGTTTTCAGAAACTCGTTAAAAAAGGCAAGAAATTATGAATTTAATAAAACGACACACTAACATATCTTCATAATTTTTTAAAATAAAATATTATAGTCTGGGAGTGTGTGAAACTGAAGGGACGTCATCATGGATTCGAAAAATTCTATTGTATTTGTACACGAGCTGGTGCCACTAAGGAAAGAGACAGAACAAGTAAATTTGTGGAAATATCTAGCATTAGATAGAAGAATCGAACAGCTGGACTCAAACGTAGAATAGGATTAACGTGGACAGCTTTGGAAAATTTAAATCAGTGTTATACAATTCACTTTGCCATTCAATACAAACCGCCGGCATAAAATATATATCATTTGGAACTGGAACATTTCACATCTCAGTTGTTCATTCAATCTGTCCTATCTTCGCTTCATTCAGAGTGCAAGAGAAAAGACCCAAATGAAGGAACGATCCGAAGTATGCACTGTTTCATTTTAACAGAGTTACAAATTTAAGGAAAAATAAACGAGATGGATTGCACCATTCACTCAGATAATTATAAAAAACTTAGATTTTGTTATTTGTAAATAATAATTTCAAGTAAGAATACGTTTTATCGTCTAAAATTGTATATCGCATTTTCTTCTATATTATTATGAAATTGTAAGTTTGCTTGTTTTGTTTATTTTGTTTGTTTGTTTATTCGGGCATCACGTAAGAACTACTATACTGATTTTGCTGAATGTTGTTTTGTTGCAAAGCCTATAGTTTGGCTTAAAAGCTGGTAGATATTTTATCTATCTAAATTGACAGAAACGGTAAATATAACGAAAAAACTTCTACCATGTTGGATAACACAATTAATCTATTGGTGCCACCGCAAGCACCAAATCTTAGATACTTTCATCAGTTTAGCTTTTATTCAAAATTCGGGATATGACATTGTAACATGTTTTGATTTAAAAATATTAACTGATATATCAACCGTAATTTTTTCTATATATATAGGAAACTTAGTGCGGCGTAGGATGATGTGGATTTAAAAAATTAGGTGTACTATAAGCAGCTGCATATAAACAATGTGATTAAGATAAGGGGGAGTGGAATTAGTTATACGGGTTGGTTCAAACAACTTATATTGACTGGGTCATAAAGAGTTGCAGATACCAGGTAGTTCATAAACGGGCGGAATCTAATTATATTTATATAGGCTAAAGAACAAAATGATATATTGGCTCATAAGTAGTTGCACATACAATATGGTTGAAATAAGGGTAGAATATTTATACAAGGTGGATAATTTTTTTTTAAATGTGTTATGTAAGCAGTTAGGATCTTTGAATTATTATAGCTCTGAAATGGATTGAAAAAATGTTAGAAGAAGTTGTTTATACAGAGTGGTTGCAATATGAGGTCGAGTAGAATTATAATTTATAGAGTGGTTATAAAATTATGTCATATCCACAAGTAGTTGCATAGATAGAATGGTTGAAATATGTGGTGGCAGCTATACAGGTGGATTATAAAGAAATGTTATGATCTATAAGCTGTTCCATTTACCGGATGGTTGAAATATAGGGTGGAGTTGAATTTTAAGGATTCAGGGTGGTACAAAAATGTTATATTGGGTGGCAAATAAGTAGTTCCATATACAAGGTTGTTGAAATATAGGGTGGAGTAGAATTACAATTATACAGGGTGACTAATAAATGCTAGGAAAATTTTGTTATATAGCAGTTACATATTGTGATTCAAACAAGGATAGAAAAAGTTGCAAATCCTTGGGTTCTTTAAAGGAAGTGTGGAGAGAAGTTATACTTTATAATGTTGTTAAAAAAATACGAGGAAAAATTGTGAAATACCGTGGTTCATATAGGATAGCTAAGCAGATGAACATACAGGGTAGTTGAAGTATTTTGTAGAGTAAACTTATGGTTATACAGGATGGTTACAAAATAAGTTATAATATTTACTGATTGATAGCAGTATATACACAACTTTTTTAATGTAGATAGAAGTAGAGTTATAGTTATATAGGGCGGTTAACAAAAGTTGATTAAAATTGTTATATACGGTGGCCAAAAAACAGCTGCAGTTTGGGTGGGTGTTTAAATAAAGGTTTGGTGCCAACTGTGTTTTTACATTTGTGACACACCAAGGGTTCCACAGGCATTTCCATAATGGTGGATCGAAAAGTTTAAAAAATTGTTAATAGGGCATGAACAGTTGCATCCTACAATATGGAATACCTGAAACATGGGGCGAAACAAGATTATATTTTTAGATATGATTAACATAATGTTAGAAAAAGTTGCATATAAAGGGTGATTAAAATATAGGGTGAAGAAAAATTGTACTTTACGAGTTGGCTCAAAAAATATCAGAAATAATTGTTATATAGCGTAAACCATAAGCAGTTGCATAGCTGAAATATAGGGTAAAATAGAGTTATAAGCAGGTCTAATAAAAGTTATATTGGTTGATAAATACACAGCAGCATATACAGGATGGTTGCACTATAGGGTGAAGTAGAGTTATAGTTACAGAAGGTGATTTAAAAAAATGTCCAATAAAATTGTTATATAGGGTGGCCCATAAGCACTTGCAGTTTGGCTGAAATATATTCGGTATTGGTGCATTTATAGTTAAGTAGGGTGTTTAAAAAAATTGGAAAAATCGTTATATAGGATAACCCATATGTTTCAGAAGTTATTTGTTTTTGCAAAGAGTTACACATGCCGTACACGGGAGATACCTCGGGTAACGGCTAGTATGTATATAAAGACGACAACTATGCTACGTGTAATATATTTTATGTGTGTTTAATAATATACTTTGTATAATATGAAAGTGAAATACATTTTAAAATGGCTTGAGTACAAAATGGCAAAAAGTCTACCCATTTTCCGTCAATAGAAAATATGATATTACAAAAATTATTATTAATGATTGTATCCAATCAATCTGTGTAGAGCTGAAAACTCATTTGAATCTACGAAACCCCTCAGGAGAACTGATCTGAAAAAATGTAATCAGTTGTCCTTGATCCATTTTGAGATGATGATCCGAATGAAATATGTCATAGGGTGAAATTGTTGGAAATTTTTTTTAAGAAAGAATATGAGCTGTTGAATGTATGCAATACCTGAAACATGGGGCGAAGTAAAATTATAGTTATACATTGTGATTAAAAAATGTTAGAAAATGTTGCATAAAGGGATGGTTGACATATAAGGTGGAGACAACTTATATTTTCCAGGATGCTTAAAAAATATCTCAAAAATGGTTATTTAGCGTAGTCCATAAGCAGTTTCATAGATAAAGTGGATCATAGTTACAGTTAAATGTTTAAAAAGTGTTATATTTGGTGGCCCCTAAGCGGATACAGCGTAGTTGAAATATTTTGTAGAATAAAACTATTGTTATACAGGATTGTTCAAATACTGATAGACAAATTAGTTATAATGGGTGACTAATTCGCAGCAGTATATACAAGATAGTTTAAAAGAGATGGAAGCAGAGTTATAGCTATTGAAGGCAGTTTTTAAACATTTTCAATAAAATTGTTGTATAGAGTGGCCATAAACAGTTGTGGTTTGATGAAATATATTGGAGATTGAATTTAGTTATACAGAGTCGTTACAAAAATGTTATATTGCGTGGCCCATAAGTAGTTCTTTATATAAGGTGGTTGAGTAGTTTTACAGGGTGGATTAAAATATCTTAAAAAAATTGTTATATAAGGTAGACCATGAGTAGTTGTATCCTACTATATGGAATACCTGAAATATGTGGCGAAGGAAAACTATATTTACATATTGTGTTTAACACAATGCTAGAAAAAGTTGCATATAAAGTCCGGTTAAAATTATACTTTACGAAGTGGCGCAAAAACTATCAGAATTAATTGTTATATAACGTATAGGGTGGAGTAGGAAATTATAAAATCTTATATTTGGTGACCAATAAACATCAGCATATACAGGATGATTGCACTACAGGGTGAAACAGAGTTACACAAGGTGGTTCCAAACAAAAGTTGAGTAAAATTTTTATATAATGTGGAACATAAGCACTTGCAGTTTGGATTAAATTTATTCGGGATTGGTAGATTTATACTTATGTTAAATGGTTCAACAAAGTTAGTAAAAAATTGGTATATTTGATAGCCCATATGTTTCATAAACTATTTCTTTTTGCAAAGAATTGTACATTCCATACGCGGGTGAAACCGCGGGTAACGGCTAGTATAATATAAATATAATATACATATGAGATAACTATAATATTAATATAAGTATTAATACCTACGCGTGTTCAGTGCTTAGTTACTCTTTCGGTATAGTTAACTGGTGCAAGACCGACATTGAACAATTACAACGGAAAGTTCGACTACTACTAACAAAAGCTCAAAATCACCATCCAAAGAGCTCTGTCGAACGTACAACATTGCCCCGGCGTGCAGGAGGAAGAGGATTGGCAGATATGGGAAAATTACGTGATCAACAAATTTCTAATTTGCGTAATCATTTCCAGAAACTCTACACAGGGTCATATGTCAGGTTGATGACTCAACACCTCTGCGACTGAAAGAACAACGAGTTCAAGTATACCATCAGACAACTGATCAGAAACTGCTCAAATGGAAAGAAAGGCCCCTTCATGGAAGACATATAAATGACGTCAACCAAGATTCAGCGTCGAACTACTGGTTGATTTCTGGTCATATGTTTCCTGAAACGGAAGGCTTTATATTGGCAGTCCAAGATCAAGTAATTCCAAATAAGAACTATATAAAGTGCATTGTCAAAGACCCTTCTATCAACAACGACACATGCAGATATGGTTGCCAAACATCTGAATCTATCCAGCATATCACAGGAGGTTGCCAAGCGTTCGCTGCAACTGAATACAAAGATTGACACGATGCTGTGACAAAAATACTGCACCAGGTACTTAAACTTGAGCTATTACAGTCGGTAAGAACACCTTACTATATATACAAACCAGGATCTATTTTAGAAAATAACAACTACAAACTGTACTGGGACTGGACGATATTGACCGATCGGACTGTTGCTCAGAATAGACCAGATATAGTTTTGGTAGATAAAGTCTCTAGAAAAACAACCTTAATTGACATAGCAATCCCTAACAACAATAATTTAAATATTAAGCTGGCTGAAAAAATAGTCAAAACATCTATTAAACAATTTGAAATACCACGGTCTGGACGAACATCTTTACCAACTGATGCAAAAAGCCGGACGGTCCGAAAATTCATGGGAAACTGCAGCCACGTCGCCAACCACGGGCCTCATAACCTGGCAAGGGCTCCCACAGAGCTAAACCCTTTTGATGTGGAGTATATCTGGGGTTTAGTGAATTCTTCCCTAAGGGTACGCTATGCGGGAGTGTGCTGCCATACATTGTATGGTCAAGTCGGGATATAAAACAAGAGAAATAAGACAAATATTTGAGTAGGTCTATATTCTTATTTTATTTTTATATAATTTCCGATTTTGTTAGCATTTGTTAGTTTTAGTTTTTAGTTTTTAAAATATTAAGTAGCAGTTATATCCCAGTCCAACGCACAGGCAATTAGATTGCCGCTGTAGGTGCAATACGTTATAATTCCATTTTTTTATAATAACATATTACTGGTTTTCAAATAAATAAAATAAATAAATATATCAGTTGCCCGGCAACATAATATTTGAATAGTCTACTAAAATACCACTAACTGAACATAGCCCTAGCAGGCCTAATTTATGTAATAAATAGTATGTAAGATTGGGTAGATAATGTATGTACGCCAACATAATGATGTTGGCGTACGATTGCCAAGTCATTATTATATTATATAAATAAACATGTCTAATAGTGATACGGTCTTCCATGGATAAACTTACTGATAACTTGGTTGCTCATGAACAAAATAATAATTCAGGTGTTGATGACAGAAGTTTTTCCTCACTCCGTGACAGCAAAATTTTCCTACTATTTCCACTGTTCCCGTTGAAATTAGAATTCGTTATAATTATTACAAAAACGTCGGATCTTATCTGAATATTTCAATTATCATTCGCAGCCCACAATTAGTTTAGCGTTGTCGTGTCGAGATCTTGATATCAACATGCAGCACCTCTTCACCTACGCCCATGTCAATAGATCATCGCGAGTATCCCCTACAGGGCGCTCATTACCAAGAAAATAGAACTATGCTGTCGGCGGATTTTCAGTCGCCGCTTATCAACGCGATACACGCTTACCTGGTAACAGTGCGCTTATCTTTGATGTTCGGGATTGGTCGTCGTGTTACGGGAGTGTTTCGTTTTCCACCCGACGACAATTTATCAATCTGTGATAGGAAATATGACGACACGGTGGTGGCGTTAGGTGACAGATAATCTGAGTAACGTTGCTGAGATCTGAGATGGTTACTGTCAAACTGAATATAACGCCTGTGGACGGTTATTATAATGGGGTAAGGACCAGGAGGATGCTCATTTGTTATTACTATGATACGGATATGAATATGAAACAGTTGTTAGAATAAATTTAGGGAAATTTAACAGCAGGGTGTAAAGCCTTATTTCCACTAGAGATAATAATCATTATTTTGTATATTCATCTGGCAGTTAAATAAAATGTCCCCTATGTAACAAATATATTTAATGGAAACTTGAATAAATTCCCTTATTAGGATATGTAATAGAGAAAGATGGAAATGTCGATAGTTTTTAATATGGCGTTTTTTTATTGAAATGTATTCAGAGCAATAAGCGATTAAAACTTACAAAAAAACTTTGCAAATTATAAAATATATTTTTTAATTAACCGCCTTGAAAAAATTACTAAAAACTGGAAAATAATTAACAGATATATAACAATACACTGTAACTATTTTTGTAAGGAGATACCTTCTAAGTACATGTTCACAAAAAAACTATAATAAAGACAATAGCAGATGCTTATTAATAATAAAGTAGGGGGTGGTATTAGACAGGCCATTAATAAAGAGCATGTCCAAGAAGCTACGTTTAAAATTATTACGTTCAACTGCCAGAACGTGTAGATTTTCAAAGGCGGGAGAATGGGATGTGATATTGCAAACAATGGGTACCTAGAGCGCCACTTTCCTTTTTTAATCTCATATCATTCCTATGTAAGGTGATTCTTTGATGATCTTGTATATAAAGTTATTAAGATGTTTAGTACTTTGGGAGTTGGTTCTTTAATAAAGGGTATTCCACCTCAAACGAGTCACCTTGAATATCTTGATTATTTTCAAAACTATTGCAATAAGAAAAAATAGGTGGATTTTTGTTTCGAGGGGGAATTTTTTTAAGGAGAATTAGCGCTTGCGCGCATTCAACGTAAACAGGCCAATTCAATGACCTTGAGACTTGAGATAGGGTAAATAGGTGTTGTCTGTCTTATATCATTTCAAAACCCTTTTTACGGACTATACCGTCATAACAACATTTTTTGTTGCAATTTCTTTAGATGTAATAATAAATGAGTATTAAAATAAACGAATTTACAATACAGTGAAATGCCTCTACAGCAAATGTTTAAAGTGCCTTGCATTGACTTCCATATGTTAATATGTTCATGTCTCACGAAGGAGGGCGATTACCTGTAACTCAAAAAATACCCATACTAATAATTCTAAAAATTTGGCGATGTCTGTAAACCGATCCTATGTGACTTAAATATTTCCAGAACTGTGGCACTTCCGGTTATACCAGAAGTAGACAACAACTTTCTTATATCAAATAGATATAGATATTTGGATGCTGCGGTAAATTCTAGATAAATTTTATTAACCACATGTTATCTCTAAATTTAACTATTCTCAAGATATTTGCATTTTTATGTCAAAAATGACAGATGCAGTCCTGCGGGTAATCTAAAATTTTCGCTAAACATCATCTGTTTTAAAAGGCTTTTTGGTTTGTCTTATTGAAAGACTCAAGCCAGGAAAGGGCGCTGAAAAAATCAGCCCTTTTTCTACAGAATGTTCTTAACAAAATAGTGAAAATGAGATTCACAATATGCTTAAAACTCAAAATTTTCAAGTGGAAAGTCCAAATTTTTTTCTCGGGATCTTATTCAGCACTAAAAATGAAGGTAACTTTGTATTGCGTTCCCTATATCTAAACCTCTTAACTTTCGATTAAATAACGAAAAACCGTTTTGTCCGCCTATTAAAATATGATGTCAACTTTGTTTGGAAAGATCGAGCTAGAAAAATAACTGGCGACTACGAAATGTCAATCAGTTTTTCATAATTGCCAAAAATGCCTGCACGCATTAATGACATTAATGACTATAACGGAGATTACTTCAATAGGAGTGAATAATTTTTAGTAAATTTCTCAATTTCGGGAACCGACAAGACGCTGATCTGACAGGTTATTTTACAAATATTCAATTCGTAAAGGCGGAGAAAATTCAGGTCCAAACGTGAACAAAACGCTCTAAATGTAAGAAATCTCAACGATTAAAAGTATGAAAAACATCAAGAATATTAAAAATTTCATATTTCAAAATTATCAAAAATATGAAAATGTCTGCATTTCATCAAAGTCAAAATTTTTTGAAGTTGCTTGGAACCTTGGTCATAACACAGAACTTCAACCATATTACACAAAGAACACAATACGAAACGAAAGCTGAAAGAGTATACTTCTATAGAATTCAGCCATTCCTCGTTACCAATAATCAAGGATGAAATTAATAATGGTAATGTCCTTTTGAAAAACCCCGTATAGGGATAGTTCATAAGGTTTTTCCTAGGTTAGTTATGACTATAATGTGATCTCTGGAATATCAGAATTTCTTTGGTCTCATTTTTGGCGAATCTTATAACAAAGTCGTATCTAGGAACGCATAAAAATCTTCCAATTTGAAAGAAACGTTTTTATTTCACATCAACTTTAGATTTTTTACTGCTATCCTGTATATATCAAATTTGCAGTAAATTTTCTTGGTTACATCAGTTTGAATGTCATACATTAATTTTCATTGAAAACGAGATCTGATTTAGACCTTGAAACATTTGGATCATTGAAAATTTACACACTTTCAAGTTTATGTGGTGTTATTCCCCCAAAAAAATCATATAAGTACGCAGAAGCTTAATGTGCTGTGCTAGCATTATGTTTAAAGCGGTTTCGTATGTAATATACCTACAATCTATTGTGCCTTAAGTAGCCTGTTTAGATAAATTATGGACTGGAAAAATACACTAGTAATATATTTCATTGTAAGGCTAGAATCTAGTGAATTCATCATCAACTCTTCATATAGTACTGACAATTATATTTCAGTATTACAAATATTATAATTATTTGTGGCTTAAAATAATTATTACACGTGTCAGTAGACCGAAATCTAAAACCTTCACAAATAATCCATAAAATGTCGTGACAATGTCATTGTTTCCTCATATAAGTCGTGACGCAACATCGAGTAATAATCTGCTACCAAATTCAGTTTAATTGTTATAACATTTCCATTAAATTCATATTGTGTACAAATAATTAACTGTTTATATTCACGTAGCTTATTTAAAGCAACTATTATAGACGTTATATAAAACGACTATGTATAGATTTTTGACAAATAAATTTAAATACGCTTATCAATCTAATGGGAGAGACCGTAAACAAACTTTAAGAAGGAAGCTGCAATAAAAGTAACAGTAGCGGCAACGTAATTAAGAAGAGGGTTACATTCTTGTTTATTCTGAGTTACTGACACATGAAGCTGCTCAGATTAAACGAAGGAGGTTATTGGCAGCACTATCAAGATAGCTAAATCCAGAGTTTGTCTTCCCGGCAACCATTTAGTGAAATATAATATCCAATTCGAGCTTCTGAGTTGTAAACAAAAACTATCGTGAAAATTAAACACGTGTGCCAATCAGAAATGCCCTGGTAGGGCATTCCTGCTGCAACAGATACGTATTACAAAAAAATTAATGGTCAAAATGTAGTAGGAATAATTTTGTAAGATTACTGGCTGTCTTTTTACAGCAGATGTTTTTATAGAAAGAAATTGCTACGCTATGCTCAGGCAGTCTTCCTGTGTACAAATATGTGAAGTGTATATACTTCTCTGTTCTTCTCAACTCCAACACTGGAGTCCAAATGAATAAATTTGAATATCAAAAATTGCGTCAACTCCAGAGTTGAAATTGAACTTCTCCATAACCTATAAGTACACACAATAAACAATACAAATATTTGTACATAGGAAGACTGATTTATCATAGTGTGACGAAGACTTTATGTAAGTGACAACAGTAATAGGGACAATTTTTCGAAATTTCTCCTACTACGCTTTGGCCATTACAACTTTGTAATACTCATCTGTTACAGAAAAGAGGTGATGAAAGAAAACTGTTTAAATAGAGTTTGAGTAAACCTTTTTATTTATTTCTATCGGCATGTGGCCATATCTATTTTATGTACTTTTAACGTTCCTTTATCCATAATATCACTTTTCTTTTTTCTTTTGAAATCTGTCAAGCATTTAATATAGTCGATTCTGATATAATATTTTTTGTGTTTTGTTTGGAAATTTTCCTCATTATTATTTTAACTATTATATTGTTATTTAACTTTTAGGACCTAGTTATTTGTTTTTCGTTACCTTATATGTTTTTAAAAGCAGACTTCTTGAAGTTTTTCAGTTTTCTGTTTATTTTCACTTTTGTTCTCCCGGTGCGATGGTAGCTATCGTTTGAAAATCTGGTTAAGATGTCTTTGCCCTAGCCAGTATGATAGTTAAAAATTTTGCATGATAGCTTAAAACAAATTTGCTCATCCGAAAATACTACACAATAGTAATTGATTGTGTTCATTTTTGATCAACAAGATTTCAAATTTTATTTTTATGTGGTGTATAAATAATAAGAAACGGTTTCTCGACGAATATATGAGGTAAAATAATAAATTGTTAACAATAAAACTGAAAAAATACAATATATATAATTTTCCTAACAAATTTTTACATCAAACACATTAACTTGTACTTGACTCGCTTTGTAATTAAGTATTTCATTTCAACAAACACTAATAAATTATGTTTTTAGCCCTTCTATTTTTGGACATTGTTTTTATACAAAATTTTCCAGCTTTTACCGTCGATTTAAAATAATAAATATTCATAATCTCTCAGTGTTTCATAAATCACATTCAAATTATACAAAATGTTCGTCATTTCGGCTCCATTCACGTCATCCAGCGAATCGATACGATCTCGAGAACTTGGCAAACATGATGACTGTCCTTTGACTCCATTAAAAACAAAAATGTGGACCCTTTCTTGAAAAGTTATTTATTGCTTTATCAGGTCATCTGTGACGTCTAATAAAAGCCTAAAAAAGACAACCCCTAATTAAAACGGGTCGGCAACTTTTAGGACTAATATTATTATATAGGGAGTCCCACAACTAATGAACAATTTTGAGGTGGCTGTTTGGAATAAATATGTTCCTTCTGACTTTTATATTTTGTTTCACTAGATAAAAGTTTGTTGATATTATATACTAACTAGCAACGCACGGGTTCTTTACAGAAAATATACAATGTTACTCCCAGGAGATGGAGGTTTCGGTAAAATTGGTTGAGTAGTTTTTGAGTGAAATCGTTACAAACAAAAAAATCATTTTTCCTCGTTATACATAATATTAATTTAGATTACTTTTTGAGTGGCAATTATTTATGTCGCACACAAAACAGAAAACATTTAGATTAGTTTCTAAGTATATTCTTTGTATGCGACATTAACAACCTGACGTATAAAACTAAAAAATTTTGTTTCGAAGTAACAGGTGATAGGGTAAGGTACAATTGCCTGTGCGAAATGCACTGGGTGCTTGACTATACACCTGCCAAGCCCGTAGCCTCCCGGGGGAGAAGGTCTAGGGGTTCAAAATTTTGGAAATTTTGGTTTGAAGATTAAATTTTAACTTGTTAATAATCTTTTTCATAAGAATAAATATTATATTTATACAATTTTATATATCCTGTATATAAGTGAATACTTAATCATCCTATCATCAATCAAAAAATTATCCAACCCACCTGGAAAAAATTTCCTCACTGCAGCCTTGACTCCAGCAACTTTTAATCTTTTACCCTGCGCTTTATTAATTGTCATTCCAAACGCTATTTTTACGGGAAATTGTAGCAATTTAAATCGGAAAGGCAATTCTGAGGGTATCCTGGGAATTCTTGGTATAAAAACAGTTTCACCAGGTGCGTTGCCAGTTAATATGAGACATCCGATAAAAATAAATAAATTGACTAATTTGAATCTTGTACCGTTGCACTTCAATAATTTCTTCCACATTTTGTACCAAAACACAAATATTGTTAAAATTTCTTTCTTGAAACTCACCATTTCCTATTTGAATCAAGTCCTTAGAAAATTGCCAATCCCTAGGGAATAAAACAGTACAAGTGTGCCTCCAGGGGCAAAAACACTTTACCTTCATTACTATTATTATTTTAGGATAATATTAAGTCATTGTTCAAGTTAGTTTAGTTAGTTTCTCGTAAAAACTCTATATTAATTGTTGCAATTAAACTGAAATTTAATGGCAATGACAATCATTTTGCCAAAGCAGATGTGGGTCGGTAACTTGACTGGAGGATATCATGATGGTAAATAAATATCTATTTGATTTAGCTGAACTGCATAAGGAAGCTTTAGAAAGCGTACTTTCCCAGTGAGAGTCGCCTTCTAACAGACCCATTGCTTTACAAAGTCCTTGAAATGTTTTATAAGTTATACCTTGAAAAGTACATAGACTACTGAAATTACCATATCTTTATTTTAAAAGTAAAATTTTTACTGAATCTTCTTACTCCTACCCTCTAATACAAAGACTACTGAAAGAAGTAGGGCCTTTCACCACCGGGAGCCCGCCTGGCCCCATCGAATAAAGGCGACACGAAATTAATTTCTTTGCGAGCTACATATTTTGATTTTGCTATATCTCCTAAGGTATTCATTTAATTTGCATGCTGTAAAGGGAAAAATATTTTCATGAAATGCTCAAGCTAACTAACGTATTTAAAATAATAAGGCATAATACCGTGTTTGTCTAAATAGCGTTCCAATTACCGCTTTATAATTGGCCAGTTTTTTAAGTATTAAAATGGATATAGCATGTTATCCTTAAGAGATAGATATATGCCGTCGCGGACTTTTTTGTAGACCTCTATAAGGTACATAATTACACATTATTTTGTTATATCTCAAAGGGTTTAGGCAGCGTTTTCGTTGAAAGGTCCCAGACAGCTTTTTTTCCGATACCTCCAACAAATTTTTCTATTAAAATTTTGTATGGCATTGACTTCATTATCACATTTGACATTATTATATCCTTATTAAAGAAACCTATTTTCTTTTTACTTCAAAATTACACTTCAATTTTGATATTATCTATAGTTTGTAAAAACATATTTCCTTGTGGTTAAATTAGAAACATATCATTGATATTTTTTTTTAATTTTCATCTGTAGTTGAATCAAATAAATTTTGTGTTGTTTACCATTATACATCTGAAGTTGTGTAAATCCCATATAAGTTATATCAACAAAATTGTAAATATTTATTACCGTTGCATTTTTATTCCTGTATTGATTTGACTATATTAAAAAGTACTTCCCTCTGATGCAAGGTTATCGCTTTTGTGTTCATTACTTGAACATGTACGACCTAAAACCATTTAGTTTTATGTTTTGTTGGGCAATAACACCACAATCAAATCATAATATTATTAATATGTAAAGGCCTAAACGCACTCCCCTTTTACGGCCTTTATTTTGAAAGAAGGGTAATGAAACGTATACCATTCGAAAGGCAAAATGAAAATTTTCATTTTGCCATCTACATCAATAAATATAAAGCCATTGACAACGAAGTCCGAATAGACTTTGAAACGTTTGTCATTCCTGCAATATACGTCGTTTTATTTCTATTGTGGTGTTATTGCCCAAAAAAACATAAAAGTAATCAAGAATATGCCACAAACAACGTTTAGAAGACAACTCAAACCATTTGTGCAAATAAGATGACTTTTTCTGTTTATTTACTTTTAAGTTACTTCTGAAACTCCAATAAAGTACTTTGTACTGTCCAGACTAACCATTTTTGTGTGTTATTGTTTTGACTTTCAGACAAAAACTTCTCTTTTCTAACAAATGTTACATTCTAGCAAAGTTATGTTTGGTTATGTTCTTGGCATTTATTTGAAACCCTGAATTATTCTGATAGATACTAGGCAATGTAATGTGTTACAGCAGGTAGCGTATTGGGTTGGGCAATATTTTCCGATTGCTTATCAAATTTGATTAAGCAGATGACATCCTATATCTCTAGCTTAATCGCACGCGTTAAATATTCAAGGGGACAGGCTATTAGGATGTAACACACTCAAGCAAAGCGATCGGGTTACATTGCGGCTCGGCATGCGTTACCTTTCGGTTACAGAAGATCGAATCCATCCTTGCAATAACAAGTGAACATTTGAATTCTAAATTTGTATAGTATGGTTTTAAGAATGATAAACAAAAATTTAATATTATTTTTAAGCTTTTTCCACCACGCGCTAGTTACGGAATTGGAATTTGGTTAATCCACATTTGTTTTTTATCCGTTGTATTTATTTAGAATTTATCTACATTCTCTTGCTAACTATTAGAACTGGCATTCTTTTAAAACAGAAAATGTATACTTGTCTGAAGGCATATTGAATTATTTTAATTATAATATCATTGCATGCCATCTCAAAAACAATAATTTTATTAGTTATCCAATCAGACATAAAAACA
Source organism: Octodonta nipae (assembly GCA_034190945.1). Classification (NCBI taxonomy): domain Eukaryota; kingdom Metazoa; phylum Arthropoda; class Insecta; order Coleoptera; family Chrysomelidae; genus Octodonta; species Octodonta nipae. The sequence continues at coordinate 28,931,045 of CM067224.1, forward strand.
AGCATTTGATTTAATTTTGTTCAAAGTTTGATTTAGTTATGGATTTCATTGTTGTGGAAAGCACAAAGAATTCAATTTTGGAGTGCGAGGAGGCTAAGGGAATGCACTACCCGACCAGTTCAAGATGCCGATTATGGTCCTTTACTCGAACAATCAGTAATGGTCCGTTAGTTTACCATATTAATTTTTAATTCACAGATAAAATTTTATATATAGGTGATTAGGTACCAATAAAAAACTGTTAAATTCCATTCAGATAATTTTCTATTTTTTAAAATCGTGTTTGGCACCTTTATATTGCAAACATTTGTCCTAATGAAATGAGTACCATACCGATAGTACATAACTCAAAAGTAGTAAGTTAACTATCTACAGATTGTCTCTTTCCAAAGCTTTATGTGCAATATTTACCGCCGCGTACTCTAAAAAAGATCTTGGGACCAAATATCCGTATTCAGATCCGTATCCCCTGATGTACAATTTTAATGATCCGGCACATCACTATGATAAGTTAATAACTTCGCGGCCTGTGTAATAATTTAGAAATGTTGCAATCAAATTGTTCTTATTCACTGCTAACTGTAGTCTACGTGCTAAGTCATTTGGCAATCAAGGTACAGCCGTAAAATGATACGGATTTTCCCTTCCGCAACAGCTGAAATATGAACCGAACCTATTACCTAAAGTTGCATAAGATCTTTGATTTGTTTTACAATCGGGCGCAATTCGATTTGGGTATGACGGTGCTTATCGTATAAGTTTATCACAGATCTTTAATTAACTTACACATCCCTACAAAAGTCTCACTGAAGACAAAGTACTTAGCACTTTACTGTCTCAGGGTAAATCTACAGGAAGTACCTGCAAACTCCTGGAAAATCTAATAGATATTTCTAATCGAATAGGTTAGCAAGGATGGCTGCAAGATCTCACCAACCAAATATTAAAAATGAAGTAATAAAAAAAAACTAGTAGCGCACGAGATCCACATATAACATCAATGGAACTCCAATAAATCTGGTAAAATGTAACACGTTTCTAGAACTGACAAATGGTGGTATGCTAAGCTGGAAAAGGGATATAGAAAAAACGAGAACGGTGCAGATGAAGGATCTTACTGAGAATTAACAGAGCATTATTAGGCTGTAAAGTAGACTAGATTGGATAGATCGGTAGTCTACATATGGAAGATTTCAAGTATATGAACTTAATTTAAAAAAAAATAATTTGAAGCTATATATAGTGTGTTTCTTTCATACTAAATATTGTGCGTGCTCATTATTCTTTTACTACAATAATTCTATAATTATGAGCATTTTTAAGTGAATATTTAACTTCATGAATTTTTCTATCTAATTCAAATGCTTTTAAAACTTAAAAAATAAACGGAAATGTTGAAAATAAGTAGCAGAATCATAGCCCAGCACAATTAGTACTTATGAGGGCAGGTACCTATTAAGTAACTATAAACAAAAAAACTTCAAAACATGATTTTGTACAAAATACTTACCTAGTATATTGTCACAAAAGTGAATAATGTCAGTTAACTGAACTCGAGTGGTTATAATAGTTTCAAATGGCAGTAACTGATTTGAATTATGCAGTTTAGTAATTTTGAGAATTGTTAAGTTGTAGTTTTGGTCTATTTCGTCTTGAAGAATACTATCCCAAGCTACCTGTATTTCATGTCTCAGAACCTCCGTGAGGGCTGGGGTAAATTATCGAGCATTCTACTCATAATATCCCAAACATGTTCTATGGGAGAAAGATTATAGGACCTGGGTGGCCATGGCTACAGACTCACATATGTCTCTTCAACAAAGTTTAAACTAACTCGAGCAACATGAATAAGGGTAAACTAATAACTCAACCTGTTTCAAATTCTCTTAGCTGGCGATACATTCGACATACACGTACTCTAGGCATTTTAGCATTACTAAACGTCGATTTTGGATCCTATCAAATAGTTTGTTTTTTGGTAAATTTAAAAAATGCAAAAAACGACTCCAATATGAATTGATAAAAAAATTTTACTCATTTACTCCTTACTATAGCATCTATGTTTTACCAAAACAATGTTAAATTTAAACAGCTCCTTCTGGGTGTTGCAATTAATTTTTTAGTGAGTATATTAATTTGTATTAACAACTGTGACTACGATTATTTATTACAACTCTTTTGTGAGAAGGTACATACCTACATAAGCACTAAATGTATTTTGTTAGGTTTTGTTATGATTGTTATCAACTTTTTAGTTCATTTTTGAAATTTAATCTTTTTAAAAGTATCTTCCCAACTTACTCAATCCAACGACATGGCAGTTTCCGAGTAAATATAATGTAGACTCAAAATTCACCAATATTACCTTTCATAAAAAATATCCATTAACACAAATAACATTACTCTACAAACTTGTCAAAACTGCATAGTTATTTGCTTTATGTATTATTCATGTGACTCCAGCTATCTACATTATTAGTACAAATAAAAAAAAACACGAAAGTAAGAAACTCAATTAAAAACCGAAAGTAATAAAAATTTAACTTTTTGACAATTAAAGTATAAAAAGTATGCCACCGAATTATAAATACCATATTTAGTATTTGACCGGCCACAATTTAAGTATTTAAATGTTGCAAAAATAGCATTTCTTCCTTTTTAGTCAAGTTAGTTTTGTGTTTTTAGTCGTTTCTTGTAATAAACTTGTTTAGTTTAAAATTATTCGTGATGACTAGACCTGTTAAGAATACAGAAATGGAAAAGTAAAAATGGAATTTGAACGACAATCTACAGGATCTCGCAACTAGATTGTCGGGTATGAGAGCATTTCTGTTAAATAAGTTAAGAAACAAGGTCAAGAAGATCGATACTATCGCTTACTATGCATGCGGGAAATAACAAAATCCGATAGACGCCAGAATTAACTCATGAATGTTTGTCCCAGGAATTAAAAGAGTTCTGTTGTGTTCAGTATTCATTCAAATCAGCTCGTAAACAAAATAGTTGTATCAAAGTGTGTACATTTTTGGCGGGTATCAATGGAGAAACCCAGGTGGAGATTTGGGTATTCAAATCACCCCTTCTCCTGAAATATAGCAAAACATTATTCACTACATCTGCATTTACAGTTATTACTAAGTGGTCATAATAAAGAGAGGTAATTCTAACGCTTACGTATTTAGAACTACTGTATAAGTGTTTCTTAATAAATTATAATTACTAAGTAAAAGCATTTTTTCCATCAAGCGTTTTTTTTTAACATGGACCCACCCCATCCTCCAAAAACTGGCCCGAGTACCCCTATGCGATGTACTGTCAACCACATCCCACACAAAGCCATCGACAAGGCTTACAAGCCCCTTCCCTTTGATTGCCCCTGGCCAAAGACACTTCATGGTCCGACGATAGGAATAAAAACTAGTTCTCCTTAGCTTGACGGCACTTTTTGACGCCAGCAGCCTCCGAGGTATGATCTACGTCTGCGCGCGCTGTTGAAGATATCTGCCGCAGTTGAAGATGAAACGGTCTGATGGAATACCATAGAAATAGAATACAAAAAACTGCACAATCAAAAGAATTATATTTCATTCATTTTAGAAGTGGTTTAAATAATTTAAGAAATAATTGCATATTCAGAATTGTTACCCTCATTCAATAAATTCAAACATCAAGTACCAACATTTCAAATATGGTTTCTAGAATTGGCGAACATACTTAAACTTAAAACATATACGTACCTACCTACCATTTAGGACTAATAAGAAAATCAACAAAATTAAGAACCCCCACTTTTTTAAAGTCGGTAAAAACTCAGTTAATGTGCAATAAACATTTACATTCAATTAATTTAATCTAAGGTTCGGTTAATGCAAGAATTTTATTCCTTCAATATTTTTAATAAATCCATCAAAAACAAATTTAACTATATTATACCATCTTTCCTACATTAAAAACTGTATGTCCAAAGTCATAGAATAATAAATGGCGCTCAATAGATTATCAAAAAATAATAAATAATTTTGTCAACTGCGAGTTGGACTCGCATACTAAGGATTCCGTACCACCTTCAAGATTCTAATATTCTACTTTCAGACAAGAGGGGAATGAGGTCATTTTCTTATTGTTACCCAAATATATTTTAAAGGGCGCGTTTTAAATTTGTAAAAAATATAAACTTTTATTTTCCACACATAAACTTTTGATTTCATCGAGGATTTGCTTGATTTTTATGATAATAAATATGTAATTAATTTTCTAATTTGGTACCCAAAAATTAACATTATAGTTTCATTTTACTACTAAACTTTCAGGGAAGCCTTTTATAATCTACTGTCTGAATTGTAAGGCTCTGTAGATCGGAAGATATAGGGCAAAATAGGTCAAGTTTTAAATTATAAATTATTAAATCTGTTATTCAATATATTTAAAAATACAAATAAAATATATTTTTCAAAATTTAAATAGTGTAGTTTCTAAAGTGGGAATAAAGTCGATATTTAACATCTTTGATATCTTTTAAACAAATGATTTAAAAGTATGATATATATGTAATTCACATAATGAGCCTTTTATTTGATATGATGCGTTTGAAAATTGAATTTTGATTTTCCATTTAATTGTATAATTTGTGCCTAAAATTACTATGGGGGTTTTCTAATAATTTTTCTTATAAATTTCAAATGAGCCCCAGTAACCCTAATTATTTTCAAAATTCTATGTAGTATGGTTTCGGAAATAAAGCCAGAAATGAGAATTTTTATATCTTTATGTTAATATCTTGTAAAAAATTAATTTTAAAAATATGAAAAATATATTTGTATTCCTCATAATAAACCCTCTCGTTTGATATATTGCATGATGCGTTAAAATTTTGTTTTTTATTTTCCGTTTAATTCTATAATCTGGCCCCCAATATTAATATTAGGGATTTCTTCCTATTTTTCCTGTAAACAAAAAAAATTAGTTCTTATAGTTTGGGGAATAAAGGGGAATGGGTAATTTTTTAAATATATTTTTTTAATATATTTTAAAATATTTATTTAAAAAAAAATTAAACTGTTATGTAATGTCTTCGATGCACATTCCTTTGAGAGAGAGAATAATATTCATTCATATTAGTTCAATGCTGGGTCAATGCAAGTATATAATGACGAAGGACCTTTTAGCGGAACTACCAATAAACACGTGCCGTCACATAAACGAATCACCAAATAAAAGTTATCACTAACCTTTAAGTCGAAGCTCTGGTAAGGGTGTTTTCTTGGTGGTTCTTTCTTCTAAGGCTAGCCCCGTGAACAGGAACAGTTTCTTAGAGCTTCGTCTGGACAACACGTTACACAAAAAATAGCGACGTAATGTTTATTGATTGAACATACAAAAAAATGCGGGTTTAACAACAAATGATGCGCTTTTGTAAACACAAAAGAAACAAAATGAAAGCGGTTTAGCGGTCGTCACGAATGGAGCTCAAAACTCGCGAATCGGAACGCAAAAAAAAACAACAAAAAGCGGCGTCTCTTCAGACGGAATCAAAGCCACCGAAAAGTTCGGAGTACATTGCACGAAACTCCCAAGCGTCCAAACAGCTCGGGATCCTAAACACGAATCACAATACTGTCTATATTTTACACGCAAAAACACACTTTTACGATTAGCATTAGCGCGACGGAATGTTTTAGAAAAGGTGCAGAAGTTTAAAAATCAATGAAGTAATTCAATCAAATTGAGCACAATACACTAAACAAATTGCGGGAACGCACCATTCCGCCAGCCTTGAATTACTTATTTCAAAACTAAGGGTCCACTAGCAGTGGACAAAGCTTTACAAGAGGTCGCTTCAAAGTACCACTTGCAGTTCTAACTGTAGCAACGCGTACAACACCATCACCTCCAGGATGTACGTCAATAATGCGCCCTAATGGCCAATTCAAAGCAGGTGAAGTGTCTTGCTTCAAAATAACAAGAGTACCTGGCTTAACAACCTCCGAGGGATCAGTCCATTTACTCAGTTGATGAAGAGTATGTAAATATTCTTGCGACCAACGTTTCCAGAATGCCTGATGCAAACGACTCAGTAACTGCCATCTGTGGAGACGATTAGATGGGACAGATAAGAAACCAGATTCAGGAGGTGCTGTTAAAGCTTCCATGGTAAGAAACATTCCAGGACTCAAGGCGGTAAGATCCGAGGGATCGTTGCTACAAGGGGTTATAGGTCGCGAGTTTAAAACTGCTTCGACCTGTGCAAATACAGTAGAAAGTTCTTCGTAGGTTAGGATTTGATCTCTAACGACACGTCTTAAGTGAGCTTTAACACTACGAATTACTTTCTTTGCGGATAGAATCCAAAATCGTTGCTGCAAAAGAAATTGAACGGTTTGGATTCCTGCGTGAAGATTGGTGACATGACAATCTTCGACAATTAGATTAGTCAAACGACTTTTACTTGGTAGCAGTGCGGGAAATTTAGTGTCAAACGGCAATGGAGCATTAGCCAATCTACTACCAACTCTAAGAGTTCCCTGTTCATTAAGAAACGGCGAAAGTTTACAAAGCGATTTGGGCGAAAGTTTTCGTTCTCGAAGAAGGGAAATCTCTTTAGAAAAATATTGATCTTGAACATATCGAACAATGCGAAGCTGAGCCAGATATAACTCAGCATCCAAAAATGATCCAGAGCCCCTACGATCTGGATTGCGAGCGTTATCAACAAAGCGACAAATATGAGATATAATGCGGGTAATGCGATTAATAGAAGAATGTTCTTCTAACAAAGTACCAAATAAATTTGGTGAAGCGGTGACTTGAAGCGCCACTATACGGGCTTCAGTCATAACTAGCGGTGACATGCTTGAGTCTGAGCAAGCATGTGGCAAACAAGCGGTAATCAACAATTGTGGGCCTTTCCACCAAAGTGTATTGCCTAACAACTCTGATTGCAAAGTGCCGCGGGAACCCAAGTCGGCGGGGTTATCACAAGATTGGATGTAAAACCAATGCGAAGAAGGAAATTTTTCCTGAATGTAAGCAACTCGATTACTGACAAATGTCTTCCAACGGTGCGGGGAAGAACTAAGCCATGAAAGGACTACCGTGGAATCTGACCAGCAACGAATCACCTTGAACAACAAACGACTATTGAATTGCTCATAAACATAATGTGCCAACTTAGCGGTAAGAACTGAAGCACACAGTTCCAATCTGGGAAGTGACAAAGTTTTCAAAGGGGCAACTTTCGATTTAGACAACACAAAAAAACTTTGACGAAATCCAGATGCGGTTTCGAACACAAAATAAACAACAGCATAACCTTTCTCAGAAGCATCACCAAATGTGTGAAGTTCACAACTAGAAAAGTGGTCTATAGCAAGCAGGCGAGGCAAAAGTAAATTGTGCAAGGTCAACAAAACAGCGATAATGTCTTGCTGCAATTTGGGACCGATAAACAAACAATCATTCAAAGATAACCGATGAGGTATCTTAGCGGATGCATTAAACACTATACGAAGTTTGGTTGTTCTACTATCAGATTTCAAAACACAATGATGCGGTATGTCGTAACAATCAGAAGAAGTAGATGGATCGGGAACCAACTCCATATGATCCAGCTCCAAATACTCTTTGAGAAAATCACAATATTGTTTGTAGAGATCTGGTTGCTGTAGAAGACGTCTTTCTAAAGAGTAGAAACGTTGTACGGCGGGATTATACATTCCATCAAAAGCAGGAAGTGTATTTCGAAAAGGAAGAGGCACAACGAATCTACCTGAATCCAATCTCCTGCATCCCTCGGAAAATATTTTTTCGCAGATAAGATCATCAGGGGACTGAACCAGTGCGGTAGGAACATCTTCAATTGTCCAGAACCTTTGGAGTGAATCATCTAATGATACTACATTTTCAATTTGACAAAAAAGCGAAGTTGGGTTTATGACTGACTGAGAGTGAGAGTTAACAGAACTCGAAGACACTTTACCCATAAGGATGTAACCAAACACAGTGTTAATAGCATCAGGAACACCTTCCTTTCCCAGAAGGCGTCCATCCAACAAAATTTGAGAGAATATATCGGCACCTAACAAAAGGTCAATAGCGCCTAGTTATTGAAACCAGGATCAGCAAGTTTCAAATTGGTTAGATATGCCATATTAGCCATGTTAATGGGCGCAACAGGCATATCATTGCAAATGCGGGGTAAAACAATAGTATCAACAACAAAATTGCACTCACGCTTTACTATAGAGCGAAGAGAAAGGGTAAGAGAGCCCTCAGCAGAGGTACTCTGCACAGAACCTAGCCCGTTGAGTTGAATCGAAGCGGGCATAGGTCGGAAGCCAAGGCGTTTCACAGCCTTGCTCGCAATGAATGATGTCATGCTACCAGAATCTAGCAGACATCGCAAAGTTTGATGAGAACCGTGCTTATCTAATACCTCAACTAAAGCGGTAGATAACAACACATTTGAATTGTATGACAAAAGTGAACTATGACAAGAAGTCTGCGGTAGAGAAGTTTCGAGACCTTCAACAGTATTAATGGTACTGGATCCACCAGATGTGGAAGCCAGGTTTGCGGAGGGAGCTCTAGATTCAGACCGAATGCCTGAATCACCACGATTTACAAAATGAAGCAATGTGTGATGGCGTTGTTTGCAGTTGCGGCAAGTGGATAAAGATTTACAGCGATTCAACCGATGAGAATCGCCTAAGCAATTAAAACAAAGTCTAAAATCTTTAACAAACTTAAACCGCGCGGATACTGATTTGTTCAAGAATTCAGAACATTTGTAAATCGCATGATCGGATTTACAAACTAAACAATTTCTATTCTTAGTGACAAACAAAGATGTAGTGAACCGGGAAGAATGTTGCTTTGAATTCAATGGTAACTTTTTGTCAACACTTTGCTTTGCCTTGCGGGATAATTCAACATGTTCAAAGGCATCACAATGCTTCGACAAAAAATCAACAACTTCCGAACGGATCGGAAAGTCATCTTGAGCGGTCACAGTACCATGGTAAAGTCCAAACTTAGCGGCTAAATTCTTTGGAACTCGTTTCAACATCATCTGAACGATACAAAAATCCCACTGATTTACTGGTAAACCCAGATTCTTCAGTGCTTCCAAATTATCACTGAAGTCATCCAATAACTTCCGAACCTCTGAAGGGCTATCTGAAGTTAGTTGGGGGAATTGTTCTAAAGCTGACCAATGAGACTCCGCGATTAAACGAGTTCGCTTGAATTTTTTCAAAAGTGTTTCATAAGCACTCACGTAATTGTTTTATGTTAGTTTAAAATTCTTAATAGCCTCAAAAGTAGGCCCTTTTAAAGCTAACTGCAAATATTTGAACTTCTGCATAGCACAGAGTTTTTCATTATTGTGAATTAATGAATCAAACAAATCAATAAAAGTACCAAATTCCAATATGTCTCCACTAAATGAAGGCAAATCAATTCGCAGCAAAGCAACACTTTCCTGTTCCCGAGTTGTATTTTGTAGCTTAGAATTCTGAACAGATTTCAGTTTAGCAACAATAGACCTAATTGAATAAAACAATTTTTCAAATTTATTGCGAATGTCATCCTCAAAGTCAAAATCATCGTTTGCATCAGAAATTAATCCAACAATGGAATTGTGGTGTTTAAAAAATTCGGAATGGATTGAATCAACCATATCAATCATGCTAAAAAACAATTCAACGTCGTCACCTCTTAAGGCTTTCTCGGCAGCAAAATAAATATCTTCTAATCTTCTAAACTCCGATTGTCGATGATTTTTAAATTTACGTAAATTTTCAGCGGTTTTTGACATCTTAACAATAAATCAAAATCACTGTAACGCCACTGAACAAATCTAACACGATAGAACGAATCAAAATACTATTCCAAATGTGTACAATTTTTTACTGTTGAAGTCGTAAATATCTGACCAAATGTCAAATAAATTCAGGGTATAAATTTTGCAAATAACCAAAACAATCGAAACGATCTCTTGTAAGTTTTTAAGGCGGCAAAAAAATTGCGTTTTATTTCCAACGAAATTAGTGAATATCCCGAACTTGCTTTCTCTTCTAACAAATAAAGAAACTAAAATTCAATGCGGTTTTCAACAATAATTGCAATGAAAAATCAATGGTTTGATCATTAAACTTTGCACGAAATTTACTCAAATGTAACCCGGCCCGGAGTTGGACCAAATTATGTAATTTATTCGATAATCTTTGCACTAAATTAACTCAAATTGCATCCGGCTCGTACTTGGACCAAATGTTATGTAATGTGTTCGATAAACTTTGCACGAGATTAACTCAAATTGCATCCGGCTCGAAGTTGGACCAAATGTTATGTAATGTCTTCGATGCACATTCCATAGAGAGAGAATAATATTCAAAAAATGTATGAAATAGATGTTGCGGTTTTAGTTCAATGCTGGTTCAATGCAAGTATATAATGACGAAGGACCTTTTAGCGGAACTACCAATAAACACGTGCCGTCACATAAACGAATCACCAAATAAAAGTTATCACTAACCTTTAAGTCGAAGCTCTGGTAAGGGTGTTTTCTTGGTGGTTCTTTCTTCTGAGGCTAGCCCCGTGAACAGGAACAGTTTCTTAGAGCTTCGTCTGGACAACACGTTACACAAAAAATAGCGACGTAATGTTTATTGATTGAACATACAAAAAATGCGGGTTTAACAACAAATGATGCGCTTTTGTAAACACAAAAGAAACAAAATGAAAGCGGTTTAGCGGTCGTCACGAATGGAGCTCAAAACTCGCGAATCGGAACGCAAAAAAAACAACAAAAAGCGGCGTCTCTTCAGACGGAATCAAAGCCACCGAAAAGTTCGGAGTACATTGCACGAAACTCCCAAGCGTCCAAACAGCTCGGGATCCTAAACACGAATCACAATACTGTCTATATTTTACACGCAAAAACACACTTTTACGATTAGCATTAGCGCGACGGAATGTTTTAGAAAAGGTGCAGAAGTTTAAAAATCAATGAAGTAATTCAATCAAATTGAACACAATACACTAAACAAATTGCGGGAACGCACCATAAACAAATATTAGTATTCGTCATAATGAGTCCTTTGATTTGATATATTACTTGATCCGTTAGAAATAATTATAATTTTTTATTTTCCATTTAATTCTATAATTTGCCTCGCAAAATGAGTATTAGGAGTTTCTCCTTATTTTTCCAGTAAAGTTCAGGTGAGGCGCTATACCTCTATTTTTTTTTTCAAAATTTTACAGCTTATGGTTTTTTAAATATGAAACAAATATATTTGTCAATGTCTAAGTGCTTCTTGGGAAATAACACCACAGTTTAAAGAAAATTGCTGTATATTTCAAACGTTTCGGGGTCTAGATCAGACCCCGTTGTCAATGGGGTACCACTTAAAACAAAATTTCTTCATTTACGATATGTACTGCTGATCAGGTCACCAAACTATACATTGATACCAAATTTCAACCTCTTCCGTCCAGTAGTTTAGGAGAAAATTGCTGTGATGTGACAGAGGCAGAAATCCGGAGTGATATTATAAGGGTATCTGTATATTGTATATACGGAACCCTAAAAATAATAATAAAATAAGACCAATCAATCGAAATTATTTTTAAAACATTTCTTCCATTTGATTATGTTATTTATTTCTTTACTATATTGTTTCAACACCACCTGTTGTATCACCAACATGGCCATCTTAAAACTTTCTGTCGTCTTTGGTTGTGAACGATATTTATTTGAAAATATTAACTCCACCCGTGCGAGTTTTCTTTTTATATTGCAGCTCATGCTATCCTAATTTTCCATTATAAAGTGTTCGGGACGGTTCAGAGCTGTTTGGGCGGAAATATATCAAATGTAATTTTCGAAGTTAGAGCCATCTCGTTGCTTATGTGTGTGTTTCTACCGTCTGTGGGCGGCATATTACTACCCAACGATGGCTTTTACGAGAATTTTTACCGCACTTATGAGATTTTATTCTACCTAAAGAATTTATTTTGTTTACATTCAAATCGCACTTTGTAATATTGAATAGTTTAAACAAGTTAGTATTAAAGTGATAAAGTAGTTATTCTCTGGTGTAAAGGCGAATTAAATAATTTTTTCACTGCCAAATTACAGTATAATTAAGATTTAAAAAGCCGACAGCAAGACAATATATATAAAGTACTAATAGTTCAATCATTTAAAGCAAAAAATGTTGAATCTCTATAATTTTGCCAAACAGCATCGATTTGCATGAAAAAATGATCCTGCGCCGGGGATTGCTTTTGCCTTTGGGGCAAATGCTACCCCTTCTCAGGGGTCGACAATGTTTCTTTGAAATCAATAGATTGATTAAATTTAAAACATTTTTTCTTTAAAGTCTTTTCGTATAGGCAATACTTGTCGACTTATTCGTGATTGAAAATATCGATTTTTCAACCAAAAAACCTCAGTTTTCAAATGTTTTTCGCGAAGAACTCAAAAGCATTCAATTGAAAAAATTGTATTCAGCAAAAATGCAGCTTGTATAAACAAAACGAAAGGTGTTTTGTGATCTTTGTAAACCCAATACAAACGAAGTTATAACTTGAGAACTTAAGGTTTCGCGGCCAGAGGCATAGCTGATTCTGTTTTTTCTGGTTTTGAACCCCGTCATTTTTTCGAATTAATTTATTTATATATCTGGACCACCATATAAACTAGTGATGGGTAACACTTCAGATTTTGGAGTGCTGACACCTCAACACGAGCACGGCTCAGTGTGTCAGTACAGTGTTATGATGCAATTGTGCCATATAGCATAATAGAACTGTCAACAGTTGACGATTATCATAACCCAGTTTTATTACACTCATATGTCTTTCCAGGCACAATATAAGTTAACAAAATATATACATTCGCGTACAGTATTTTTAAACTCTCTCCTTGCCCTATATTATACGTTATAAACAAACAAAAACATCTACAATCAATTATATTCCAAATTATGAAACTCTAGGTTTAGACTACATATCTTAAATATAGGCAACAACATTTAAGCATATTGGAATTATGGGTTGTCTTAGGCTACACCTAGACTGGCGGGATTTTACGCCCTGTTTCAGCAGGAAAAAACGCAAAAACAATAGGCCGTACTATTGCAAATCAGCGAGGCCAGACGCGGCGTGAATTTCCACCCAACGGGTCGGTGTCGGGTGCATGTTCAAGATCAGCCGCCGAAAGATAGGATCGGTTCCATTTAATGTGTTATTTCACGCTGTGTTGTGTGGCCACTCTGGTAGAAATGAATGCCGTATTAATTTGATCATGGAGCTCGACCAAACAGAAGGCACGAGAATGACTGCAACCGGCGTGTGTAGCCAGGGTAGAGCTTGATTCCAAGCGCCTGAAAAACCGTTGGTGTGGCCTACTATGTGAACCTACGGCCAGACTGGAGAGATTTCACGCCACGTCTCGGCAGGAAAAGACGTAAAAACAATAGACCTTACTGTTACAAATCGGCGTAGCCAGACGCGGTGTGAATTTCCACCCAACAGGTCGATGTCGGGCGCATCTTCAAGGTTAGCTGCCGAAAGATAGGATCGGTTCCATTTTATGTGTTATTTCACGCTATGTTGAGTGGCCACTCTGGTAGAAGAGAACGCCGTATTCATTTCTTCATGGAGCTCGACTAAACAGAAGGCACGCGAAGGACTGCAACCGGTGTGTGTAGCCAGGGTAGAGCTGGATTCAATGCGCGTGAAAAACCTTTGGTGTGGCCTACTATGTGAGGCTACGGCCAGACTGGCGGGATTTCACGCCGCGTTTCGGCAGGAAAAGACGCAAAAACAATATGCCGTACTATTACAAATCGGCGTGTCCAGACGCGGCGTGAATTTCCACCCAACAGGTCGATGTCGGGCGCATCTTCAAGGTTAGCCGCCGAAAGATAGATTCGGTTCCATTTCTGCGTGACTGGCCACACTGGCAGGAAAGAACGCCGTATTCTTTTCGTCATGGCATAAAACAACTGAAGGCACGCGAATGACTGCAACCGGCGTGTGGGTGCCAGGGTACAGCGGGCTACTGGTCTTTTTCTCAGAACACTCTTTGAAATTTCACTTTATTAAACTTCTTACAATGAAGCAAATATAAAAATCTAAAACGAATGTAGTCGCCGCAAGGTAAGTAAGATTTGTTTATGTGTTGGTTCAGATATAGAAATAAATTAATTCAAAAAAATGACGCGGTCCAAATCCGGAAAAAGCAGAATAAGCTACGAAGTTATAACTTGTTGACTGTTGATTCTTATTCGTCAAACCCACAATTGCAAGTTTCAACGTGACATAATCAAAAACAATGAATTTTTCGGGGAAGACTTATAGAACCTTTTATGAAGTGATTGAAAAAACCTTTATTTTCGTTTTTTATGGTAACACTATAGCCTCAACATTAAGCAAGTTATCTCCAAAATAATCTCTATTTTTTGGCTCAAAAAATGTAAAAATCACGTCATGATTAACACCCCAATTGAAAATAGTTGTTCCCACTTTATAATTCCTTTCGTTTAGTTACTTTCAATATACACAAAAAATTTGAACGGATTAGAGTGCTTAAAATTATGAAACTATTATTTTCGAAACTGCAATTTTTTTTTAAATTTGCTGGGGATAAACGCCAATAAGAAATTTAAAGTCCAATGTTTTTTTGGGCCAATTTTACTTATGCTCTGAGCAAAATTAATATTCCACATTTTAAAATAAGTTTTAGTGACTGGAATAATATTGCAGAGAGTGTTTTATACTAGAAGATTCACAAATATGTTTTTGCCCAACGTTAGAATCACCCTCTAGATTTATCTAGCAGTTTAGAACATTGGAATATGTATTCCTTAAAAGCTGCATCTTATTCACATCGTTATTTTTGGGTTGATCTCGATAGCTTAATTTTTTATGGAAATATGGTTATATAGACAAAACATCAAAATTACCATGGTGTATTAGGGTCAATAACTGACATTAACACTAATGTTTATTTTAATGATAGTTGTCATAAATTTTGGAAAAAGTGGATTTAAGTCAAGAAGTTGTAGCCGCCAGTGTAGTTCTGTTACAAGACTTTATTACAAGACGGTAGATCAAAAAGATTTGGATGTTCTAAAAGCCTATTTATACTAAGAGATTCTTATGCGCAGCGTCCAGGTTCATCTAGGACCAGAAGATCGTCAAATCATGATGATCGGTTTATAATCAATTTATCTGTTCGATATCAACATTCTACCATAACGCAAATTCGAAATGAATTACAGCACATCAGACGTCAGTAAAAGTGAACGAACGGTAAGAAAAAAGTTAAAGAAAAGGAATTTGTTTTGCCGAAGACCTGGAAACTTTCAACGCAGCAATACGTAGCCCGTCTGAAATTTGCTAGAGAACATGGATACTGAACCGAAAATGAATGGGCAAATGTATTGTTAACGGACGAATCCAAATGGTCAATAACTT
The DNA here is from genome assembly GCA_034190945.1 of Octodonta nipae. NCBI lineage: Eukaryota > Metazoa > Arthropoda > Insecta > Coleoptera > Chrysomelidae > Octodonta > Octodonta nipae. The sequence goes on from CM067224.1 coordinate 28,946,534, forward strand.
GTACGGGAGAAAGGTATTCTGAATGTGCTTTTAACGAAAGAGTATGCTTCCAAGGCGGTTCTGTTTTGGTATGGGGTGGTATCTCGACACAAACACGCACCCTAGTTGAACGCATTTCAAAGAGGTACTCTTAATTTCAAAATTATATGCGCGAAATTTGGACGCATATATTGTACCATACTGGGACGAAGAAAACATAGAACGGTTAGAATAGTCAGCTGAGAGCCCGGATCCTAATCCGATTGAACATCACTAGGATAGGTTTAGAAAAAGTATTCGATCTTTGATACCTATTCCTCGACCCAGAAAGACTTAGAATAAGTGCTTTTCGAACAATGGTCGGCTGTCCCTCAAGAACGTTCGCTAGGTAGTATTTCGAGAAGAATGGAAGTTGTTACAGGCTCGGGTAGAAACACGCGATACTTTAATAAGTTGCAGTTAAAGTTTTCATTTGATTTGTTTGTATGGGACAATTTTGTAAATTTGCATAAAACGTACAATACCTGGCTCAAATAAGAATTTTTCCACAAAATATGAAGCTATCGATTTGAATCAATAAATAAACGATTTAAAAAAGATGGACCTTATTAAGGAATATATATATATATATTTAAATCTTCTAAACTGCTAAACATCTCTACCAGGTGATTAAAAAGTTGGACTAAAAACATATTTGCGAATTTCCTGGTATAAAGCATTCTTAGCAGGATTATTCCAGTCATTAAATGTGTTTTAAAACGTGGAATATTTCATCTTGATTTTGCTAAAAGCATAAGTAAGAATGGCCCAAAGACAAAAAGATTTTTAGGTTTGAATTTAGTCAATATTTTAGGGAGGCTCATTTTAATGTCGGTAGATGAATTTTATATTGTCCTAAAATACAAAAATTCTAACTTGCTGAATACATTTTTTACACCCAATTTTCCAAAAGACTTTGAAGCCATTTATAAAATTATTATACAAGCACAGAAAGTGAAACGTAATCCCACCCAATCCATTCACACACCATTATCCCGACACAAATCATGAATTATAATAAGACGACTCACTCAGGAATTATTGAAACGATAACTTCGTCGTTCCCAGTATTCCATAATTCTCTCTGATACTCCGTTTTTCCTCGTGAAGAAAAAAACCTTCGTAATAAAAGCCACAAGTTATTTACTTCCCTGGCCTGTAATAAAGTTATTTAGTTCATTTATCATAACCACAGGAAATTTCGTCGCCATCCATTTATCTTTGTCGAAAACGAATTTATTTCATTGTCGTTTATTGAACGTGCTTGCTATTGAAATTTTAGTATCAATCTTTGAGGGATTCCTAACACCATCAAATGATTGTATTTGAGAAAATGCATTGTTTGTCCAAAGCCTTTTTAAAAGCACTGCCAGATTGGATTATATATATATATATATATATATATATATATATATATATATATATGATTTTCTTTGTTGCATCTGGTGTATATCCGTTTCTCGGTTTGTGTTCTGACAAGAACATTTTACCTGACGATTCGCCAAAATCTCATTTGGCATTTTCAAAGCTGAAAATCTGTTTTTCTAAAGTACCTAACGAGGATCGAGGAGTTTCAGAAATTCCATGTCGCGATTGCCCACAAAGCTACATCGGTCGTACCCACAGTGGCGTCAACCATCGAGTATATGAACACTCTCTGTCAGTTCATAAAAAAGATCCGACTTCAACTCTCGCGTATAATCATATTCAAACTGGGCACTCTATCAACTTCGAGGACAGTAGGTCACCGAGTTCGATCTAGACTCTGAAACTCTTTTTTCACTTTTTGTCTCTTGATAATGGCTTCAAAGCAGGAGTCGAAAAGTCAAGTATATAATAAATTCAGACGCGGTTCTCACCCGGAACCTAGCCTTCTATTTAGTAATGACCGCGGAAGCGTCTCAGAACATTTCATTCACCTCTACAGGGAGGATTTCTTCCAACTCAATAAAACATACAGCAAACTTCTCATTCGAATCTCTCTGCTTCTTTGTGATCTTGCTTTCCTTAAATCTTGCAGACCCTATAACGTCGTCCCAAACACTTTCAAAGTAAAACATCACACCTCATCCGTTCAATTTCCAGTATCCTTAACAAAGCAAGATTCGTCCTGTTACGAAATTCCATCCATTCAATCAGAAATCAACTTGACCAAACCAATGGAAATTTGTATTACTATTATTCGTCATTATATACTTTCAAACCTCATCCAATTCTGTGGGACAATTTTGATCGCATTTCGAGCTATAAAGCTGAACACCTGGCACAAAAGAAAACACTAACTCAAAACATAAACTAGCACGACGTAACAACGATGACATAACTATTCTTCCTGCCGACAAAGGTAACGGGACTGTTCTTCTCAACACTAAGGACTATGTTCACAAGATGAAATCTCTACTCCACACTCCAGAATACAAAATAATTAACAATAATCCTACTACTTACTTATAGAAAAAGACCAAGGAAATCATCAATAGTACACATCTTCCTCTTCACGTCAAAAAGAGCATCATTCCTCGTAAAAAATCCAAAATTTTACGGACTACCCAAGATTCATAAGCCGGACATTCCTCTTAGGCCTATTGTCAGTTCGGTAAAATCCCCGACCCAAGAATTAGCCCGGCACTTAGCCAAAAGCCTTCAACCTCTAGCTGAACAAGCATCCTCATACTTAAAGAACTCGTCTTCCTTTCTAGATGTGTTAGGCCCTTATAGAATTTCAGAAAATGATATCCTAGTTAGCTTCGATCTTGTATCTCTTTTCACCAATGTCCCTATTTCGGAAACGTTAGATGTTCTAAACACAAAACACAATATTTCTTCTGACATCACATTTGTACAACACTGTTCTTCTAACACGTATTTTTCATTTCAAGACACTCTGTTCAAACAAGTCCTTTGGGCCCCGATGGGTTGACCTCTTTCTCCAGTGGTTGCTTACATTTTCATGGAACAAATCGAAACCCAGGCTCTAAACTCGTATATTTTAAAACCTTCCTGTTGGCTTAGATATGTTGATGATACGTTTGTCATTTTTCATTAGACTTCTTTCTACAACACATGAATGGTATACATTCTAACATTCAATTTACACTGTAAATCGAGTCCGATTCTTCTCTACCATTTCTTGATGTTCTCATAACAAAAACCAATAATGATAGATTCTCACATACCGTCTATAGGAAACCAACCCATACCAATCGATACTTAAATGCCCAATCACACCACCATCCTGCCCATTGAGTTATGTAATAAAACCTTTGGCTCTTAAATCTAGTCGCTTAACAGATTTTGACAAAAGAAAAACGAACTTAATAATCTTCAACAAATTCTTCGACAAAACGGTTATAATCCGGACCACATTGCGCGCATAATTCGTCAATCTCCAGAACCTCCAAATACACCAACCCCCTGAGAAACAGATCAACAATCAAATAAAGACAGTCTTGAACACTACTCAAACTATAGCCAACTTAACCGGGAACCCTAAATATAAAGTACCTAACGAGGGTCGAGGAGTTTATGAAATGCCATGTCGCCATTGCCCACAAAGTTATATTGGTCTTACCAACAGGCATCGAGTATATGAACACTATCAGTTCTCGCGTATAATTATATTCAAACAGGCCACTCTATCAACTTCGAGGACAGTAATACTATTATATCTCTATATTCCCTTAAGGCTTCCACTATTCGCGAAGCCATAGGAATAGACAATTGACCACTATGTCTAAATCGACGCGGTGATAGTTCCCGCATTCCTACAGCATGGACCTCCGTGTTTGCCAGATTAAACAAACCATACATGCCCACCAACACCCAGCCAATCACCACACAGCCCCTTGAACACGTGAAATCCCCTTCTACTCGACGGATATCTACAAATAAAAGAAGCAGAACCGATTCACATTCAGTTCAGTTACCTAGTGACTCTTGGGTAGTACGCAGATTGAGGCCCCGAGTTCGATCTAGGCTCTGATTTTTTTTCACTTTTTGTCTCTTGATAATGGCTCCAAAGCAGGAGTCGAAACATCGAGTATATAATAAATTCAGGCGCGGTTCTCAGTTGGTCTCTATATACAGTTTGTCTTCATAAGTTGGATTCAAACGGAAAACTTTCTTATGCATAATATTTAGTAAAAAAGTTATTGACCATAAAAAGATTTGTGTGGTCAGAAACGTATACTGTAATCATTACATGTTACTTTTTCAACTGTATTGGATATTTGTCAGCAGATATGAATTTTGCTTAAAAGTGACGTAGGTACCTTCATTTTTGTTAATATCTATAATTCTTATCAAACAGAAGTAATTAGAATCAAAAACTGCGTATAATTATGCCATTGCACTAAAAAATATATGACAACTATTTATGTAACGTTTCCAACAGTATACTAGGTTTCACAAAAAATATCTTTAGTTTAAAAGTACCTTTGTTTTTTTATAATAACTCACATTGTTATTAAACAAAGTTTAGAATTGAAAACTGCATTCAATTATGTTCTATCACTGAAAACTGTATAATGAATAATTTTGTGAATTGAATTGTTAAACAAATATAATTGGAATGCATGGAAATATCAGGTATGCCTGTTGAAACATAAAAAGTTGAAGATTTTCAGATCGTCTAGAACGCCGTTGGTCTACCAAGTTATAATGGTATTCAAAACTTTATTTTCTTTCAACTTAACACGGACTTCAGGAAAAGTATTTTTGCAAGATAAAATATTTCTTGCTTTTTAGTAAAGTTTCTTTTTTGAAGTAAGTTTTTGTTTTTTCTTTAATAAGTTATTATGACATATTTAAGATTTTATATATTTTCAGAATTTTCATATATCATTTTTTACATTTTAGATTTTTTTATATTCTTCCCACTATTGAAATGCTTAAGAGTTTTGACATTTGTTTTTTTTTTAATTTTAAGGTTTTTGAAATGTTTGTCATTTTGTACAAATTTATTCTATAAAATTACTTCACCGTATATTTCAACTTTGGAAAAATAATTAAACTCGGTTTTATTTCCTTTAAGAAAACAGTAGAGTTGCATATTTTATTCCTAGTTTGTTCATTTAGTGCATAAATACTCGTAATCGAATCTGAGAAACCGTTCCTAACTGCCTTAATACGTTCTTTTAAGACACATCGGATCAATTCACAGCGCCAAATCCGAACTAATTGCATATTTTATTATTAATCAATGGCTAATTTATTGTCTAAAAAAAAATATTTTTCCAACGACGGGGTTCATACATGTCGCCTTTACCTCTAAAATAAAATAAATGTAAAATTTTTGGCCAGCTAGTGAGTTTGCACATAAACTACAGTTTCATAATTGGCTTATGTTACACAAAGACGAAAATTAACAGAGTCGGTTTTCAAAATGTAGTTGTGGCATATTCTTGATTATTTTTATGATTTCTTGGAAATAATAGCACAATTGAAATAAAAAGCTGTATATTGAACGAAAAAACCAAACGTTTCAAGGTCGATTCTGACTTCGTTGTCACAGGCTTTGAAACGTTTGGTTTTTCGTTCAATATACAGCTTTTTATTTCAATTGTGGTGTTATTCCCAAGAAAACATAAAACTAATTGACAGTCAGTCATAGTTGTCTATAATTGAGGATGAAATTAGTAAAGGTCATGGCCTCTTGAACAGCTCAAAAGGATAAATCAAATAATCACAAATTAGATTTAACCGACTTTAAAAAAAGGAGGAGATTCTCAATTCGGTAGTATTTTTGAGACATTGTTAACTCAGTACTCCGTCAACTATGAATCGATTTCGATAATTGTGTTTCATATGAACGAATACACTTTCATATCGGTTCCATATAAATTATTTTTATTTATTTATTAACCAGAACAATTGCATTACAATGTATAATTAAAATTATAATAGTAGTATGTAACCCACCCAGATATACACTGATACCTGTTTGTGGGGCTGGTTCAATCAAGAACTAAACCTAACCTAACTAATTAAGATTTATCAAAAAATTGTAAAGATTTAAATAGAAATATACATTGAACCATATACAGGTTAACATGTAAACATAGATGCATATGCATATATGCACACACATATATACATATATATATATATAGATAAATGCGTATAGACACCTATATATACTCATACATACATTATTGTAACATATACCTTAGAGGTGTAGATAATTTCTGAAATACAGTAGTCAATGAACAGCTTTTTTCATATATTTTTTGAAATCCATTTCTTTATTTTAGTTTTATAATACATATTGTAACTTTTAAAATTATTTTTTTATATGAATTCCACTGATAACGGGTTCTAATGTGAATCTTGAAATTTGAGTGTCCTTGTCACATTAAGAAAATCTAGAATCGAGTTCTATGGCTCATAGATTTCTTCATAATGTAAGTATTTAACTCTCCGAATTTCTTTTCTCTTAACGAAAACTAATGCTCTACCCTTCGGGAAGAGGCTGTCGTCGGCCGAATGAAAAACTGACTGAAAACGTTTCGGTAACATTTTTCATCAGCAAGAGAGATTACTAATGGCAGCGTAGGCTTTATATGAGCTCATTTCAAAGATCCAGCGGTCATGTCGTCTAGTTTTTTGTGTGCAAACACTTTTTTCTGCCATAAAGAAAGACAAATTATTTTCTCTGTGAGTGATTTCTTGGCGTATTTCATTTCGACGCCTGTAGCAGGTTGGTGTAAGGATTTATAGAGGTGTTAAGAAGTTAATGGTTCGAATGTGGTCGATAGGCTAAAAATTCATTTCGTGCAAATTTTCTTCGTATTATTACCAGTTAGGACAGGATGTGTTAATAGTAACAAAAATTCAATATCTTACGTTAATGAAGAATCCTAGAATATAATTTTTTTTTGTCAAAATTAGAGAAATTAATATTTCTGGTAATATTGTAGAAATACTTAGGCTTCGGGGTAGATAACAATTTTTCTCACAGAACAATTACAGCAGATTTATTTTTCTTAACAGGGCCATGAGTATGGTAAAAGCATGCTCAAATTGAAATTGCATTTGTTTCGACACTTCGTTCCGACCGACACCACACTTGTTTGATCTTGAAATACCTATATAACTTAGTTTTCTGTGTAAGAATCAGGACCAGTTTAAATATTAAGAGTCACTCCGTTTATAGAATATCAATTCAATAAATTATGGTAAATAAACTTAATATACAATATCACCACAAAATTTGCTTTTCGTTCTAATAACCATTCCAATATTTTGATTTCGATATTCTGAATTAGAGACTTGATATACGCCAGAATATCATAAAAAATGTTAAGTTTGTGGATAGTAGAGGCAATAATGACAATCTGCCTAGAACTGTACAATAAAGATTAACGTTACGAAGTTTATAGTTGGTAGAGACAAGAATTACAAGGTTATAAATGGATTAAACGAAAAAGTATCCAGCGGAAAGCATTAACTAACAAGTTCGAGAATAGCGTTGGTGTAGAAAGCGGGTCTGAAATAAATTGGTAAATATAATGTAATATTATTTTTAGGCCACTGGTTTTGTCTTTTTTTCAACCAAAGTTGGTAAAATATTTTCCTAAATATCTATTAGATATTCTATAATCTTTTGGGGTGCTGTCTAAAATCGACCCCCGTGCTACATCAGCGCCACCCTAATTTAATTTTGACGGACACTTTTTTAATATAATTAATTGGATTAAACTATGCAGCTATTTTGAAGTCTAAATATCTCATTAAAAAATGCTTTTATAATTAAATCTGTTATAATTAATTAAAGTGACCTCCTTATATATTGCCAGAATATTAAATAGGTGAAGTACCTATGTTTGAAATATTATAATTCAATAAATTTTATATTGTAATTAAAAATTAACTCTTAAGTCATATAGTCCTATGGCATTTATATTTAAATTAAGTTATAAATGATACATTAAGATTAATACTATAGTATATATATATAGTGGCAACAAAATAAGTATGACCTTTTTTTTCTAAATTACCTGTCCATTAATAAGAATGACCCGAAAAAAGAGGGAAATAACGAAAGAGGGGAATTATATTATTTCGTAACAAGCCTTCGTTTCGATCGTTCAGTCTCAAATGACTGCCGCTTTTTTCCCCATAAACCTTTTATCAAACATTTCTGTTCTTTTATTAAAAGCTGGTGTTTCTTCTTACTTTCTTACACATTTGTTGATATTTTCGTTGTTTTGTCTGTCATTTCTCTTCATTGTTTTATTTAAGTTGTTTTGCTTTTGACACTTTTTTCAAATGTATAGCTCAAGCTTTTTATCATACTCTCTTTTAGTATGCATATCCTAATCTCATTTAAGTGTAGAAAATTATTTATTTTCCTTCATATTCGGAAGTTTTAGCATTTTGTAAGTTGATATTGTTTCTTTGTGTTTGTTTTTATTTCCACTTTGTATATAATTTATTTTATCCTATTGCCGGCTATCGGGGTTGTTATTATTTTGTAGAAAGGTCCCATATAGATTATTGTGGGGAAGTAATCAGATTCATTGACTTAAGGAGATCCTCGTTTATTTCCCTCTCCTAGTCATATTATCAGTTTTTTTTTTCATTTTAGACCAATCAATTCGTCAAGCTGTAGACTACTATAACGAACTGTAGAATTGTTCTTGTACGATCCCTGAAAATGATTATATGATAATAGTCCCTGTTTGATTTAGAATCAAAAAACCGAATATTTACTCAAAAAACTACGACATTTGTTTGAGCCTGAATAAAATTTTCTCATCAATGCATACAAACATTTTGATTGTTCTGTGGACAGATTATGTTATTCGCTTGTACCTTATTTTTTTTTAATTGTATTATAGTGTTATGATAAAGTTCTGCTGAAATTCATTAAACGGAATTTTTTCTTTATTTTAGAAAAACTCAGAAACCTGTGAAGCATTTAATTGTCTAGGATAGATATAATGCCCCTTGCACCATTAGATAACCGATTAGTACTTTAACCAGGGGGTTACATAATAGTTTTCAATTGAAACTAAACATTAAAAGAAACATGGTTTTAATAATAATGCAATTCAATGAACAAAATTAAATAATGTATCTGTGTATGATTGCACAAGAATTGCTCAAATTGTTCACCGTTTGCAATTTGAGAACGGACCCGTCGATTTTGAATGATTTCGAGTGTCACGGCATTCGCCTCTATTTAATGTGTTCCATGAAATCCTGTAAATACTCTGGGTTGTCGACATAAACACGGTTCTTTAAATATTCAGGTAAGAAATCCATTGGAATCAAATCTAGTGATCTTGGTGGCCACACATCAAGCAATCCAACTTCTATTACTGATGGTATCCAAAAACGTGCAAAACTTAAAGTTACTAATCGAAAATAATAGACAGAAAATAATTTGTATGAAGTTATTAATCAAGAAGTTCATTAGTACATTATTACTAAATAATAAAATAAAATTACTTACTTCTTATTAGTCCAAGCAACTGACAAAAACAAATTCTTAAAATAAGGAAACAGACCATTTACAAGGTGGCGACGGAAACGACATGTTAATATTTAAATTATTATGTAATCCCCTGATCTACATTCGCAGAAAAATGCCCTCCATCTAATCACTTGATATGTTTCGGTGCTATTCCAAAAAAAGAAAATTGTTCGATTTATGAATTATTTGTATCATTATGAAGGAGTAAATCAATTTAGTTTACCTACTCCTTGATGATGACAACCTTGTTTTTCTTATAACGGATTGGCCATGCGCTTGTTTCAATCACGCAATGGTGTATGTGAGGCTCCCGGTTACCCGTATACTCACTAAAACACCTCCAATTGCCCTCTAGGTACCTGGAACTATAACGAAGATATTTCGTCAGGTACCCCGTCCCCTAGTCCCTAACCTACCAGTTCCCTAATTTCAATCACATCCCTCTCCTCTCTCTCTTTGTCCCATACCACCCTGGTCAGGAACTCCACAATCACTCCCCTCTTCCTCTCGCTCTCCATCAACCGTTTTACGACATTTCTCGCCTCTAGAGCGCACCCCATCTCATTCTCTGCTCTCATTCTATACCTCGGCCATCTTTCACACTCAAAGAAAGTATGTTCAGGGGTATCCACTTGTCCACAGTAAACGCACCACTCATCCTCCTTCCTCTTGAATCTGAAGAGATGCTGCCGAAAGCACCCGTGCCCAGACAGCAGCTGTGTCAGATAATAGCTGGACTGCCTATGTAGACAGCCAACCCACGCTTTGAGGTCTCTGACGAGCCTCCTCGTCCAGGACGCCGTTCCCGCATCCACATTTCTGCATTCCCTCTCCCATATATCTAAGTTCTCTCCCTCTCTTTCTTTCTCACTCTCACTCGATCCTACCCTCCCTCGACTCTTTCAAAGATCCTACTCCTTTCATCGACCTCGATTCCTATAGGCAGCTGCCCCGTGATGACGGACAGCCCCTCGTACGATACCGTCCGGTAAGCACACGCCACCCGCAGAAGCATCTGTCTATAGGTGCCCTGAATCATGCGCGCATACGTTCCCACTCTCATAACCTTTTTCCATACCGGTGTGCCATAGAGTAGGACAGACCTAACGACACTATACAACACCACCCTTTTCTGCCCGCGCGGACCCCCGATGTTGGGGAGTATCCTTGACAATGCCGCCACCACCCCCTTGGCTTTCTGGGTAGCCCTTCGACTATGCTCATTCCAGATGAGCCTATCATCGAGACATTTAATAAATTTCCTAGAGACCACCCTCACCCCGGCCCAAGAGAAGGCTATGCCTCCCCTCTTCCCAAGGGGGCCCCTCATAATGACGAATTCCGTCTTATGAGGGGCTACCCTTAGATGGTTCCTATCGAACCAATCCCTGATGATAGCCAAAGACTCGTTGCCCTTAGCCACAATCTCATCCAGACCCCTGGCCCTCACGACGATTGACAAGTCGTCTGCAAAAGTCAAGCTGACGCATCCCTCTGACAGAGCCAACCTTAAGATCGGGTCATACAGCAGGTTCCACAACGTTGGCCTAAGAACCGAACCCTGATGGACCCCTGTGTAAGTCCAATCTCGGTGTCTCCCACCACAATCACTCTGCCTGTCAGGTATTCCTGGACATTTACAACCCCCGCATCCATTCCCAATTCCTCCGCTCTTTCCATGATTCCCTCCCATCTGGCCGTATTAAAGGCATTCTCAACATCCACGCCAATAACAGCCGCCCAAACGTACCCAGTATCTATAGCCAGTTGCAAGATTTTGCTCACAGCCTGTATTGTGGACCTTCCCTTTCGAAAGCCGTACTGGTTGTCCGAAAGACCTTCAGCCGCCTCAATCGCTTCCTCCACACGTCCCGTGATAAGATGCTCGTATTCTTTACAGATTACGTCTAACAGGGTAATCGGTCTGTATTTCGTAACGCCCTCTTCCCCTTGACCTTTCGGGATCAGGACAGTTTTCCCTCTCCTTCAAGTTTCAGGAAATCGTTGCCTCTTCCATAGTTCGTTCAGCATTTGAATGATCGCCCTCACCGTTTCTACGAACACTCCATCAGGATATACCCGCTTTCAGCGTTCCACATGCTTGCTCCACTACAACTTGCCGAGTGAATGATGATGACAACCTTGAGTTGTTGAAACGGCGTTGGGTGTTTAAATAAAGGTTTGGTGCAAAACTGTGTTTTTACATTTGTGACACACCAAAGGTTCCACAGCATTTACATCAGCCATTTATATTATTAGTAGGAGGTAGCGTTATGTTTCAAATAACAATCTAAAAGGAACAAATTGTTAGAATTCAACGGCTTGAAATGATTTCATTTGCCCTCTATTATTGCCAATATTAAACTAACAGAACTACGTAGACCCACAAATTTTTAATTATTTGATGAACGTCTAAAAAACACTCTCATATATATCTTCCATTATAAAAAAAATTATCAACCTTATTCGTCAAAGGCGAAAACTGAGGAGTGTAATATTATCCTTCTAATGATAAAAAATTAATTACGAATAACTTTGGAAGAATTAAGTCTTAGTTATAATGAAAAAACAGGTGACAGTTCAAACAACTCTAATTATTAAGAAAGCACAAATTCATCTCTTTATTGGAAGTAAACAGCAAAATTAAGTAATTGAAGAGCTTTATCAGTCGCTTCATCATTGTTGTTTCAGCGAATTTGTATTAGGAAAACGTTAATGAAAGTGAAAATAAATTTAGGGTCTTTTAACCTCTGGGTCTCATCCAAAAAGGTTAAATTTCTAAGATAAAAAAATGATATTTTATAACGCAGACAATATGTAACTTAATCTTTTAGCATCTATGAAAGCATTAAGAAGTAATAGTTGCAAAATAATAGAATTTGAAATAAAATCATATTGCATGCCCCAAGTCGTGACAAAAAGTAGAAAAGCTGGTATGCTTACTTGTAAAATTGGGTTCTATAAAAAATGTTATAAATTGTCACCAAAATCGCTGTGTCCACAAATCACATCGCAGTTATTTACAACACACTATTTAATTTATATACAGATATATATCCACATATTTAGAACTATATCATTCAACGTATGACAGCCGTTTCGAACCAGGAGTTCTCGTCAGATACGCTTCCTTGAATGAGAATTTCTAAAGTGAAATACTTGGATGTTATACACATCAGTAAGACAACAGTCAGTTTATTGAACCTAATAGATGTCGGTGACATCTACCGTCTATTGAGAAATTTAAGTATATGAAGGCATACTATGCTATAACATATACCATACTCTTGACAGATGGTTCGAGTGTTTTATATAAAAACACATAAGTAAATATATATACAGATATATATCCACATATTTAGAACTATATCATTCAAAGTATAACAGCCATTTCGAACCGGAAGTTCTCTTCAGATACGCTTCCTTGAATGACAATTTCTAAAGTGAAATACTTGGATGTTATACACATCAGTAAGACAACAGTCAGTGTATTGAACCTAATAGATGTCGGTGACATCTACCGTCTATTGAGTAATTTAAGTATATGAAGGCATACTATGCTATAACATATACCATAGTCTTGACAGATGGTTCGAGTGTTTTATATAAAAACACATAAGTAAATATATATAAAGATATATATCCACATATTTAGAACTATATCATTCAACGTATGACAACAGCCGTTTCGAACCAGGAGTTCTCGTCAGATCCGCTTCCTTGAATGACAATTCCTAAAGTGAAATACTTGGATGTTATACACATCAGTAAGACAACAGTCAGTGTATTGAACCTAATAGATGTCGGTGACATCTACCGTCTATTGAGTAATTTAAGTATATGAAGGCATACTATGCTATAACATATACCATACTCTTGACAGATGGTTCGAGTGTTTTATATAAAAACACATAAGTAAATATATATACAGATATATATCCACATATTTAGAACTATATCATTCAACGTATGATAGCCGTTTCGAACCAGGAGTTCTCGTCAGATACGCTTCCTTGAATGACAATTTCTAATTACTTATGTGTTTTTATATAAAACACTCGAACCATCTGTCAAGAGTATGGTATATGTTATAGCATATTATGCCTTCATATACTTAAATTACTCAATAGACGGTAGACATCTATTAGGTTCAATACACTGACCACTATTTAATTCTCTAGTTTAGATCCAGGGAACGAGCAGGCCAAAAGATGGCTCCTACTATTAGTAAATACATTATTTAAATATTTTAATCGGGAATGTCGCGGAGTTTATCATGTAGAAACCGCATAATCTGAACCATACTTAGAGAAACATCTTCTAATAAGCCTGGTATATGGTTTTCTAGAAGCTCTAACTTCTTTTTACCTGTCAGCCGATTTGGCAAAAAATAAGTCCCAATAAGCATATCATTGACCACATCAGCACAGACATTTTTTTTAAATTAATTTACTGTAAGTTTGTGCTAAAAATGGATTTCTTTTACAGCAAAGTTTCTGCAAACACGATTGTAGTGGGAAGTCTTTAGTCCATTTCCTGTAAATATGGCCTCGTTGGACATTAAAATATATTTGGTAAAATTTTCATTTGGTTGTACTTTAGTACTCTTAGTGACAATGATATGGATAAAATTTGTCTTATAGTATTGTTTTCTACAGTTTACTGCGAGCAACTTTTACTTGTGCTGATATGGACGGAGTTTCTAAAATTTCTTCTTTTATCTCAAAAATTTCGCCTGGAGGAGGTCGTCCAGTGTGGCCAAGTCGATCCTTTTTTACGAAGTGTTATAACTAATTTTTTCCGGGTGTAACGATATACTGAGGCTGCAATTTAAACAATTAAAAAATATGACCCAAAACTCTATGAATTAATTAGTAGGTACTGATCAAATTGATACCGCATTCGAGGTCGTGAACAGTCAGGGGCGAACAGAGGCCTCTAGGCAAATTAGGCACGTGTCTAGGGCAGACTAAAGAAAATATTAGTTCGCCTGTATCCATGTGGTCATTTATTCAAGAAAATAATATTACTGCAACATTCCCTAAGTTAAACATAATCATGAGAATTTATTTAACCTTTCCAAGAAGCAAAAGAATCATTCTCAGTAGTGGCCACAATAATTTTAACAATCAATCTTGGTATATTTGTTTAAGTATTATTGTTTGTTTTAATAAATTACGTTAATATAATTTTGTTAATGTATATTATTTTTTCTCTTTTTTTTTTTTTCTTGGAATCCGATAATTACATAGGACTGCATTCTATATGCTTTAAAACCAAACTACCGAACGCTATGTATCATGACTAAAAAATAGGCCCGGAATTACAATGTTGGCTCGGGCCGGCTTTAGTCTTAGTGCAAAAAATTAGGCATACTCAGTACCAATACTAAACAAACAGTCTTAAAATAAATTACGTTTGTACTATGGGTTTTTAATTATTTTTTTTTAAATAATTGTTAATAATAACTATATTAGGCAACTTTGGTATGTTTAGGATCATCTATTCTAATATTATTTATGATTCTTTCTAATGCAGAAATTGGAATAGATAATTTTATTATTAAAGTAGTTCAAACATTGTAGTAAATGCCGCTGGATTAGTAAGTGATGTTTATGAAGTATTAAATGATATTGGATAGTGTCTGATAACATAAATGTTGTATCTATGATTACTACACTAATTCCATAAAAAACAAGAAATTTGGCAATGGGATTTAGAAACATTGTTTAATAGAGCTTGGTTAAAATGATATTGATATGCAAAGAATATAATAAGTCTTTTATGATTTCACTAATAACGACAGGAATCTTCCTTTGCACAATATAACCGTAGAGAAATTTATAAGACATTTTGAAAAACAAAAAGTTACAGGACGCCGTACTATAATTAAGACATCATAAGCAAAAAATAATAATTTAAATTAAAGACATGCGTTTTATATACTACGCCTAAACGTGAAAAGTTTTTGAACGTTTAAGTCCAGAGTACCTCCAAGAGAGAAAGAAATGAAGCAATTGGTGAAATGAGTATTTAGGGTTATCAGAAATTTGACAGCAGTTTCTGGTTGCATGAAAATACAGAAACATTATTATACACTGCATGGAGTTGGCCGTCACTTTGTGGAAGTTAAAACTCATGATGACTTAATACACAGTATTACTGCATTTCACTTTCTTAGACACACTTGTAACAATTTTTCGCTTATTTTATGCTTGTCAAAAGAAGCTATAAAGTAACGAAACAATTGTATGTCTAAATAAAGTGGATTTCAGTAATACTGTTTATTAATTCATCATGAGAAACATTATTGTTTGTAAACGCAGTATTAGTACACATTTTAATGTGAAACAGTTATATGTTTGTGGATTTGCCAGTTTTGTTACTGAAAAACATTGAAGTTCTCAAAAGTTTGTATCAACCATGTTATAAACCTGCAAAAAACCTACTAAATTTATTTTTTAAATTGGTTGGGATCTTTGTTTTTTATAATATTGACTAAAAAAAAACGCGTTCTTATTATCAGTCAGTTTTGAAGTTTTCACTTTCTATTTCTTCAATTCAGTCACACTAATTTAAAAATCAATACGTTTTCTTTGCACAACTCAAAAGGAGAAAATGTAACTCAACACTGAGTACTTAAAAAAGAAGGCACGTATAATGAAATTATCGTATTGTAAAAATATTCGTCGGAATGTTTTCCTTAAGACTTGTTTAAATCAAGACAGTTATGCAAATGAGGTATTTTTTTAATAAAATCCAATATAAATTTTCTTAACTTAACTATATGTCTGCAAATATTTTGAAGAATAATAGTTCAGCTGAAAATAAATCAAAAATTCTAAAAACTTTTTTCAAAAAGAGCTAGAATTTTGTCAAAAAAATATCAGGAATTTCACACCCATTTTCACAGTTCCATTTAAAACGCTTATGATGCTTCAAATCTTGATACTAAACCGATTATATGCATTTACTAACTGTTTTAATAATCACGAAGCACCTTTTTCATAATTAAAAATAAATCGTAAAAGCATTGTAAATAAACAGAAAATATATATATATATATATATATATATATATATATATATATATATATATTTATATATATATATATATATATATATATATATATATATTTGTTTTTAAGTTTTCGCGGGCACTAAATGTTTTAGGTGGTTTCCGGGAATTCATCCGCGTAGTTGATAACTGATCCCTGCCGGGATCGAAGGTAAAATGACGACGTTTAGGCAGAGTCACATCTGCCCTCTTCAGGTCGGTTCGCATAATTCTCGTAGCCTTCTGCTTTCGCTTCTAGTTACTCGAATACGAACGTCGTCATTTTACCATCGATCCCGGCAGGGATCAGTTATCAACTACGCAGATGAATTCCCGGAAACCACCTAAAACATATATATATATATATATATATATATATATATATATATATATATATATTACTAAGACGTCATAGACTTTCCATTCAAACCTTAACATGATTCGGATAATACACTTCAATTCTTTGTTACTGTCCCGTTCCAATGTCTAACACCACTCTACTATCATCAAATTCTAACATATATTTGAAAATCTATTGCTTGACAACAAGCATCGAAGAAGCCATGCATACACTTACGTTAACGAATTCGAGAACAAAATCTGACAAACGCAAAAGTCTACGGTTGTTTTTGCTCTATTTTCTCGGATAGGGATAAATTGGCTTAAAGCCATTAGAGTTACAACACGAAAAGACAGACTACTCACGGTAAACCTTCCTTTCCTGATGGACTTGAAAAAGTTCTGCATCTGAAAAACCACTTCGGTGAAAAGTATAAGAGAAACCACATAATAAATCAAATAAATGATAGCAGCTCACAGGTAGCTGTTTTCCATAAATAAATTTCATTTAAATTGTAAGGGGTTGTACGGGTTAGGTAGGATTACAAATTGTGAGGTACTGAACATCTGAAACTACACTAGGTAGTAAGAGAAAACCCTAGTAATTATTTTGGACTTACTTAGATGACCACTAATTGGCGAAACTTCTATATTGAAATTGAGAAAGTGGTGTACATTTCAAGAATATAATGAAAAACCACGCTATTTTCAACACGACATTGAAATATGTTAGTCTGAAGCTGGTAGACTCGTTCCTCGAAGTTTCTTTGTACTTCATTCGTCATTCATAAGACAAATCTTCATACCAACACCTCCACTTGTTTAGCAACGCTAGTAAATGAACGCCACATTTTAACTATTTTTAACCGACTTCAAAAAAGGAGGAGATTCTCAATTCGGTTGATTTTTTTTTGTTTATTTTATAGACTTTGTTACCTCACTACTCCGGCAACTATGAACTGATTTCGATCATTTTTTCGTATTTGATAGAATATACTTCCAGAATTCAAAACATTTTACTCATAGTTATTGTAATTCAAAATCTAGGATGAATTTAATTGAAAATAGATTGCAAATTCATCATCAGTGACATGGAATGGTCTATTTTGCAAAAAATCGGATAAATATTTAAACCGACTTCTTAATGCGTCATAATATATGGTGAATGCGCTCGTATTAAAACATTTATAGTTATTATTATTCGAAATCTAGAATGAAATTAATTGAAAATAAATTGGAATTTCATCAAAATATTTCCAGATGGATGTTTTCAATTTGTCTGCATATATATAGGGTGCACTCAAGTTAAAATATTATCGAAAATTTTGTTATTAATAATATTTAGAAAATAATAAGTCTCCATAAAAAATGGCATTGTCTGAAACCTAAAACAAAATCATCACATGTTACTTTTATCAATAACTGGATATCGGGTTTGTCAATAAGATGTATTTTCCATAATAGTGAAGGATCTACCATTTCTTTTGGCAATATCGAAAATGGTTATGAATTAATGTTTAGAAAGAATAAAGTTGCCGATTTTAAGTTGGGTAAAAGCTTACGAGTTGCATGTTAATTTAAAGGTGAGTTCTCTGTGTCCCTCTTGTTTCCTGTCATAACTATCTTTATCGCTACAAAAGTTTATCGTTATTCATTATACAAGATCGTTAAAAAAATGTTATATGTAGCCAATATACAGGACGGTTAAAATACGTTAAAAACTAAATGTTTTATTGGGTGGCATATAAGCAGTTGCATATTCAGAAGAGTTAGAATATAGGGCGAAGTGAAGAGAAATTGTAGTTATACAGGTTAGTTAGAAATAAATTTGAAAACAAAATATATCCTGGAACCCACAAGCAGTTGATTACATATGTTATACAAGGTGGTTTAAAAAATGGTAAAAAATGTTATACCTCTAGGCTAGCCTTAGCAGTTACAAATACAGAATGGTTGGATAATAGAATGGAATTATAGTTTAACGGGGTAGTTCAAAAAAGTTACATTGGGTAGCTATTGGCAGATATATATA
Source organism: Octodonta nipae (assembly GCA_034190945.1). Lineage (NCBI taxonomy): Eukaryota > Metazoa > Arthropoda > Insecta > Coleoptera > Chrysomelidae > Octodonta > Octodonta nipae. The sequence goes on from CM067224.1 coordinate 28,965,457, forward strand.
CAAGGTGCTGGCGTATAATTATAGGTATGCAGCTTGATTTAAAAAAATATTAGAACTACACTGCAATATTTATAGCTCACAGGCAATTGAATATTTTGGGTGGTTGCAATATAGGCTGGAGAAGAATTGTAGTTATACAGGGTGATTAAAAAAATTAGAAAAAGAAATGTTTTATTGGGTACCCTACAAGCTGTTGTATGCATACGATGGTTGTAACATAGGGCGGAATAGAAATGTAATTATAGTAGGTGGTTAAAAAAATTTCAAACAAAAAGTGTTTATAGGGTGGTCCACAGGCAGTCGCATATACAGAATGGTTAGAAGATAAAGTGTTATTGTTATACAGTATGGTTGGAATATAAAGTGTTATAGTTATATAGGGTGGTTCACACAATTCGGTTCATAAGCATATAGAGTGAGGTATATTATGAAGTAGAATTGTTGTGAAGAGTGTCTCAATAAATGTTAGACAATTGAAATTAAACTAATACATTTCGTATCAGAATAAATTTATTTACATAGCATATTTACATATATGTATCCACATTTTTTTCTAAATCTTGAATTTGGAAGGAAACTTCTGTTACCCAGATATTAGCATATTAATATTTAAAAATATATATTACTCCAGTTTGCATAGAACGATCTGCGTAATCCGGAACCTATAATAAAATCGTCGCATGTCAGTTTTTCAGTTTTATACGAGATTCGTAAAAAAATAAGAATTTTGTCTAATACGAGTAGTAAATTACCTGTGTTATGTCTATAAAGAAACTTGTTATAAATCTAAGTTAGTAACAATTGAAACATGCATCCAGTGACGCCATTATATCACTAAAAAGCACAAAATAAATAGCTTAAAGAAAATGCCGACTTCATTGCATAGCAACAATAATGGCACTAAAAAGTAAAAAATAATTCAATTGGATATTTAAAACGATATATGTTCTATAAGACTGTGTTTGATGTTGGTGCCAAACCAGAAAAATATGTGTGTAACGTAACGTATAAATAATTTTATTAATTAATAACAGTTTAATTTATAAAGCTGTTTATATTCCTATGTAAAATATATCATTTCTTAGGCTTGGCATCAACTTCAAAAGCAGTCTTTTAGAATATATAATATCTTTCGTTTTAAATATCCAACTGAATTATTTTTCACTTTTTAGTGTCATTATTGTTACTATGCATTGAAGTCGGTGTTTTTTAAGTTAACGAACTAAACATACTATACAAAAACATTGGGAATTCTGCATTAATTGACTCAATAAAAATCGACACAATATTAATCAAAAGCGTTCTAAAATAATGCACTAAAAATACTGCTATCGGAAAAAAATGCCCCCTACTTTAATATACTTGGATTCCAAAGTTTCCTTCCTCCCGTCTTACTATAAGACCAGAAATTCAAAGGGTTTCATAATATTTATTTACAAATTTTGAAGTTTCTGAGAACCTTAAAATACAATCTAACCTAACCTAACCTTAAAATAAAACCAGCTAACATTTTCGTTAATAGTATTGCTCAAATTGATATCCTAAACGCATGTAAATTCAGGATGTCTCGGAAAAACAGAGGTGTACTTGTTATCTCTCTAAGGCCAACTTCAAAACTTGAGTAGCCAAATAGTCCATTACAGCTGCTAGATATAGTAATGCAACAGCGCGGCGCTTACGCGTTCGGTATAATTTCCTTTCCTCAATATATGGAAACTGTAATCCGGCACGGGTTGACCCTGACGTTGCCTACCATTTTGGTTAATTACAATTAACAACAGAAATCGAGACAATACGAAAATGACAACTACAGTTCGTCAAATGTGCTATTCGAAAATTCGTTCCGTTATTCTGCTGCTATTCCAAGGTTTCCGCCTATAAGGTTTTTTTTTAATAGTACACACATTTAAATTCAAGATAACCTTCAATCTTCATGTGATTTTGATGCCCAGGAGTATTTCCATCTTTTAGGTGGTCTGCTCAAAGGTCGTCGCGTTGTTGGTTTTCGTCCGTGGCCATATTTACTAATTTTACATTTAGCATTCCTTCTATGTGTTCGCTACTGTATCCTGGTTTTTCTTCTTATTTCATCAGTGTTTTTTTGTTTCCTATAGTGTTTCATGTGTTCCTTAAAATTATCATGTATATTGTTCGTATAATATGCTTTGTTCTTCTATTGTCGGCCTTTCTATACCGTTGTCCATCACTGACCGTACGCATTGTCTTGTTAATCCATACAACATCCCGTAGAGCTCCATCTACTCATTTTGCCCAATGTTTCATTTCATTGAAATTATTCTTGTTGGCGTTTATTGATACTCTTAGGATGGTCAGCTCGCTAACTTTTTTCCATAATTTCGTCTTCTATAACAAGTTTGCCTTTGATTGCGTTTCAGTGATGAATTTTGGTAGAATGTATAACAGCCAAATAGACTAAATTGTTTATTACTGATAATAGGAAGCCTTTCGAAAAATTAGTCATCCTAAATAAAAATTAAACTTGCCAATAAATAAACAAGGCCGTCGAACACAATTATTCCCGATATGATGATGAAGCAGAGAGTGAACCATCTAAATAACTATAAGGGTCACTGACTGACAGCAGAAGGACGTTGAGTAGATCGCATCCCAGTAATAATCTCTTCAGTATTAGTCATTGTTGTTGATTATCGAAGTCGAACGTATTCCCGAAAGTCCTCAGTTTTAGATCATCAATGGGCATCCTGCAAGGAATAAACTCATCCCCGATTTCTTTATTACGATGTAGTAGCTTGTGATATATCTTGTGAAAATAGTCTTCATTCTTTCTTCTAAAATATTATTATGTTCACATTTATAACAAAATCAACACAATCAAACACATTATAATCTTAAATTTATAATTATTTTCTTCAAGGTTATCATCAATTTTGGTTAATTTTTTGTAAAGTTATCGTTTTATATTTCCGCCATAGTGAAAAACTATAATATTACAACTTCAGAATACTGAAAATAATAATATATTTCAATTATATATGATTCAGTTTATTTTAATCCCTTAATAAGAATTTTTGGCCCCCAAATTTTTGTTCAATATGAAAACGCCCTGCATGTTATAACAATTTTCCAAAGCCTTAATATAGTTTTAAAAACTAAACCACATGGTTTTCAAACCTCAACATAATAAAAAATTGTGTGTCCCGGTTATTATATTTATTTATATTAGCGTATGACACCAAATTCTTGTATTGTCATCTAAATACACTTATATAAACAAATTTCACTTCAGTACGATAATTAAAAGTAGACTAAAATTAAGTTATAAATGAAGCTAATATAAGCATGTTAATATGCGAAAAAGGTATGAAAATCCGAATATATATTCACCAACATTCCAACACAACTACCGACATTTTGTGTCCGATTTAATTTCACTGTTCACCTAAGAGAGGTGTTCATTTTCCCTCTCTATATATTTCCGTTTTAAGTGCCACTGTTCGGATTCATTCGATTGGAAAGGGCCATAAAATAAATTTCTTTGTAAATTAGTTCCGGTGACTTTTCGATCACGCCTTTAAGAAATCCCTCTGGACAATAAATTAAGCTATTAGAATTCGAGCGTTCCACGTTTCCATCCTGTGTCAGATGAACCATAGTAAATCTTTATTGTTGTATTTTGCTCCCACACAATATAGTTTCAAATCTAAATTGTAGTGAGAAAGGGTATCATTGCTGCTTGTCAACATAGTTATAAATTACCTCTCTATCAACGTGAATTAATTATGGTAAAACTATTTTTTTTTCTAAGATTTTTGTGTTATCAAGTAAATAGTTATTGTAGCATATACAATAACTATTTTGTCCTAACTCAGCGAAAAGGGCATTAGAACTTCTGCGGAGTCATGTAGTATATATGTAGGATGACAATATTTTTAGTGCATCCATCTCAGGTGGGGATGACCTATAGGCCTTCAGAACCAACTTAGGACTAAATCCAAGTTAAGTAAATTATCATAAATGCGGCAAGTTCGTGTTAACAATGAAAGCAGGTGTTTAGCGCGAGATAGGTAAATAAATAACTTCAGTTCAGGTGTTCAACTGAAGATAGTTATTTATCAAACATTATATGTGTTTGAATTATTATAAAGTAGTTATGAAATATTTTGGAAATCATTCTCGTCCCTGGAAATAAATTTTTGCAAGGAACATTTATAAATCGCGCATTATTTTTGTAAACCAAGTAAAATAATAGAATGATAAAAAACTATTTACATATGAATTAGAAATAACTTCACACAAGGTGAGAAAAATTTTTAATTAAATTATTAAATATTATATCTGTTAAATACATAAACGTGTAGGACACAAAAACAGTATCACACACGTCTTAATCGAATTTTTGTAAAAATCTAACGCTTCTCTATAATTATATACTAAATAATCCGAACAAATTGGTTGATAAGGTAAATAAAACCACAGTATACACACGGTATGAACGCGGGTACTTGGATAAAGTGTTCACAATGTTAAAAAATTTTGGGGTGACTTGAAGGTGCCTTTCTAATTTAATTTAAAATGTTTAACATTGGTTTCTAATTAGTGGTTGATGAAGCCATATAAACTATTAAGATCTAGTTTTGAAGCTTCACAAGCGTTTTGATAGCAAAATTATCTGTTGTGGACTATAAAACTTTCTATTTTTTGCCAAAACTTTTTATCTATTTTTACCTGAATTGATCCCTCCGAGAATCGTCATGAATCCCCCCTTCTCCCAAATCGTAGGCGCCAAATTGTCAAACTTTGTAAAACAAACAAATCAAAAATGGATATTCGCAATAATTTTGGAAAATGACCACAAGTCTTCGGCTACGACTGTCCCTGTGCCTAGCTTTTATCATCCTACTGGTTTAACCTACATATATTTCTAATACAATATATAATTTTACGAAATTGCCCACGGATTTACTTATGGAGTGAATTTCAAAAACTTCTTGTTGCTCCAACTTTATCCTTCTTTTTAGATTTCCCAAAATCTAGTGACTTTCTGCCTGTCATGTCCCTGACATATAGTAAAGAAGCTCTGCTCATTGGTATCTTGTTTTTTTTTTTGTCTTCCGACATTGGTTTTGACTTGAAGGTTGTTTGTATATGTCTTCTAATCCATAATGGTTTAGAATTATTCATATACTAGCCGTTTCCTCTTTGATGTTGTCCATGTCAGTTATTCGCTGTGATCTGTTTCCCAAATTGTTAACGATGACTACAACCACCATATGTCTATTAGTATCGTAATTGTTGGTAAAATTGACACTCTCCATTTTGTCAAAGCCTACTGCGATTTATACATATGTCATATGAAAAGAACATGTATAATTTCCATACAAGTATGCGCAGATACATACCTGTACATAGGTGAGGATAACTCTATCTACACTAAAACCTGCACTATTATTAAGCCTAGTTCTCGCTGCTCGGTTTTATTTTATCAACTTTCCTTTTTCTTGTTGCATGTTATGCTATTTAGCTTGTACTTCTAACAGATTTATTATCAGTCTTCATAAATACAAGTACTCATATAATTATTTATACATTTTTTAAATCAGTTTTTGGTTCTTTTATTAATTTATGAATACCGTCTTACAATAATATAATTTTATGAAGAATGTGGTCCATCTCATTAATAGCCGAGTTAGTAACTTTCTGTTTACAAAACTCATAAACTTTTAGTTGATATATTTTTTTTATTTCCGTCCAATCACACTCATAAAATGTATGAGTGTAAAGACTCTTGACAAGACTCATGATAACGATTGATTTCGTAAAAGATTAATAAATGGTTTTTGAAAATGATTCCATAAAGTCAAATTAAAAATGTTAAATTTTAAATTGTAATCACACTTACAGATTTTGAAAAATCTAACAACAATTAGCATATACCTTTGATACTAAATAATAAAAAGGGATTTAAAAGAAAAATTACCAACAAAATAAAGAGTTTTTCATGTGTAGCATTTATCCTTTTGGATTTTTAGTATTCTAATTTAATATTTTTCTTTCTTAACGTAAAGAAAATGTATTTTCTCATTCCGTAGAAAAGTGGCACATGTGCCACTTTCACATTACGGAGAACAGGCAATTTTCAAGTGTAATGTCGAATAATTTAGAAGATGACGTATACCTGAATTATTTATTTTGAAGTCTGTTTCATGACTTCAGTTGTCGACTGAAATGTTGTAAAATGTCCCAAGAAACATTATGTTGATTTGTTTGGGAATAAAACCTGGACGTGAATGTAAAATTAGTTCAGCAGTGGAGTTTTTTATCGTAGTTGTCCCAAAGACTAATAAAATTATATATAAAAACATAAAGAGTCAGTTATTTAAACTACTTACACATGTCACTAGAAACAAAAAAGTAATAATTAAGTGCTATAAAAAGAAAGTTGTCTTTTCCACAAAATTAGTTTAATTGCAATAAGGCGTTATTTACACATGCCTTAAACGCATCTTAATTCTGTATTTTTTACTTAACTATTATTTTTAAAATGTTAACATTCGTTCATTCTGAAATTTAGTGGTTTGTAGTAACTGTCCAAACTTGGCTTATCTATATGGTAGTCTTATTCTAGTCAAAGGCAAGCTGTTTATTGGTGCGAATCTGTGTTATAATTCGTATTTGACGTTAAAAAAAATTGGGAAAACCTTGTTATTTTACATTACATTCAATCGTCGCATATAGGCTTTTTTAAGTTATAGAGAACTCACGACATAGACAAACTAACATTTATGGGTATCGCAAATTGTAATCAATTCTGAAAGACATTATTTCACACAGCGGATGACCGGAAATATCATATAATTCAGAATTGAGCTCATGTTCTTTGATAATACACCAGATTTCTCTAAAATAGGATTAGTCTTTTTTTATTTTTCTTCGATATTTACATTCGTGAACGTATAATTGATCTTGTGATATACTATTCTCAGATACAAGACGGGTAAAATGTAATAATATAAATAATGATACATATATGATATAAGTTCTTACGCCTTCACCAAATATCACATGCGCCCAATATTTATTTATATTCTTCATTTTTTGGAAAACTGCCTTAACCTGGGTGGTTTAAACTATTCTATTATGGGTAGTCCTCAGATGCTCCCATTTATTGTTCTTCGACATTACAAATATTATCCTTCAGAATATCTGAAACAATTTGATATAAAGGTTGCCATTTTATGAAGCTCCTGAAACAGCTTAAACAACCTGAATAGTTTAAACATTCTGTTAAGATATATCATAAACCAATAAATTTTCCCATGACGTAATACACTTTTTTTGAATAACATAAATGGAAACAGCTTAAAATGGCAAGAACAAAAAGTGTATTTTCATTTTTCCTTCCATATCCACTGTAAAATTAAGTTCTTCTATTAAGAAAATTACCTGTCAAAACGGTCATTTCCTGCCAAGACCGGAAGCCGTAATATGAGCTATTTGATGACCCAGGAAAATCTTTACAACCATTATCTAAATTTTTTTCGAAATAATGGTATCCACTCGAGATATTTCTGTTTATAACTAATTTCTGGTTTTTGGATCGATTAAAAAACAAGCAAAGACAAAAGGTGTTTTTGACAGCGAAATCCCCGGGTAATACTGGCAATTTGTGAAGGAAGGTTGTGGGATTTTTGCTTATTTTTCCATTTTCCTGGAAAATAGTATATTTCACAATATTGAAAAGCATAACGACCACTTCGCGATCTACCTCAAAAGAATACATTCAAACTACTCAGATCAATTACTGGCAATATAATAATTATTTTTCCAATTTACGCGTCCTAAATGTTATATAATTATACCAACCGATTAAGTCGATTTAGAGTATACATCCAAAAAAAGATTCCGTTGGATTGAGAAGCCCCCCCATTTTTGTGTTGTAATTTGCTTGAATGCAGTTTTTGGGAAATTAAATATATTGGAAACAAAAAGTTATATGGATGTGAATATTGGTTTAAACTCTCCTTAAATACATTTACGAGTGTTATCATATTGACAAAATTGTATTATTTTTGCAGAAATTAATTACTATCAAAAATGTCGTAAATTCACATATAAGATAGGGGCAAAAGAGTATTTTTCCATTATATGAAATTTCATATCTTGATAAATTTCTTTAAATGAATAGAAAAATGATTCGTCATTTAGCGAATATTACACTTATGATTCCACTGTTTAATTAATCTTTCTAAATCTATTTAAAATTGAAAAATATAAAAAATGCCAAACGATATAAAATCAAAAAAGAACAAAAACACCATGAAAACCTAATGTCACAAATTGCAAAATATCAAATATCTCAAAATATACAAAACAACAAAAACAGCATACATGTGAAATGTAATACAATTTAAAGTGCCAAATGTCAAAAATGTTAATGTTAAGAAAATAAAAATGTCACAAACATAAAACTAGTCAAGAGTCAAAAATGTTCAAATACAAAAAACTCAGAAACATCAAAATATCAACAATGTCAAAAATAGCAATAACAATAGGTGTCATTACATAATAAAATGAAAAACGTTAAACCAGAATATCAAATGTCAAAAATCTTTGACTCTTTATATTAAATTGCTAAATAGTGTATGTTTAAAAGCAGTTTTTGGTCATTAAAGATGATGTCAAAACAATTTCAAATAAATACGCCGATTTGTACGTCCCATGCAAGGCCGGGGGGAAGTCCAGCTAGTGTTTATATAAAACATAATATTTTACAGGAAATACTGAGACAGGTAAATACCGTGTACATATTTATACAGAAAATAACTACAACAAATATATGCATATTTACACTTTTTAGGGACCAATACATAAAGTAGTAAATACAAAAAGCAGCAGGTGCTTGCTATGTAGAAATTAATTATCTTATATTTTTAACCTCAAAGCACACTTTCTTATCTGTTGGCAATCTATCCTACCTTAAAAAGTTTTCAGGTTTCAAAACTAGAACTTTAACCAGTTTACTTTGTTGTAGGATTAATAAAACAACTTATCTATACTATTATAAAATTGTAAGTTTGTTTGTTTGTTTCTTTGTTTCTTTGTTTGTTTGTTTGTTTGTTTGTTTGTTTGTTTGTTCGGGCATCACGTAAGAACTACTGACCTCATTTTGCTGAATCTTTTTCCCTAAATTGACAGAAACAGTAGATATAGCGAAAAAACTTCTTCCATGTTGGGTAATATAATTACTCAATTGGTTCCACCGCACGCACACAATACTAGATAATGGCATCAGCTTAGCTTTTATTCAAAATTCGGAATGTTCCAATGTAAAATGTTTCGATTGAAAAAAAAATTAACTGATATAACAATCGTAATTTTACAGGGTGTTCTCTATATAGGAAACTTAGAGCGGAGTAGAATTCAATGGATTTAAAAAATCTTAAAAAAGTTATATTTGGTGTCCTATAAGCAGTTGCATATATTTAATGTGGTTGAAATAAGAGAGGGTTTTTTTTTTTTATCCGAAGAGGGGGGAAATACATTCCGTACTTAGCCAGCACGTGCTGGCCGTCGTGCGGGACTCCCGATACAATGACTTCAAAGCAAGAGTAAATCGTTGCATTGAAACCAGTATACCGTATACCCGCTAAAACCCTAACCTCTTTCTCCTACAACCATGGTCCCCTGCGGCACTCTTAGTCAATACTACTTCGCAAGGGTGGTTCGTTGCAGATGTTTACTGCTCTTACATTGAAAGCCTCTAAAGCCTACTCCTCGAACGTATTGCGGAGTTCTTTGAGGATAGTCTCCGCGTAATCTGATACCAAGTTCCAGGCTTGGGGGCCCTTCAGCATGGCTTCTACTATTTGTTCTGGAACGATATCAGTCTCCAGAATCCTCTCCACTTCAGCACGTTGATCCTGAAACCGGGGGCAGGAGAAGAACACGTGTTCCGCGTCCTCTATCACGTCCGTACAGTGTGGGCAGTTTGGGGAGTTTGCCCTCCTGAACCTGTGCAGGTATGCTCGAAAGCATCCATGTCCAGTCAAGAGTTGAGTAATGTAGAACCCAACCTCCCCATGCTGGCGGTTGACCCAACGACTGATGTTAGGTATCAATCGATATGTCCACCGGCCTTTAGTAGAGCTGTCCCACCTCTCCTGCCATTGCCCTAGACTCATGGCTCTTTCATCGCTGTTTCTTGTCGGTTGGTCTTTCTCTAACTTTCTGCGATAAAGCCGTCCCCTTTCTGCAGCCAGGATGTCGATTGGTAGGGTAGAGGCAATTACACTCACCGCCTCGTAAGACACAGTGCGGTAGGATGATGCCACTCGAATCGCTGAGAGCCGCTGGACTGATTTCATTTTCCGGCGGTACGATGGTAGCTCGAGCGATTTCTCCCATACCGGTGCCCCGTACAACAAAACAGAAGTAGTTACTGTTGCCAGTAGCTGTCTTCTTATCTGTCTAGGGCCTCCGACATTCGGCATTATTCTAGATAATGCCCCCTGTACCCCAGCTGCTTTCTTGCTGGCCGCGATTATGTGCTCTTTGAAGTTGAGCCGTGTGTCCAGGAGCACCCCCAAATAGCTGATGAAGGGCTGCGACTGTATGTAGGTGTCGCCTATTTTGAGGGTGATGGTTTCCCTTGCCTTTCGACTGCTAACAAGAAGTGTTTCGGTCTTTTGCTCTGCTAAACTCAAGTCCGCTGAGAGCATCCAATGCTGAATTGTGGCTATAGCGAATGAGAAGGTTGTTTGTATCTCCTCTATGTGCTTGCGCACTATGATCAGTGCCACATCATCGGCGAATGCCACTAGCCTGACGCCCTCAGGCAGACCGAGCAGGAGCAGGTCGTTGTACATTACGTTCCATAAGAGGGGGCCAAGAACAGAGCCCTGAGGTACACCTCCTGTGATCTTATAGTCTACTTGCCCATTTTCAGTTTGGTACAATAAGATGCGGTCCTTGAAATACGCTGAAACCATTCTGCGCAAGTACTGAGGAACTTCCATCCTGGCAAGAGCTTCCAAAATGCGGTCCCAGCGGGCCGAGTTAAAGGCGTTCTTGATATCTAGGGTGGCTATTAGACAGTACTTTTTTCCACCTCTTCTCCATCTCTTTCCCGAGATAGCCTCTCTGGCGATGTTGGTAACGAGTGTCACTGCATCGATGGTTGATCTTCCCTTTCTGAACCCGAATTGGTTGGTGGAAAGTTTTGGCTCAACGTAGGGCTCCAGCCTATCTGCTATTATCCTTTCAAGGAGTTTTCCCGCAGAGTCCAACATACAGAGGGGACGATATGATGACGGTTCGTCGGGAGGTTTCTTTCCCCCTTTAGGGAGGAGCACAAGCCTCTGCTTTTTCCACTTAGTCGGGAAAACCCCCTGCTTTAGGCAGGTCTCATACATGTGTAGAAACGTGTCAGGCCTATTGGCTATGGCGCATTTTAGCGCGATGTTAGGTATGCCATCTGGACCGGGAGCCTTACCGTTTTGGAGCCGGTTGCACGCGCCCATCAGCTCATTCATAGTCACTGATGGTATATCTTCGTCCCTTACCTGCCACGAAGGATAAGCGGGTAGCTCAGGCTTCGCAGGAAACAAGTGAGTGACAATGCGGTGCAATGATTCGGGGCAGTTCGTTGATGTCATGGGGGGGCCTTGATTTTATGCATCACGATTTTATACGGTTTTCCCCATGGATCTTGGTCAACTTCGTCACACAACTCCTTCCAGTAGGATCTCTTGCTTGAGAGAATAGCTCTTCGTAGTTGTTGTCTTTTGATCTCATAGTCGAGCCTTAGTTCTTCTGTTGTGACCCTGTCGCGTCTCCGTGCTCGTTGATGCAGCCTTCGTGCTTTGAGACACTCTCGTCGGTGTTGTGAGATCGTGTCATTCCACCAGTAAACTGGTGGGCGGCTGTTGTTCTGCCGTCTCCTTGGCATGGATGCATCGCAGGACTTGACAACGCTTGTCATTACCTCTTTGGCAGTGGCTTCTGCGCTTGTTGCTATTGACAATGGTTCCTGCTCCATAACCAAGGCGAATGAATCAGCATCGAAAGCATTTTTGTTCCAACCGACTGGCTGTGAACTCGCACGACTGACACACAATCTTCGTTTGGGAGTGGTGTTGATTTCCCAAATAATAGCTTGGTGGTCGCTATTAGTAAACTCTTCATCGACCCGCCACTCACAGCCCCTTTAATTAGGTTGCTGCTAACGAATGTCACGTCGATAATGGAGCTGGCAGTTCCTTTGCGATATGTGCTTACGGCTCCTGTGTTGAGGAGTACCAGGTTGAGCGAAGACATGGTCTCAAGGAGAGCTCGTCCTCTCGCGCTCGTTTCCCGGCATCCCCAGTCAATTGCCCAGGCGTTGAAATCACCTGCGATGGCGACCGATTCACGCTTCCGTACATCCTCCGCCAAGGTGTCCAAGAATAACTCGAACTCCTCGAGCTGTGCACTAGAAGGTGCATAGCAGCTATAGAAGTGAACCCCTCCCACTTTGGCTCTCACAAGACATGGTTCGGGGGTATTTGGGAGTTGTTGGAACGGAAGTTTACCGCAAGCCCATATCGCTGCTCTGTCCGTTGTGTCATTTACCCAGGACGGGGTGTCGAAGTTTTTGTACTGCTCGCAGATTATGGCTACGTCGCAATCCAATTCCCGCACCCGCTGTACCAGTAGGTCTTGGGCTGCTTCGCAATGATTGAGGTTGAGTTGCAGTACTTTCATTTACGGGCTTGTGCTGCTCTCATCGCCTGTTGGTAGATCGGACATTTCCAACTACCCGCAACGTGCCGGCAGTCTGACCTACTATCTTTCTCTTTGCAGAGTAAGCACTTGGCAGGTTGTTGACAAGCCGAGGCATTGTGACCGGCGCTTCCGCATCTGTGACAACAACTGCTTCGATCAGTCTTGCCTCTGCACGCCTGGGCGTTGTGCCCAAAGTGCCAGCATTTGAAACACCGTCGAAGGCTGATCCTCTCGCGAACACGTACTGTGCCCCACGCAAGTTTCAGCTTTCCAAGTGCGATGGCTTTCTTGGCCTGGACTTCTGGGTGACAAACAACTGCCGTTTGTGTTGATCTATATGCCCGTCGAAGTGATTTCACTGCCTCCTCAGTGATCTCTGCCAGGCCGTCGATATTATCTTTGAGCAGGTTTACTACGTCTTCCTTTGTACTGATCTCATCCAGGTCTTTAATTTCAATCTCGATTTGCGGTATTCGAGATTGTACAGTGGCCCCGCTTGGGAGCTTATTCTTGATGGCGTTACAGTAGCGCTCCATCTCCTGAGCGTCTGCCTTCGCGAATAAAAACAGGAGATCTCCCTTAGCTGTTCGTCGGATCTTATTGACTTTTTTGCCTATATCCTGCAAGGTGGGATCATTTTTGATATCTCGCAAGATATCTGCATGGGAGCTCTTCTCGCCTTTCTTTATAAGCAGCGTACAATGTGGCGCTGGTTTTTGCTTATTGGTCCTCGGGGCCTTTTTCCTCTTTACCAGTTGCCAGTCAGTCAACTGGTTTGAAGGTTTGTTTCTGGTCTGCGGTTTAAACTTGGATTTTAATTCATTGTTTCTCTTCGCTTCTGAATTGACCACCCTACTTGTTGTTGCCTGGGTGGTTTGCCCGATGTTCTGGCAACCTTCTTTACCGGGCTTTAGCTTGCTAGCTAGCACCGGTTTAAGAGTTTTGGGTAGTGGTGCCTTACTTGATGAGGCTACTGAAGGCGAGGCCTTCGGTGGCGAGGTCCTTGCTACCGAGTCTCCCGGCAGTGAGGCTACTTTTATTGAAGCCGCCTGCTTTGGGGTCGCCGGTGTTGATGCAGCCGGTTTTGAGTTAGCTGCTTTTGAGGCAGCCGCTTTTGGGACCTCCTTTTGCTTTTCACCTTGTGTCTGAGTGTTTGACACCTTTACTGGCGATGTCTGTGTTGTAGCAGGTTTCGCTACAGGAGATGGCTGCGTCGTTGACGTCAGATATTTGTCATATTCTGACTTAATGGCGTGTGCCAGTTTCTTGATCTCATGATGTACATTGTGCCTAGGCCCAATGAACGTCAAGAGCTCATCGATCTTTGCTCCTAATTTGTTTGGAGCGCCACTCTCATCTGTTGCCCTTTGGGGGACGTCAACTCCACTATTCGCCTTTTGGAGGACTTGGCTGAATAGTGTATTGCTGCCAGATCTAGTTTTAATGGTCGATGTTGTACCATTAACGGTGTTCTTCTTCTTCTTGTCACTATGTGACGGAACCAGTGATAATTCGCTCCCCCCAGAATCCGTGGAGCGTGCACCGGCCACCGAGGCTTTCACTCGATCGGAACCGGTGGTGGGATTATCCTCTGCAGAGGTACCCACCTGGGGTATTAAGTTCACCTTATCACCCATATCCATAAATGGTTTATTTTCGGGGTTCCTTCCCCTATCTGATTTTGGTCCGCCCTGAGGAAATCCTCAGTACTCCCCATTGCTGGAGAGCGTTCCCCTATCCGCCACCTGGGGAGGCGCCCGGTAGTGGACCAACAACCAAATAAGAGAGGGTGGAATTGGTTATACGGGGTGGTCTAAAAAAGTTATATTGTGTGGGCCATAAACAGTTCCATATACCAAGTGGTTGAAAAAGGGTAGAATATTTATAGTTTGGATATAAAATCTTTAAAAAAAATGTAAGCAGTTAGGAGGATCTTTGAATTATGTTCATAACATATTACAGTTTTGGGTTGAAGAATTGTTAGAAGCAGTTGTTTATACAGAGTGTTTGAAATATAAGATGGAGTGGAATTATAGTTTATGTTGTGGTTAATACCTTGATTTGCATATATAAGATGGGTTAAATATATGTCGTGGAGTATAATTACAGCTATACGGGTGGGTTTAAAAAATAAGTAATGTAATGATCTACAAGCTGTTCCATTTACAGGATGGTTGAAATATAGGGCGGGTAGGATTCTAAGGATACAGGGTGGCAAATAAGTGATATAAAAAGTTGTTGAAATATAGGGTGGTGTAGAGTTATAATTATACAGGGTGGGCAAAAAATGCTAGAAAACTTTTGATATATAGCAGTTGCTGGAGTACCTGAAACACGGGGTGCAGTAAAGTTATAGTTATACAATGTGATTCAAACAACGTTAGAAAAACTTGTAAATAAAACTTGATTAAAGAAAGTGTGGAGAGCAATTATACTTTATAATGTCGTTGAAAAAAATGTGAGGAAAAATTGTGAAATAGCGTAGTTCATAATAAGTTGCAAAGATAGGATAATTGAAGTATAGGGTGGAGAAGTGTTAGGGTTAATTATTTAAAAAATGTTATATTGGTTAACATACAAGGTGCTGAAATATATACGACTCCCAATAAGCAGTTGCGGTTTTGGTGAAATATATTCCGCATTAATGGATTTATAGTTATACAGGGTGATACAAACAATGTTATATTGGGTGGTCGATAAGTAGTGGCATATACAAGGTTGTTGATATAACATGAGCTGTTGCACATATGTAATATTTGAAACATGAATCGAAGTAAAATTGTAGTTCATACAGTGTGATTAAAATAGTGTCAGAAACAGCTGCATATACGGGGTGGTTGAAATACAGGGTTGAAACAAATTACACTTTCAAGGGTGATTCAAAAATAGTTATATAGCGTAGTCCATAAGCAGTTGCATATATAAGATAGTGAGTGGACCAGTTATAGTTAACTGTTTAAAAAATGTTATATTTGGTGGGCCCTAAGCAGATGCACAATAAGGTAGTTGAAATATTTTGTAGAGTAAAACTATAGTTATACAAGGTGGTTCAAAAATAAGTTGTAATGTTTGACAAATTGGCGGCAGTGTATAAAGGATGGTTTTAATGTAGATGGAAATAGAATTAGTTATACAAAGCGGTTTAAAAATTTGTTGAATAAAATTATTATACGAGGTGGCCAATAAGCAGTTGCAGTTTGTGTGAGTGTTTAAATAAAAGTTTGGTGGTAGGGTCCAAATTGTGTTTTTAAATTTATGACACACCAAGGGTTCCACCGGTATTTCGATCAGGGTGGATGTAAAAAGTTAAAAAGTAATTGTTATATAGGTTAGACCATGAACAGTTGTATTCTACTATATGGAATATCTGAAAAATGGGGAGAAGCAAGATTATTGTATTAAAGTGTGTTAACATAGTGTTAGAAAAAGCTGCCTGTATACAAAGGGTGATTAAAATATAAGGTAAAGAGAAATTGTACTTTAAAAGGTGGTTAAAAAAATATCAGAAATAATTGTTATACAGCACAGACCATAAGCAGTTGCATAGCTGAAATATAGGATAGAGACGAGTTATAATCAGGTGTTCAAAAAGTTATATTGGGTGACAAATAAACAGCATATACAGGATGGTTGCAATATAGGGTGAAGTAGGGTTACAGTTATTCAAAGTCATTAAAAAAAATGTTGAATAAAATTGTTATACAGGGTCGCGCATAAATACTTGAAGTTTGGGTGAAATATATTCGGGATTGGTGGATTTATAGTTAGGTAGGGTGGTTTAAACAAGTTAAAACATTTTTTATTTAGGATAATCCATATGTTTCATAAGCTTGAAGAATCCATACGCGGGTGAAACCGCGGGTAACTGCTAGTGGTATATAAAAAAAGAAGAAATTACAATGTAAGTACAAAAACAGGCATTGTCATCTTGGTAACAAGATCGTTCTTTCCACACATCTGCACATATATTTTCTCTGTGACCAGAAAGTCGAGAGGTTTATTATTCTATTCTCTCAAGTCATTTCGCCCACTCCTTGAATTGAATATTCAAATCAAACCATTTCAAACTAGTCGTATAACGCTTTCGCATAAAGACTCGTACATATCATATTACCTTGAAGAATGTCATTCCAACTGCACTATATTTCTGAATATCTTGACGAGTTCTCGAAACGACGAAATAAGATAACCGAAGGCTTAAGATCCTGACCTCATTTGCACAACCTTCAGTCTGACCTGGAAATCACAACTGAGCGTGTATTCCAAGCTCTGCGAATCTAGCTATCTACCCACACTTCTATATCTAGGGCGAAAAAACTTTTAAAACTGTTCGAGAGTGTTTCCTCTTTGAGCTAAAAAGATTCTATACATTCCTAACTGATCGTACGATGATAAGAACGCGAGTTTCTACGCTGTCTTGATAAGCTTTAAAAAGCGTGAAAGTATGTAGAGTGTGAGATGAATTGGGAATTATTGTATAAGGAAATTCTTACAATACGTTTAACACGTCCTATATTGAACATTTTTTTCGTCAAACCGTATCTTAGAATATATAAAATATAATAGAAAATATAAATATAACGAATCAATTTCTTCACTTGGAAATTGAATACATGTTTCACTTTATTTTTGACCAGCTTTTATTTAATTTGTTATTGTCATAGTGGAGATTGCAATCCACCAGCCTTCTCAATTCAGATATGTTTTTTTATCGATCAACATCATTTTGTACGAATTAAACACAGATTCAGCAATTCAACGATATTTATAGAAATGAACATTTTTGCAACATGTTTTTATTAATTTTCTAGGTGATAATTGTATCATCTTTTGGGAAATTAAAAATTCAGTAGGTATATGCTTTTATTAGCTTCACTTATAACTAACTACATAATCAACTACTCTCTTCGAGGTGTCATTCTTTTGTACGCAAGACAATATATACAACATATATTGTTTCTACATACATAAATAAGTATTCGAGAGGACATTCTATTGTGGGAAGCGCAACTGATGAAGGTTCCCTGACCAGAAACAATATATGTTGAATATATTGTCTTCGAAGAACTATTTAGTGTCTCTGACAGGTGACATTAACCTAACAATTTGTATTGTGGCATTCTAACCTAGGAGTTGCAGGATACCAGCAATTACATGGAACGACTCCAGATTCGGGTCTTATCTGGTCCAATCAGGGTCCTCGTACCTGGAGGTGGGTTGCCGGTGATGCGTAGCGGCAGAGGCCGACGAAGAGCTCTTCAAATATTTTTAATTGAGACGCTGGGCTCGCTAATTATATTTTCGTTCGAGATTATATATGCTGTCTCTATGAATTTTCTTTTGTACCAGTGCTCTTCCTTGTGAATTGCTCTGGACTGGTCCCAGTTGATATTATGGTGTTCGGTCCATGCGTGATTAGCTAGCCCAGACTTCGTTACCTCCGCCCTTGGAGTAGCTGTGCGGTGCTCCTTAATCCTCGTGTCCAGCGGTCGCTTTGTCTCTCCAATGTAAAGATTGCCACATTCACACGCTATGCTGTGTATACAGTTCTTTGTTATTGCTGGTGCGTCGGGCCTCGTTCTTGTTATCATACTCCTCAAGGTTTTGTTGCTTTTGAAGATCATTCTGATTTCATAGCTGTGTGCAATCCTTCTAAGTTTCTCCGACAAGCCTTTCGTATACGTTAATACTAGAGTTGCTACCGTGATGTCCTCTTCCTGCCTAGGTGGTTTGTCCAGCTCTTCAAACGCCTTGGTAATGATCGTTTCCGGATATCCATTCGCCAAAAGGTCTTCCCTAAGTTTCACTTGTTCTTCTTTGAGGGCTTCTGGTGTGCTGCAGATATTTTTGGATCTATGGATTAGTGTTTTGATGATGAAAGTTTTCTTTGCTGTTGAGTGGTTGGAATTGTAGTGAAGGTATAATCCTGTAGGCGTAGCCTTCCTGTAGACGGTTGTTTGGATTCCGGTCCTAGTCCTTTGACACTTTACAACAAGGACGTCAAGGACTCAAAGTACTTTGTCGAAATCATCGGATCCATGAAACTTGGGCCAGAACATCGCTTAGTAAGTTTCGATGTTGAAAACCTTTTCACGAACGTACCACTAGAAGAATCTCTCAACATAGTGAGAAAGAAACTTACTGAAGACGAAACCCTGATGGAGAGGACGGAGCTGCCAATAGACTCAATCATGGACTTGTTTTAATGTTGCCTCAAGAACTGCTACTTTCAGGAGAAGGACCGGTTCTTCATGCAAGAAGATGGATTGTTTATGGGTTCCCCGTTATCACCAACCATCGCCAACATCTACATGGAATGGTTCGAAGAACATGCAGTGAGGAGTTACCAGAAGCAGCCTAAGCTATGGTTGAGGTATGTCAATGACACCTTTATTATTTAGCAACATGGAGAGGCAGAACTACAGGCATTCCTGGGGCTCCTGAACCAATTCCAACCATCCATTAGTTTCACCATGGAGATGGAAGAGAGTGGGTGCCTACTATTCCTTGATGTAAAGTGTCAACGGACTAGGACCGGAATCCAAACAACAATCTACAAGAAGGCTACGCATACAGGATTATACCTTCACTACAATTCCAACCACCCAACACAACGAAAACTGGCATCATCAAAACACTAATCCATAGAGTCAAAAATATCTGCAGCACACATCACGGTAGCAACTCTAATATTACCATATACTAAAGGCTTGTCAGAGAAACTTAGAAGAATTGCACACAGCTATAGAATCAGAATGATCTTCAAAAGCAACAACACCTTGAGGAGCAGGATAACAAGAACGAGGCCCGACGCACCAGCAATACCAAAGAATACCGTGTGAATGTGGCAATCTTTACAATGGAAAGACAAAGCGACCGCTGAACACCAGGATTAAGGAGCACCGCACAGCTACTCAAAGGGCGGAGGTAACGAACTCTGGGTATAATATAAATATGGCGGATAATCTAAAAAATATTACATAAAGTTAACGTAACTTAGTAACTAACTACTTAATTTAGAAAAAAAGGTTGCATCAAATTTATTGTATGTAACCATTATGTTTTACCCCTAAGGAATATAAATTATATAAGATAACTGAAATGATCCTACAAATTGATCTTAGGATGTATAATAGTTTGTTAATATTTTATTAGTTAGTGTAGTGTTTACACAAACTTTTATAAGGGTTAAGATAAAAAATGTATGGCCTAACTTCGCCTTTTGTAGCCCCTTTATGTTACAATAAAGACTAAACCCCATATACACTAGATATCAAATTCTAAATTCCAGTATTATGTTATAATTTTCTGCCCACTTAATGTTTATATTATTTTTGTTAGGGATTGCTATATCAATTAAGGTTGCTTTTCTAGGGAATTTACTAAAACTATATCTGGTCTATTGTGAGCAACAGTCCGATCGGTCAGTATCGTCCGGTCAGATTGTGGTTTGTATGTATAGTATGGTGTTCTTACCGACTGTGGTAGTTCAAGTTTCAGTGCTAATTCCTAGTGCAGTATTTCTACTGTAGTTTTGTGCCGGTCTTTGTATTCAGTTGCATCGAATACTTGACAACTTCTTGTCATATGCTGCATAGTTTTAGATGTTTGGCAATCATATCGGCAATATAAAGCCTTCCGTTTCACGACACAATGACCTGAGATCAAACAGTAGTTCGACCCTGACCTATCGACATAATCTTGGTGATTTCTATGTCTTCCAAGAATGGACTTCTCTTTCCATTTAAGCATTCTATAATCACTTAACTTAAGGTTTAATTGAATGTTTTTTCTCTTTCACTCGTAGCTGTTTTTAGTCTTCAACCTTACATATTACTCTTTGTAAATCAGAAAATTCTACAAGTTTCTTAAAATTGCTACGCAAATTATTATTATTATTAAATAAACTTTGAGGAGTTGAACAGAGATTTTGATTACTTTTAAACAAAGTATAATGTGTGAGGTTCAAGTGAGGTGTATATATCAGATAGTTTCCGGGAATTCATCCGCGTAGTTGATAACTGATCCCTGCCGGGATCGATGGTAAAATGACGACGTTTCGGCAGAGTCACATTTGCCCTCTTCAGGTCGGTTCACATAATTCTCGTAGCCTTCTGCTTTCGCTTCTAGTTACTCGAATACTGATATCGGCGCCTATTGGTTGGCACCCTGAACGGCTGCGTGTGATTGGCCCTGAACGCTTGGTGGGAGCGCCTCCCGCCTGCTGATTTGTTATTTCCGGTTGAGTTGTTATTGGACGGGTCCGGGCCGGTACGGTGTTTAATAGAATTTTCCAACAATTCGATAAGTTCTGGATTTCATTGCGTGCGTTTAGACTGTGAAGCCTTTTCGCTATCTCAGTTGCCTCTCTTACGAGTCTTGATTTCGGGTGTTCTATATTTGCCAGTACTCTGGTGTTCCCAAAGTCTATTCGGTGTGACGTCGTGGTGGCGTGTTCAGCAATGGATGTTGTTTTTTCTGCTTTCTTATAGCATTCTGGTGTTCATCACGTCTAGCTTGAATTCTTCTGTTAGTTTGCCCCACATAGGTTTTATGACAGTCTGCACATGGAATCTCGTACACTCCCTGTTGTTTTAAAGGGATCCTCGTCTTCGGAGTCCTCAACACCGTGCTTATTTTTCTGTCTGTATTGAAAATAGTATCGATATTGTGTCTCCGTAGAATTCTTGCAATACTGCCCGTGGTACCCTTGACATACGGTAAATAAGCCTTGGTTATTGGTGTCTCATGCTCCTCGTCTGTTCGCCTCGGTTTTGACATTAGGGCTCTTTGAATATTTCGGTCTGTATATCCGTTTTGGCCTTAGTTGTTTTCTCCAGAAAGGCCAAAATCCAAGCAAGTAGGATCGACAAAAATCTCCAACTGCAACTCTTTCTGCGTGAAAAGTCATCGAGATGTCCGAAATTCTATGGGTTGCCAAAAGTACATAAAGAAGGTGCACCTTTGAGGCCAATAGTAAGTTCAATTGGATCCCCAACACAACAGCTTGCCAAATACCTAGCCCAACAACTTCAACCGTTTGCAGAGGGGGCAGACTCATATGTCAAAAATTCGACACATTTCATCGAAATACTTCGAAAAACGGTTTTACAACCTGAGTGTCTTCTGGTCAGTTTTGACGTAGTGTCCCTTTTCACCAACATCCCTTGGATATCATAATAGAAAACTACAAACCACCTCAACACCTTGTAGACTTAACAAGGCACTGCCTGATGAACACCTGTTTTGTTTACGAGAACTAACGATACAAACAAGTGGAAGGAGCTCCAATGGGATCGCCACTCTCACCAGTTATAGCGAACCTTTTTATGGAGAACTTTGAGGAGCTGGCACTAAGAACAGCAACTGTTAAACCCAGTTTATGGTTGCGATATGTGGATGATACTTTTGTGATTTGGCCTCATGGGAGGGAACACCTCAACATATTTTTAGACCACCTTAATGGCATCCATCACAAAATAAAATTCACCATGGAGGTTGAAGCCAATAATCAACTGCCATTCCTTGATGTTATCATAAATAGGAAGGAAGAAGGAACCCTTGGCCATACAGTATATAGGAAAGCAACTCACACCAACAGATACCTTCATGCTAATTCTCATCACCACCCAGCCCAACTACAAGCCGTCGTCAAAACTTTAGTAACCAGCTCACAAAGACTAGCTGACCAGGACAACATCAAACAGGAAATGGACAGTTTAAAAACAGCTCTGAGACAAAACGGATTTACAGACCGAAATATTCAAAGAGCTCTAAAGTCAAAACCGAGAGGAACAGACGAGGAGCATGAGACACCAATAACCAAGGCTTATTTACCGTATATCAAGGGTACCACAGACAGTATTGCAAGAATTCTACGGAGACAAAATATCGATACTATTTTCAATACAGACAGAAAAATAAGCACGGTGTTGAGGACTCCGAAGACGAGGATCCATTTAGAACAACAGGGAGTGTACGAGATTCCATGTGCAGACTGTCATAAAACCTATGTGGGGCACACTAATAGAAGAATTCAAGCTAGACGTGATGAACACCAGAATGCTATAAGAAAGCAGAAAAAACAACATGCAATGCTGAACACGCCACCACGACGTCACACCGAATAGACTGAGAACGCCAGAGTACTGGCAAATATAGAACACCCGAAATCAAGACTCGTAAGAGAGGCAATTGAATAGCGAAGAGGCCTCACAGTCTAAACGCACGCAATGAAATCCAGAACTTATCGAATTGTTGGAAAATTCTATTAAACACCGTACCGGCCCGGACCCGTCCAATAACAACTCAACCGGAAATAACAAATCAGCAGGCGGGAGGCGCTCCCACCGAGCGCCCAGGGCCAATCACACGCAGCCGTTCACGGTGCCAACCAATAGGCCCCGAGCCGCGACTATATAACACCGTGCGCGCTCCTGAAAATATCAGTATTCGAGTAACTAGAAGCGAAAGCAGAAGGCTACGAGAATTATGCGAACCGACCTGAAGAGGGCAGATGTGACTCTGCCGAAACGTCGTCATTTTACCATCGATCCCGGCAGGGATCAGTTATCAACTACGTGGATGAATTCCCGGTAACCATCTAATACATTTAGTGCCCGCGAAAACTTAAAAACAATCGTGATATATATATATATATATATATATATATATATATATATATATACATATATACAATATACGGTTAGCCTTATAATATCACTCCGGATTTCTGCCTTTGTCACATCACAGCAATTTTCTCCTAAACTACTGGACGGAAGAGGTTGAAATTTGGTATCATGTATAGTTGGTCACCCGATCAGGAGTACATATCGTAAAAGAAGAAATTTTGATTTTAGGAGTACTTCTGGGGGGAAAAACTAAAAAAGTCGACCGTTAGTGAAGTGAATTTATAACTTTCTGGGAACTAATACTGGAGAAATATTAATCATTTTCAAAACGGTATATTATGATATTAAATTGACATCCGTTCACCATGGACACTATTGAATAAATAGTTTTTGAAGGATTGAAATTTAAATAAATTACAGAGATATTTTGCACATCCCACCGTATTAACGAGATTAGTCCGACGGGGATATACTATTGAGAATTCATAAATTCCACTTGAATTTGTCTATCTTGGATTTTCACTACAATGTGGATAAATTGATTTGAAATAATACAAAATATTTTCTTCAATGCACGAATATGCGATAGACATATGGGCGGATCTACAATTTTTTTTTGAGGTGGAGCACGAGATGAAAATTATGATAAATTGTTTTATTATAAGTTTTTCTCAGCAGTTTATGACGTTTTTATTTACATAACTATCACCTGCTGGTATATTTTTCTATAGGTTTATTAAGTTAATGGTTTCATATATACAGTTTACTGATATTAATTAAATTACGTTTTTCCATTGATCGGATTCGCCATTATCAAGACATAGGAGGAGAAGTAAGAGACCGTCGTTTAAGCTAAATTTCAAAAGCAGTGACGTGCATTTTATGAGCATTATTAATCTCGACGTCATAAGCTATCATTAGGAAGCAGATTAACGCTCCAGCTGTTATTACACCCAAGTTAAAAAAATTTTAAAATTACTGCTTTTATATCGGTTTTTCCAGCTCTTCTTTATGAAAAAATTCGCTAATAAAATTTACAAAACACTCATTTTGATGATTTTCTGATTCACTACAATTTTTCTATTGTTGGTTCATAAAACAAATCATTAGTTTTTAAACTATAAGCAAAAAACGAAAATATCCCATATTTTTGAGGTTTTTAAGGCTCAAATAATTTACTTCTACTAGTTTGCTGTTTTATTTCAAGTATGACTGATAAACTATTATTTACGTGATGGCTTATGCGGTTTGCTGGTGAATTTTATGTCACCTAAAAATCTCTGCTGACTGGTATATATAGACTTTCTAAATAGTCAAGTACACAGGCTAATTATTGAATGTAAATTTTACGAAAACAAATAAAGAATTACATCTGCAATTTGTTACTTAAGTGAAACAAGATCCACATGAAATTATGTTCACACTTCAATAATATTTACACCTTACTGATGCACTTATTCTTCTTGTTTTGAGCGAGAACGCTATACAACAGGAAAATTACAGGCATTGATTAATGAAACATTATAATAAGAACATTTTTAAACCGCATAGACGAGAAAAAATACAGTGGCAACGTAGAGAACCCAAATTACTGTGAACTTCAACATAATTCTTCTATTTCATAAATAATGGCGACACTTAAAATCGGTTATCTTGCAGTTCAGGCACGTTGCCTCTAAGAAAGACTTGATCTTAATAGAATCCAGGAAGCAATACGACTTAACAACTGCAATAATACATTATAAGATAAGATTCTGAGAACAAAGCTAAATCCCCAAACGGCACGTACTTCTAGCTTAATGTTCCTTACGCGATACATTTTCACGTTCATTTTACAAGAATTCTAATAACTTGTGAGATTTTAGATGTTTCTCTTTTGTACTTGAGCAAAAGCACTCAAGTGTACTGTAAATATAGGCTTTTATTGAGTTGTTTCTACATTTATACACTTAGTATTAAAATATTTACAGATAGTACATGATATAATTATTACATATTTCTTAGACCTCATAGTGGCTTAAATGGAATAAAGCAGTAATGGAATTTCCTAGCTGATCCCACGTTATATTGCATAAAATTTGTCTGTCTGTCAAGTATTAATAAGTTATTTTGAGTAGGAATAGCATTGCTTTATGAGTTTCTGTATACAAGGAAAACCAATCATGTCATTTTTAGCTGATTGATACAGGTATTTTTATTATATTTATCAAACATCCACTGCTGCATTTCAGTTCTTTACGGGCTCTACCAAAATATTTCTTTATATTTATTATTGTTTATTGTTTATGTATTATTTCAGACAAAAGATGTTACAATGGGAATGTTTTAATAAAGGACACCTAAGAATTAACACTTGTGTCCTATACATATTAAACTAAGAAGCACTTCATAAACAATTATACAAATATTACTTAACAATTCTATAATTAGGAGAGAGAAAATGGATAGTACGAATAGGACGCAAAATACAGAACGTAGAATGTTACTCTTTTTGAAGCAAGTTTTAAACTTAACATGTTATAATTAGAAATAATATATTTTCTGTTCATACATTTAAATTTGTAAAAAGAATTCTTTTTGCATTCACGAGGAAGTATATTATACAAATTAATTCCATTAAAATATTTTTTTTGACTCACAGCTTTGGGGTCGCGGTTGTAAGAATATAATTCGAATAATTTACTTCTGGTAGAGAATAAGGCTGACTAACTTTTTTAAAACCTGTATGTTTTGTGAATGAACTTAAGAGCAGAATGGATATAAAGATATATTTTTTAAATATTTAACAGATAAAAATACTTTTTACGCTGTCATAACTTCTTAATTTAAATATTGTTCTAAGGATATAATTCTGTTTAATTTGTAATTTTAATAAGTTTGTTGCAGAGCCCTAAATGCTAATTCCATAGTCTAGTATGGATTCAACTAAAATGTTGTAAACTATAAGCAATTTTTTTTTATTGAGTATGTTACGCAACGTATAGGATTTATTCTGTTAGAAACGTAGTCAGTATGCATAACCCATTTTAGATAATGGTCAATGATTACCCCAAGGTATTTTATATGGTTGGTTCTTACTAGCTTTTCTTGAACACCTTCAACCATCAGGGGCCCCAAATTTTCCCTTAGTCCAGAGACGTTAGGTGCAAGTGCAATATATTTAGATTTGGTTATATTTAGGCTTAAATGGTTAATGTCAAGCCAGATCATCAGCATATTGTAATGTTTTTATTTTCACACACAGGTTCTCTTTAGTTCTTGGATTTATTTAAAAACACAGTCCAACTCACTCTAATTTATTTCCACTACTTTAACACAACTTATATTCACAGAAACTATTTACATTTTATCTTAACTATACAGTACGACCGTCGAAAACTGAATGAATCTCATCGCCAGCTGTCCGTATTTATATATTTCTCTTGGAATTATTCTAGCAAGTCAACGAACTATCGGGAAACTACTTTCAAGTTCTGTAAGGTTTAAGGAAATTCCCAGTAACGGCAGCGGTCGGCCTGTTGAGAGACGAAACATTTCGGCTTCCCATAAGTATCGGAATAATGTCCATCCAAGAATTGGTTGATGGCCGATTGCACCAGCTGTCGGATGAATTCTCGTAACATTGTCCCCTCCTTAAGACCATTTACCAAAATGTCGATGCCACTATTTCGAAAAATTGTTTCCATCATACTTCTCACCACCCTCCAATTCAGTCTATCCAACCCGCAGGCTATCTTTGGGACCGCCAGTTTCATCAGATTCTTCTCCATCATCACATTCCTCAATTCTACCAGAGTCATCCAAAGATCGCTATATGTTGGCTTGTCCTGCGAGAATGTTTTCTTTACCAAATAAAAGATGTCTGTGGTACCCACTGGTTGTTTATCTTCGAGATGAAGGATCTTCCCTACCACTGGATCTTGGTCACGTAGCTTCTGGAACTGGCCGTACTTTTTGTCAAACACCTTGGCTATTCCTCTGGACATCCGGAGATCTCGAGCCACACAATCAGCCAGGGCATATTGTATAGACACCTCAAACAGGTCTCGGGGTTCCTCTGTGGTCACGTCGTTCTGCACCTTCTGTCCATTCGAGTACAGTGCCATAAACTGATCGAAGGTCATCTCGTCATCGGGTTGTTGGATGCTGCGGACTTGGGCTTGGTCAACTTCGCTGTCATGACTTCCGGCATAAGGGGCTACCTGTTGAAATGTACCACTTTGGTTTTCCCCAATGTAGCTTCTTTATTCTGTAGACAACATCGTTGATTTTCTTCATAATTTGGTACGGCCCCTCCCAAGATCTCTGTAGCTTGGGCGAATACCCACGACGACATTGCGGGTTATACAACCAAACAAGATTATCAACTTGAAATTCTCCGCCCTCGGCTTTGATGTCGTATGCTTCCTTCATTCGGGCACTGGCATTCTCGATATTTAACCGGACTCGTTCATGGATATCGTTCATCTTTTGACGTAGCTGACTGACATAGCCTTCACCTCCGGTCTCATCTCCTGGAGGATATCCAAACTTCAAATCGCATGGTAGTCGTAACTCTCGTCCCATAATAACGCTTGCCGGGGTCTGACCCGTGAACTCGTGCACAGATGAACGATATGCCATTAGAAACAAGTGAAGATACTGGTCCCAGTCTCTTTGGTGGTCAGAGACTACCTTTGACAAATGGCGACTAATTGTTCTATTCATCCGTTCTACCATTCCATCGAACTTTCGAAAATTACAATTTTACCGTTTTCCTGGATTTTCATATCAATTCGAAATGAAGAAAAAATGGATTATATCATCGACAAATAAATTCCATTTTGAAGTCATTACTGAAAACATAAAATTTATCTTAATTGTTGTTCTATTAACAATAATAAAGTTTAATATTTATCAACCAACTTTTTAATTGGAGAAGTGATGCAAGTCATCTCATCCAGAAACAAATTCAATGATTTGTAGTGGGCGTTTTGTTGGGGAGAAAAATTTAATAATGCATATAACAAAAGTTACAATCCAACTCAACTATATTTGGTTATATACAATTTGTTCATAGATTTCATTGAAGATAGATCAAGATAAAAATGTTGAAAATTCTAAAAGCTTTGGCAGTAAAACAGTAAAAGAAAAGTATTTACATGATTAACTTTTTTGACTCCAAGGATTATTGAATCTATTTTTGTTAACAGGACAACATTTATGATAAATTTTATGATTGAATGACTATTAGCTATTGGCGTAGATATTAAATTTAATTACCCTTGGTGACGAACTACTGCAATCCATTTTTTCGTCCTCCCTGATTCGTATGGAATCTGGTTGAGATGGCTTGCATCACTTCTGTAATTAACAAGTTGGTTGATAAATATTAAACCTTATTTTTGTTAATAGCACAACAATGAAGATACATTTTATATATTCAGTAATAACTAAAAAGGTGGAAATTAAATTTATTAATTAATGATGTCGAAATGCTGCAATCATTTTTTTTCCATATATAGTTGATATGGAAATCCAGGAAAACGGTAAAATTGTAATTTTTTATTTTTCTTTGGTGTGTTTCCACAATCAGCTACAATGCACTTTCGGTTTGATGTTTTTCTTTTCAGTTTATGTAATAAATAATCTTCATTCTAATAAACGGCCAATATAAATTGCGACTTTGACAGAACCAGATTTCTAAAAATAAAACACGAGATGGCGCAAAGGTCTCGTGTCAAAGATACTTTACTAGCGTATAGTCCTAGTTACCTATAACTCACGGTAATAGCTACAATTGAATTTATTACTTAATTTGAGTAGTTCAGGTACATTGATTTAATTTATAAATATATATGCTAATAATTAATTAATATATTATTTATCCAATACTAAAAATATCATATCTACCTACCACAATAAAAAATACTTAAACGTCGTCCTGTACGCGCATATTTAGTCCCCCAAATGTTGTCAGTATATCTCGTTATACTCAATTTTTTTAAAAACTGAGGGGGACAGCTATAATTTGTAAAACTGCTTTTGAATGATGGTAATAAAAGAGTACTCTATGATGTAATTGAAGTTTTGTTAAAAAACAAACCTACAAGGTCTATTGTCAAGATTATTGATTTATAATTAAATAATCACAAAGGATTTTTACAATTAATGTCAGTTTCTTATTTTCTACTTGAAAACTCAATATTTCTATAAACATGTAACTAACCATAACATAATAAAATCTCAACATTCCTCCTCATTTAAAACTTTACAAAGATTTAGTTGTTGATTTAATACAATATCTTGTTTTTCAAATTAATACATTTTTATTATTAAATATATTAAAACACTGACCACTGTGGTAATTTTCACTAGTTCATTACATATTATTTGACAATAGTTTCACTCAGTTGACACAACGTCTTGGTCATGATATCTAGTATAATTTGTTTCATATTAACGTATTCAATCTTCATTATTTTCTTTCTAACTAAATCTTTAATTACATGTTCCTTTACGACAATATGTTAACTTCGTTTAGAATTTTCATATGATTTAGCCATTTATTTCACTAATATTTTCAACATATAATTCAACTTTAGTTGTTATTTCAAATATAGAACATACACCTTTAATATTAATAATATCTTGAGCAGTTAAAGCAACAGCTACATTCCACTGTAGATAATGCCACACAATGTAGTTTTTTAGAGTGGAATATGATACTGTATTTTCTCCGAATGAGAATATTGATCCACTTGAACTTTTTCTGTGGATTTTATCACCTGCCCAGTCTGAATCTGAATACCCTTTCATCATTAAATTATCTGGTTTCTTGTATAATACTCCTAAATCTTTAGTTCCTTTCAAATATCCTTTTTGCTGCATACATTTTTGGTTTGTTGGTTAATCTAACATTCTACTTAAACAGGAGACAGAATATATCACATCTGGTCTTGAAGATAGGAGCTAAATACATGATACTTCCGACTACTTCACGATATGGTACTTCAATTAACTTCCATTGGAGTTCCCGTTTCTTTGCAATCGTTCACGTTAAATTTATTCAAAATTTTGGTTGAGTTATAGTGATGGAAATGCTGTGTGGAACCTTTGGTGTGTCACAAATGTAAAAACACAGTTTTGCCCCTAACACCAAACCTTTATGTTCAGCACTCAACATCGTTTCAATAACTCTAGGTTGTCATCATCAAGGAGTAAACCAAACTTGTTGTTGGTTTACTCCTTTACGATTGTCTAAAAAATGGTATGTGCCATTTCATTAAAAAGCTATACGGGACCCCTTCGGGATCGTGTTCTGTTAATAGACACTCCATACCACAGTTTGAACTGTACGAATTAGTGAATCTGTTTTATGCAATCGCTGAACACACTTCAAAATTGAACAAATAACGGAACATATATACAGACTAATGGAGAACCTCCTCTGTTTCACTCAAGAGCATCCTATCTAGGCGGACTATTGATCTATTTAACACTATCAAATGGCAAAGTTTACAAACAACTAGGCGAAAGCTACTGGCTGACAAATGACAAAAACATCAAATTTGCGGGGTTTTACATCGAAAACAAAAGATTTTCAGAATTTGTGCATATGAAGACTTTTGTCAACGAATTCCCAACTGTCAGACGATAAACTTTAAAATAAACTGTTAAAAGCTATTTTCCATACGATTATTGCGAGATCCTTTTTGCTGATCTATCTTAAGGGCCCTTAAGATTTTTAAGTTAAAATATTATATACCCTTGCAAGATTATTTATAAAAAATAAATAGTTTCAAAACTGCTTATTAGTTAATCATACATAGTTTGTTGGCAATCTTGAACGACAGCATTATTTGCTCAGGGTTGTAAAATTATCGTCTTCTTGAAAAAATTATTGTGCAAAAATAAATAATTCCTTTCAGCGTTATAAATTTAAATAATCCAAATTTCTAGTTGTAAATTTACAGTTATTATAAATGTAGTTTTTTATTTGAAAAACAAAATAATTCAAGTTAAAAAAATAATTTTTGAAGTAAAATACTAAATATCAGGTTTTATACATTTAATATAAATATTGGAGGCATTAATAAAGAAAAATGACTGTTTTAATCACTTATGTTTTTTCCTCAAATTCTTGTATAACAGTTCTATCAACACACATTTTTTTTTAATATTCGTGCACAAACCAATTCATAAATATTCTCCTCAAATTCAACAATACGCCGGCCCTCGATCTCATAGATATTTATTTCAAAATCATTAGGTTATTCAGTCTTGGCTCAAGCTTAGTTAATCATCGGTATGGCCAAGGTTGGGACAACCAGTCTTGGCCCAAGCTTGGGTAATCATTGGTATAGCCAAGGCTGACTCAGCCAGTCTTAGCCCCAGCTTGGGTCCCCATAGAACGGCCATAGCTGGGTTATCCAGTTTTGGCCCAAGCTTGAGTAATCATTGGCATTGCCAAAGCTGGCTCGGCCAGCCTTGGCCCCAGCTTGGGTCCCCATTGAAGGGCCATGGCTGGGTTATCCAGTTTTGGACCAAGCTTGGGTAATCATTGGCATGGCCAAGGCTGGACTATCCAGTCTTGGGTAATCATTGGCATGGCCAAGGCTGGGCTACGCAGTCTTGGCCCAAGCTTGGGTAATCATTGGCATGACCATGGCTGGGTTAAGCAGCCTGGTCCAGGCATGGGCCAATACAGGTACCCCGAAGGTAGGTTTCCTAGTGCTGGCCCAAGCTTGGCCCCTTTGTCAACTCTGGGGGCTTCCTGCATGGGGAAAACTGACAGCAGTCGATATACAAAAAAAGAATTGACTGTGTAGTCTTGTAGCCCAGCCGATAGAAAATCAAAAGACTAGTCGTTTGATTAATATCTCCCGAAAAGTTCATTTTTGAGTAACGGGGTGTTAGAAGTTAAACGACGATAATAAATATTTAAAAAATTGTCCTGCTAATTTTTCTCATTTCAATATTCGATTCGGGATTAATCTTCCAGCATAAATATACTTGGTCGAAGGGATTAATGATACTACCGATGCACGGACCTACTGACACACTTCTTAGAACTATTTAGATTGAATTATATTTCTGACTCAATGACCTCCTGCTGTTCTTTGTCTCATTAAGGACCATCCTGTATATATGAAATGGTGACCAGTATATTAACGTCAATTGTTATCCTGAAATGCAATCGCTATTTGTACATTTACTGATATTTTCACAGCGAGATGGTAAGCATGTGAGTTTATTTGGTTATTTCAGCGAGAATGCGGTAATAGTTGGAAACTTTTAGCAAATAACTGCAGTTTCCCCTTTTATTAATGCCTGTCGTTTACATGAACGAACTCAAATGTTGTCGAAACAAATGGTATTCATGTATCATCTTGAAGTAAACAGGCCAACTGAATGTATAGCTGTCTCTACTATTTACACTCCAATTTGCTGGCACTTGAATTTATTTATAAATTATGTAATATAAACACTGACATAATATGAAACATGAGAATAAAATGATATATATTTACAAAATTCATTTTAAATATTGTAAAATATATGTATATGATTACTCCTTTAGGCTATACATCAGTTAACTAGCCCTTGAAGTATTATTATTCTAGTAAACTGTGCCCTAGCTTTTGTGACAGTGCGTCGTCTGCTTCTCATCTTACTTATAACAAAAATTAAGTTACTGTTCATATCCAGGTGTTTGGTCAATTACTTTTAAATGTTGTGCCCAACATTTTTTGCTCCATGGCTTTGTGTCAGTCCTTGTTTACCTATTGTTCATAAAGGGTCCACTTTTGAGATACGTATGTCAGAACTGAGAATGCGCACTAATCGAATAGGCTAGAATAGAGCTGCATCAGTAAATATTCTGCTTAATTTCCCAAAGTTAGTCTTCTTCTTCTTCTCATAATCTAATATTTTTATGTTCTCTTCCAAGTCCTAAGTTCTAGGTTTTCAATTGTTATTTTATATTCTAGGGTTCTCAAATACACATTAATATTGCATTATTTCCTAAATAAAGGATGTTATCAGCAAATCGGAGGTTATTGAGCCTTCGTTTATTTATTAGGAAGGCATTATATTGCCAAAGTTAATTTGTTTAAATAATTGGTATATAATTTATTTTCATACCGTGATCAATATAAGAAATACTCTTACGAGCTGCTCCCCTCCCCCCACATCCGGACCGGAAAAACCTGCCGTGACCGTTAAAGTCTTCCCACAAATTGACTAACTTGCCCCCCCCCAGGGCAAAACATTTTCTAATTTGCACATCTCCTAGGACAAGATTTGCCCCTTTCTATGACATTTTCTTTAATTTGCTCCTCCCTAAACCAAAAGCTGGGTACGACTTTGCTGGTGCCTTTTCAACACATTAACAATAACTGCCGTTGAACATCTGATATGCCACGTTTTTTTTTAATTGTGATTTAGACATTCGGGTTTAACCCTATAACTAGTGATATGGATACGAAAAATACTAGATACTGATAAATGGCAAAGATTGAGGAAAGCCTATATTCAGCAGTGGAACAAAGAAGACGGCTTTTACCATACAATGTTACTACCAGTACTAAATGCTGCTAAACATTGGGCAATGTGGCAGTGTTACCGATTCGAAGGCTCTACATTATTTTCCCTTATTTAAAAGCCGAACTGCGCCATTTAATATAACAGAAAAATATTTGCTCTCAAAAAAAATTTTATATATATCAAGAACGTCTTATTCTACATGCTCTAAAAACCATTAGACGTTTTGGGTCTAGAGTCCTATATTTATATTTAATACTTAACATTAAATCCTTTGTATTTGGAATTTCTTGGGAACAACACACACAATTATTTATATTTCTGTATATTTCAAATGTTTCAAACATTTTATAAGCTATATTATATCTTGTTCTCAATGACACTAAGATAACAAAATAACAATAAAGAAATTAATAACTTGAATAGTTCCTAATTTTTTGAACTGTACCAATTAAACAACATATCGTTTAAATGTAAATAAGTTTCTATCGTATAAATTACCGAACTAAATAAATTACCCAGAGCAATTAAAAAATTGCTGAACGTGGTCCTATATTGGTCCATTTTCACCCCAATCCATTTCATTCGGGCTCGAAATATAATCAAACACAATTTATACCGAAAAAACCCTCTTTTGATGGAAATTTATTCCTCTTTTTTATAGCTATGTCTTCTTCAGGGATGAGATATTGATTTTCCTGTATTAAATCGAGAAAAATTTCTCAGTACGTGTTGACCTTATCGAAATAACAGCAGAATACGAGATTAGAGCAACATTCCTGTAACGTATGGGATATATCTCTGAAATATTCACCAGGGCAACGTTGTGATTTAAGCAAAACATTCCTGTAAGGAATTTCTTCTCTTCAGCGGAGGGGTATGCATTCACATTTAAAATAATAGTTACATGGGGTCTGATAATTAATCCTATAACGAAGACTTGCAGAAATGCAACATCGAGATAAATCTCCTGTCTTAATACCTTTGTTATAAAAAGCATTAAATGCATGATGACATGTTCCAAAACATTGTTGTCACACTTCTCTGCACTGACTGGCGTTTGTTTCAAAATTACATTATATATTACATTGTATTATACAATAGTAATTGTAATCAACTGTAATTATATTGATTTTCTGTTTAATATGTTTATTGTTTGTATTTACTTGGAAATTTGTTAAACAGTTTTATAGTAGCAAATATTTTTACATAATACAGAGTTTAGCAAATGTGTCGAAACACCTTAATTCTGTTTAAGGTCCAAGTTCTATTGAAAAACAACCTACACAATTTTTTTGTAGTATTTTTATTCTGTTCTGTGATTTCGAGGGATGAAGTTATGGTGGATTTGGTAGATGAACAACTTCAGATTGTTTCAGGATTAGGTAAGATAAAATATTCCAGGCAATTTAGACATTAATGAAATTTAAAGTTTTATAATACAAAATATTTAATATAGAAACAGCAAGTGTTCCTAGTGAATGTTCAAATTCGGCAACCTAGCAATAACATAATCGATCAGTGAAGGGTTCTAATCTAATTCTAATTTGATATTCCTAATCTTCCAGGAATTTCGTACACAGGGGATTTTAAATATCCCTAAGGAAAAAGTCAAAAAGACTCAAATCGGGTGATCACGGTGGCCATTCAATTCGCACTCTTCTACCAATCCATCTCTGTGGAAATATTTTATTTAGGTAATGACGTTCACTCCATAAAGTAGAGGAGCTGTATATTGCTGAAACTAAATTTTATCGAAGATTAATGCAGGATTTACCTGAATTATTGCAGGAAAAATGTCATCCCGTAGAAATTGTAAATAGTCATTACTGTTTAAATATTCTTCAAGAAAGAATGGGTCGATTATGTGTCCTCTAACTATACTCGCCCATATTTTTAATTTTTGATGATATTGAGTTTGACTTTCCTCCATGAAGTGAGATTTCTAATTATCCCAGTAGTTCATTTAAGTAGAATGTCACTTCATCAAAGATTATTATTGACAAAATTATCAGAACGGGTATTCTTACCATCATTTCCTGATAATCTGCAACCTTATGTTTTCAGGTAATTCTTGTACTAAGTGTACTGTACATGAATGAAACTTATTTCTATACAACATCCTACTTACCAATCTCTCACTACTATATTGGTACTAACGTTTATTGTTCTTCTAGTAGACTCGACCAAATTTAACACTATCCGTTTCATTAACTTTTGCAAAATCATCATGATCTTCGGAATTATGAGATAACTACCAGAAACTTAAATTTGGAAGTTATTTCATAAGTCCGAAGACAATTTTTGTAGAGAATAAACTGTCAACCTAGCAATGTACCTTGCGATACACCTGTATTTTTTGTATTAGTAAGATATCTCAACGTGCCAAAAGACGTTGAACTTCCAATTTAGATAGACCCGGTCTATCAACTGAATATATTAGTTGCTTAAAGGAAGCTTTTAGCAAAAACTGCATGTCAATTACTCGTTTTCTAGTGTAACCAACAACTTTTTGAAAGTAGACCCGCGAGCTTAGACTTTGACAGATATGACGAACATTGGCAAGGAGACATCAAGAAAACTGTTTCAATATTTGTAGAGACTGTGTTTGGCTAAATCCTCACTAAGTCATCACATTCGACAGTGTCAGTTTGTCAATACAATTAAAGGTGAGTATGTCAAGGACATGCGGAGTACCAAATACTGTGAAAGGGGAGAGGAAGACAATATCAATTCAAGACGAGGATAGCACAAAGTGGGCTCTGTGAAGCATTTCTTTCCACGAACATCGCATCGCACCCTGTGATTCTTCATATTTCAAAATCTAAAAGTTGTTTTATATTATACTCACTTGAAAATCCGTAGTAGTAATTCCTACAATCAAAAATACGTTAGCAGTGGTGTATAGATTGAAAGAGAAGAGTCTTTATGATGATTACTTGCTACTTCTAATGAACTGTTTTAGTAAAGCATGTTTTACGGAGTGCTCCCTCTGTTTGGTTCACGTATGCATGTACATGTGAAATTAACGAATTTGATACCATAGTTAACTAGGAAATTTAGGAAATTCCTGTGCAGAATTATGTAAATTAATATACCGGCTATCCAGAAAAATGTGGGATATCTATGTAATTTTTTAATAACGTATGAATGTTTATATATTTTATATATATCCACTTTAATTCTTTGCCGAATTACAAGTGGATATATTTATAAAATTTTTGACTTGATTTGTTTTTTCTTTACTTTGCACTAATTTATTAAATTTTTTTTGTATCAAAATGTTCACATAATAATTTGATTATTTTAATTTTAATTTCATTACAATTATAAATATTTTTTATTACATATTTATATCGCCAAAAACACTCAGATTTCTACGCCAATGACTTTCTAAATGAATAGAAAACCTCGAGCCTGAGAACTGTGCGGGCCAATTTGATGGTTCAATTTTCTATAGAAAATAACATAAATCAAAGAAGATATAAAAACATCCGTTAAAGATAAAATTTCATACACAAAGAGAAAGTGGTAAATGTCACATATTTCAGCAGATCTGTATATAGGACAACAAAACATAAATCCAGAGACAGTAATGTAGCCGTAAAGTTGTAAATAAGAAATTATGTGGGCTTTTGCACAACCTTAACGTTGCTACGGGTACTTTGTTCTCCAAAAGACCGGAGTATTTCAAGCGAGAACAAACATTTCCGGATCTTAACTGGCGACGATTCCTTAGCAGATTCTAAAGTCTACACCAAAACATTACCTTTCTATTCGTCAATATATTACCTGAAATGGTATTATAATAATAGTTCTCATGACCATAAACAACTAATAATTTAGAGTTGAAAAAACTTAAAAGTTATTCTTGAATACCAATCCAAATTAAAAAGTATAAAACATTTTTTTAATATTGAGTTCAACAGGGAGATAAAGTCCTATAAAATTAAGTGATTTTATTAAGTTTAAAATCAATAATGACACAAGATATGTTGTACAAATACATGCTTGAAATCAATTGTTATAATTATTTCATTGATAGAGTTCTTTTTAAACGATAGCAAAAAGCACCCCACAGTTTTTTCCACTAAATTAAATTTATTTGTGAATCACTTAATTCTTATTTTAATTTTATCTAGAAAAGAAGCGAAGAAAGGGGAACTGGCTACGCTGCAGACGTGTTATATTAGACAAAACATTGAAAGCCACTTTTGACTCCTCAGTAACTCAAAATCTGTTTAACACAAGCACATGAAATTTGAGGTATTTATTAAAACTTGAGGTTAACTAAAACACTATACTTTATAAACACAACTTATGAACTTATTATCTTAAATAATCCAGTCAATGAAGGCAAAAAGGGTAATATTATAATTATTAATACATACCCTCTACTGCAAGTTCGGGCTTGTAATCGAAAGAGTAAACATGAGTTGACATTGTGAGTGTTCATTTATTAGAAATTGATAACTTTTAACCCTTAAAAACCACCCCGCTAATCAACCCGTATAAAAACTACCCCTTGAAAAAAATTTTTTTTTGTAGAATCTTGTCAATATTAAAAAACGAATTAATTGTATCAAGCCTTAAAAACAATTTATTTTCAATTTATTTATTTTTTTTAATTTTTGGAAAAATAAATACTTTCAAATAACAAAACAAAGTTTATGTACATGAATGAATCTAAATTTTATTAATTCATTAAAAAAATACAAATAATCAATAATCTTCACTCTCATCTGCCTCTTCCTCTTCAACTTCATTCATTTACACTTCTCCTTCATTCTCGTTTGCATTTTCTTTTTCTTCCTCCTCTTGATCTATAATAGGAGCATAATTTTGACAATTGTCTCCGCTGCAGGTTGTACATGCAGAGCTGCCAAAAAGCCCCGTTCTTCGACAACCGCATGGTGAATCACACCCTTTTTTAGACCTTGAAAATATCGTTCTTAACAGCTCTTGAGGTGCAGGTTGATCGAAAGTTTTAAGTGGGTTTAAAGCTCCTTCAATATTAACCCAATCCCAATGAAGACGATTAATATTTTTATTTTCCAGTCATCACAGAGTTTGCAAATATAGTTCATTTAAAACACCAGTCGTCCGAACGAGCGAGGACAACTTAAATATTCAAATTATTGAAAATATAAAACTTAGCAATTTTATAAATATAAAAATATTTCAGAAACAGACAAATTATGAGGGATATTATTTAAATTTTAGTTATTAACTTATTTAATACATACCGATTTATTTTTTACAATATTAATAAACACAATGATAAACGTGAATATTACATACTGTTCGTCAGCCGATGTATGAGGTTCAACTTTCTATTTTTGACCGTCCTATGCCGAAATGACTCGCTATCTCTCTCTCACTTTCTCTCTGTGTGTACACATTTTAATAGATGAAAGTCTGTTCATGAAAATTAGTGAATTTATCAATGAAAAATTTAGAATATTTTTTACATATAAATCGCTTTTTTCCATTCAAAAATTAAAAAAAACAATATGTAGGTTTTATTACAAGCTAAAAGTTCAAGTAAATTGAAAATTATTTTTGAAAGGGATTGAGCTGAAAGGATGGCCTAGCAGTATTATTTACGAACATGTACCGACTTTAAACGGTCATATCTAACTTAATTTTTATACTACAAAAAAAACATAAATAAAAAAGCAAAACCTAAAATTTTGTACTCTATAAAATTTTGTCTATCTCTCATACATTTTAAATTATTTGGAATAAAAGACATTTTTTTGAAAAATTGCAAAAATACAATATTAAAATACAATATTCTCGGTCGGTGACATCTACCGTCTAGTGAGTAATTTAAGTATTTGAAGGCATACTATGCTATAACATATACCATAATCTTGACAGATGGTTCGAGTGTTTTATATAAAAACACATAAGTAAATATATATACAGATATATATCCACATATTTAGAACTATATCATTCAACGTATAACGGCCGTTTCGAACCAGGAGTTCTCGTCAGATACGCTTCCTTGAATGACAAGTTCTAAAGTGAAATGCTTGGATGTAATACACAACAGTAAGACAACAATCAGTGTATTGAACCTAATAGATGTCGGTGACATCTACCGTCTAGTGAGTAATTTAAGTATATGAAGGCATACTATGCTATAACATATACCATACTTTTGACAGATGGTTCGAGTGTTTTATATAAAAACACATAAGTAAATATATATACAGATATATATCCACATATTTAGAACTATATCATTCAACATAAATAAGTAAACTTATGTAATAATTGTCAAAATGAAAACAAAAATTAAAACTAGCAAATATCTTAAAAAGTAATTAAATAATATTTTTATTATTTTACT
This sequence comes from Octodonta nipae, assembly GCA_034190945.1. Lineage (NCBI taxonomy): Eukaryota > Metazoa > Arthropoda > Insecta > Coleoptera > Chrysomelidae > Octodonta > Octodonta nipae. The sequence continues at coordinate 29,005,717 of CM067224.1, forward strand.
GACATTAGCAAAATTACAATTATATAAACAAGCCAAGAAGAATTATTATTCATAATTTCCGATAATCTCTCAATGGGCGACAACCAATTAAGTCTCATAAAAATAATAGCTATGTGGAAGAGGTCGCATAGGCACATAAAATTTAATCTACTCAATAAGTGGCTACAGTCAATTAACAATTTTAATGCCGAAAATGATATCATTACTTGTAATTGAGAAGCATATTTCCGAAATTTAAAAAATGCCTGGGCTAACCACACTTGAGGGAAAAGTACCGTGAAAAGCTCCACGAAGTTTTTCAAATGATTTGATTTGGAAATCCAAATAAGGTATCGAAATAACTGAACAGTAAGATATATCTTTATATATATACATCTTCTGTACGTGTGTTAGTCATTGAACTCCTCCTAAACCGCTGGACCGATTTTGATTAAATTTTTTGTGTGTATTCCAGGGGGTTTGAGGATGGTTTAGATTCACAATACGGTCAACTAGATATTGTTTTTTTAGTTAAATTATTTATTTAAAAATTGTTGTTGATGTTAGCACAACTTACATAGGATCCGGCAGACTGCGCTGTAGTCGCTGTGTCAAATATTCAAAAGTGTGCTTTAGTTTCAGTTACGTCTGATAGATGGCGTTCAGATTATATTGTTACAGCTAATTTTTAAAAGTTTACATTTGAGACGTGGGACAGGACAACGTCTGTCGGGTCCGCTAGTAGATATATAAAAGCATAGGATAAAATTCTAAAAGTAGAAATGTGCTAAATTTCCTTGAGAATCTCTTAATAAAATAACTTTTTTAGTAGTTTTAAATACAACTTACCTCATCAACGTGGAATTAAAATTTTAACTTGAAGTCAAAATATACCGCGAGGTCCTTATTTATGTCTACTTTCTCAGGCTCAACGCCCTCAACTTATAAACAAACATATGAGGGGACTCTTTTCCAAAAGTTATAACATAGCATTTCTCTGGGTAAGCTGTGAAGGCATTAACAAAGCACCAGTTCAAAACTGAATCAGAGTCAATTTGTAAAAGAATGCTGTTATGAATTGATTTAATGTTTTCAAAAAGTTTCGCGTCACCGGCAACTAAAGAAAATTCCGAATATTTGACCACTTGACTGATCTCGTTCATAGTAGGAATGAATAGAAGGAGGACAAGATGGAAGCCTTGACCAACTTCCGATATGACAGCAAAGAAATTTAAGAAATGAAGTCTTTAACCTTAACAGAGTTCTATTTGCTTCAATTGATTCAGGCTATTACAATATGGATTCATGAAAGCGCCATAAGTCGAAAGCGGTCTAAACAAAAAATCAAACCAAATGCTCTAAGAAAATTTGTATTAATAGAGCCCCCATGATATACTATTTTTTGTTTAAGAAATTGGATATGTCTCCTAGGTAGGTGTAGATATTCGTTTGAGTGGATCTAGAACAATAGAAACCATTATTGCATAAGCGTAATAAATTTAAATGTAAATGAAGAAGATTTATCATATACCTATTTATTAATAAGTTTACCGAAAACACATTTTTTCTTGATAGGTCTATAGTTATTTACATCAGACCAGACAATTTTTACATAAGGGTTTGACAAAACTAGTTTTTGAGGAATTTGGAAAAGTTCCAGTGCAAACAGACGAATAAAATAGTATAGTTGTAGTATAGTTAGAGCTAAACTAACTAAACGAAAGTGTGTTCTGTCGTTACCTGGGTAAGAATTAACATGAAAATCAATTACTGCTTCTGCTATATTAGATTCCGAAAATACTAACTTGATAAAACAAACTAAAAAATCGAAAGTCTAGATTAGTGTAAACACTACATTTTTAAGGTTCCGTATATACAATATACGGATACCCTTATAATATCACTCAGGATTTCTGACTCTGTCACATCACAGCAATTTTCTCCTAAACTACTGGACGGAAGAGGTGGAAATTTGGTATCAATGTATAGTTTGGTGACCCGATCAGGAGTACATATCGTAAAAGAAACAATTTTGATTTTAGGGGTACTTCTGGGGGGAAAAACTAAAAAAATCGACCGTTCCCCCTCCCTGGTCTCCGAAACTACTGAGCCTAAAATTTTGAAAAAAAAAAGGAAATATAGAACGTTGCCCGAACTTTACAGGAAAAATAAGGAGAAACGATTAATATTAATTTTGGGGGGCAAATTATAGAATTTAATAAAAATTTAAAAATAAAAAAAATTCATGTAATATATCAAATGAAAGGTCTCATTCTGAGGAACACAAATATATTTTTTTCATATTAAAAAAAAATATATTTAAAAAGATATTAACGAAAATATACCAAAATTTACCCATCCCCCCCCCTTATCTCCGAAACTATAACACGTAAAGTTTTGAAACAAATTATAGGTATAGGTTCTGACCTGAAGTTTACTGGAAAAATAAGGGGAAACCTCGACTTTTAATTTTGGGAGGCAAATTACAGAATTAAATGGAAAATATAAAATTAAAATTGTTTCTAACCCATCATGTTATATATCAAATGAAAGGGCTCATTATGACGAAAACAAATATATTTTTTTCATATTTTTAAAATAAATTAATTAAAAGATATTAACAAAAATATAAAAAATTTTACCCATCCCCCCTTATCTCCGAAAACATAAGCTGAAAAATTTTGAAAAAAATTGAAGTATAGCCCCTCACCTGAACTTTACTGGAAAAATAAGGAGAAACCCCTAATATTCATTTTGGGGGGCAAATTATAGAATTAAATGGAAAATAAAAAATTATAATTGTTTCTAACGGGTCATGTAATATGACGAATACAAATATATTTTTTTAAATTTTTTTTAAATGAATATTTTAAAATATATTAAAAAAATATTTTTAAAAATTACCCATTCCCCCCGTTATTCCCCAGACTATAAAACTTATTTTTTTTTATTTGAAAAATATGAAAAAATCCCTTATTCTATTATTTGGCCCCCAAATAATAGAATTAAACGTCAAATAAATTATTAGACAACCCCCATAGTAATTTTAGGGACAAATTATACAATTTAATGGAAATAAAGATTCAATTTTCAAAAGCATCATGCAATATAAAAAAGGCTCATTATGTGAATTACAAATATATCATATTTTTAAATCATTTGTTGAAAAGATATTAATAAAAATATTAAACATCGCCTTAATTCCCACTTTAGAAACTACACTATTTAAATTTTGAAAAATATATTTTATTTGCATTTTTTAATAATTTGAATAACAGATTTAATAATTTATAATTTAAAAATTGACCTATTTTGCCCTTTATCTTCCAATCCAAAGACCCTCAAAACTCAGACAGTAGATTATAAAAGATTTCTCTGAAAGTTTATTAGTAAAATAAAACTCTAATGTTAATTTTTGGGGGCCAAATTAGAAAATTAAATACATTTGTATTCTGATAAAAATCAAGCGAATCCTGAAGCAGATAAAATAAAAAGTCTATGTAGGGAAAATGAAAGTGTATATTTTTTAAAAATGTAAATCGCTTCCTTTAAAAGATATAAGGGTAAATATAAGAACACTCATTCCCTTCTTGTCTGAAACTGGAATATTAGAATCTTGAAGGTGGTACGGAACCCTAAGTATGAGAGTCCAACTCGCACTTGACCAAATTATTTAAAATAGATTGAAGTCTTGTCAGCCAAATCACTGTCAAAATCCCTATTACGACAGATAGAGTTAACACAGTTAAAAAAGCTCTTCGAATTATCAACTAATGATTCTTCTACACCGTATTGAAAATAGTATCATCACTTTTAATCAATTTAATAACTTCTAATAACAAACATAGGGAGATATTCATTAATAATTTCATTTTAAACCATGAAATTAAGTAATGCGTGATTCAATATCAGATTCGCAAGATTTTAATGAATGTGGGGGTTACTGTGATAATTAGTCTTTAAAATTTTAATAAATTAATAGTAGTTAATTATGGTTATTCTTGAAATTTCTTTATATTTCACAGATTTGTCGCATATTACTTGTTTTCCAAACAGTAAATTTTAGACTGATTTGTTTCATTTCGATCTTTAGTATACAGCATGTCATAAAAAGTTCTAAACAAATGGAAAACTTTTTAATTTATCACCTTGTGAAAAATGTTACTGTTCATAAGAAGTTCTGTTTCCTCCGAACATATTATTCGAATTATAAAACTAACAAAAATAGAAAACCTAAAATTACCTGAAAACAACCCATAAGTGTAGTTTTAGAGCATAATCCTATAAGAGAATTATTCTGAGTATGCGAGGTGTAGTACAACATCTAAATTTCACAAAGAAATTCAAAAATACCTTTCTAGTAGAAGAAAATGTAATGTTTTGCTCTTACGCTAATTACTAAAAAAAAGATTAGGCTGAAAAAAAATTGAACATGCTGTTGTTAAGAAAACTTAATCTTGCATTATATTGACAGTAGATAATTGAAGTGTGACATTTACGTCAAACAGAGGCTTATGCTCACAGAACTGCCGCTGGTGGTGAGACGAAAATAGTAAAATTGGTGTTTAAGCACTTTTTGGAAAATAACACCACAAGTCACGAAATTGCTGTATATTTCCAAACGTTTCGAGGTCTAGGTTAGGCAGTAAAATTGATCTTATAAATCTTGTTACTCTAGTATAACTGTAATAACAGTTGTTAATAAGTCACCGTTTATATTATAAATAACTTTAATCTTATTTTCCAGGAGCACACACAACCCAACCGCCGTCTCCTCTCCACAGTTCGAAGCCGGTTAGGGCAAGTAGTATCGTCCCTACAAGCTGCCATCAGATTTCGAAGATTTTCCAGAAAAGATTCCCAACCGCCAGATTGGTTTGTTGATAAAAGTCATCAAGATGATAATGCAGATAAAGAAGATGCGCATACGCCTACATGTTGGGGACAAAGAATCGTCGTTGATCCTGCGTCCTTGTCCTATTATGTAGTAAGTACCCTTTTTCTTGCACCTTTCACGTAATTTCTAATTATTGTCAAATAGTTACAGACTGTCCACGATTATTTTCTGTATACCTCGAAATTCATCTTTCGATTTACAAGTGTATTACTAAACAGTTTGTTCCAATCGGATTACGTTACAGGAGTGTTTTGGAATTTGAAAAATATATTTTCATTTATTTTTATTTTAGCATACAAATACAATATTCCAATTTTAAATCAGCAAATACTGAATTTATTCAATGGTGTCTTAGTTTTTTACCATTTTTCTAAAAAAGCACATTACAATTACTAGATTCCCTAACAATAACGACAATGTTAAACTTAATATTTTGGTAAGTAAAGAAGAGAGTTCCCACAGCACTTCTTAAGAGATTGAAACATCACGTTTGGTATTACATGTGCTTCATAAATAAAATTACTGTCCGTTTCAAAGTGCAAATAATACAGGAACTAGATGAAGATTATTTTGATCACTGTATGTGAAATTATGGAGGATTTATTGTAACCGCAATACCGGTATTATTCGACACTTTTTTTTTCGAAAGAAGGCATATTTTGCCTAAAATACTGCAGTTATTGATTAAGACACATACTCAACACCCGAAAAACTGATGGGCTGAACAATGTTGGTTGGCTCGTTATTCGTTAACAAAATTTTGTCAGGGTAACAATATTTGAATTTTCTATGAAATAGTGTCATATTCACTAGCATTTAAATACAGTTTTCTGTTGAGGAAATACACGGGCAAAGCTATACTCTCAGAACTGTTTCAAACACGATAAGTCAGTTCTTGAGAACAATCTTTTCATTCACGCTCTTAGCGGTTGCGATACGACATGGTCTTTTTATAACATTCGAAAGTCAAAATTTAATAACACTGTCGAGAAGAATCCGGAGCTACGGTCATCAGTGGAAATATGGGCGGATCCAGGATTGTCATTGGGGGGAAGGCTTGATCTCGTTTAGGTGGGCTTTAGGTGGGGGGGGCTTGACATCACTGAAGGTTGGTTTTATCACAATAAATACTAAAAAAGCATACCACACATATGATTTTTGGAATTATTTAAATAAGAAAAGATTGATCCGGAAGTCTCAACTTGGGCGGGTGAGCAATTCCTCATTGTCGGTAATAAGCAGGAAAAGTGAATTAATATTTTGCGATTTCATCGCTTCGCAAAGTCAATGACTGCAAATAAAATGAATCACCAACGAAAGGGGCTGCCGCCAGCACATTTTCCGGACATATCTGTAGGGTCAAACCTGACTAGGATTTTTCAAAGATCCTCAGGAATGGGGTTGGCGACAGACTAATCACGGGCTTGAACCAATTACCAGCAAAGCCAAACCCGCTCCGCCTGAACTTTTAAAACTTATTTCGTGCAAGTGTAAAGAAAATAGTGAGGCTTCATGTGAGTACAGGAAAGTAGGAATTAGTTGCTCCGGTATTTGCCTGCATTGTAATGGGGAAACATGCAATAAGGTCGCCAAAGTCGACAATTTGTTTAACGACGACGATGATAGATATGATGATGATGATGCTTCGAACATATCAGCATAATTTCCAAGATTTCAACAACTCGAAGAGTGTACTGAGGATGAAGTCTTCCAGCATAGACCATCGAAGTGACATTAAAAATTGAAAAAATTTCACTGTTCGTTTTCTTGGGTGCACAAAAAATTGTTCATTAATAAAATCCAAATGTGTTTTGTGTATTCCATATGCATTTATTTTGTACCAAAAACATTTCTTGAAAAAACTTGTGTCCGTTTTAATGTGTGTGTTTGTATTCATATACTGTAAAACCTTTTATTCGTTTGAACGTGTCTTTTTATTTTTGTTTAACACAAAAAGTTATTATAAAACCTTTTATTTGTTATAACATATGCATACAACCGCAGTACAAAATATATAGACGAAATATCTAATCCACCTACAACTTTTTTACTGCATAAACAAATTATTTGTTTAATAAATTCAATGTATGTGATCCATAATGTGTCGCTTTATTTATGTATATTATAACATTAATCCTTTGAACAACCTTCCATTTTTTTTACGTGTAGGTACTACCGAGTGAGAGGGCTCGCTCTGCACTGAACGAACGCGAACTCACCGAATTTGTGGCACACTGGAGATCGTAATTTTTGGCCCAAAAAAAAATAACAAACGAAATTGTAGGTCTGAATATGCTCTTCAAGTTTCATCTCGACGATTTTTTCTATATTTTTCATCAGAAAAAAAAAAACAGCAAAAAACAAATTTCTGTTCTAAATGTTTGTGTTTATCAATCGGTATCTCGATAACGATGCATGAAATGCAAAACATGTATGTTAGGTCATAGCCGAACATTAAAAGTTTTTAAAAAATATTTATTTTATTGAACTGAAAGTTTAAACATTGAAGATTAAAATATACTTGGTGACTACTGTTCTAGAACGAGAAGTGGAACGAGAAGTGACCAAGCTTACATGTTTGGAAGTATTTATAACATCTGAAAAAAATTACAATTTAGCAGAACGATAAGCTCGTGCAGGTGGCTGCTGAAAAGTCATTTTAATGAACAAGTCTTTGTTTTCTATTTCCTGTTGCTCACGAGGTTACCTTGGAAATCATATCAATTTTCATGTAAGCTTTGACATTGTTTACTACGAACTTGACTTTGAATACAAAACAATGAAGCCTCTATTCTAATGAATCGTAACACGTCCCTTTCATATAAAAAAGTTGACGCTTATACGTCAAGTTTTAAAAATAGTGCGTAAACTGCTGATTAATTGAATTTGTAGTTATGATAGGGAAATGTTAGCTTTGCATTTGAAAATTATAATATTGAATAAAATAAGCAATTGATTAAATATAAAAATGCATATGAATATTTGAAAATTAAAATTATGATTACGATAAATTGAAAATATAAAATTCAAAATTATATAATGTTTAACAAAGGTAATGTTTCTTTTTACATACATGTTTCTTTCACGAAATGTCTTTTAATTGGACGTCTTCTTCAATGGGTTCTCCCAGGTGGATGCTTTCGCGTCGTCTTGGAACGAGGCGTCTGAGGCGTCTTTGAAATAGGCCTGGTGAAAAGGTTGGTGGAATCGGAGGGTCATCACCGGAACTTTGGATGGCTATAAGGGCTCGTCTTCTTCGTCTTCGGCATTTGCAGTAGACATATAAAATGATTAGACAAATTATTAGTAATATTGTCAAAATTGTGAACCAGGATAGACTTTTGGTTACGTATGGTTGATTTATCAAATCATCTAGTTGGTCAGAATATTGCGATAATTTGTGTTCTGCTATACTGAGCTCTTCGGTATTTAATTTATTCAATTTTAAGGGCTTCAAATTTGGGAAATGAACATTTGAAGGCATATTCTCACAGCAACTGTATGGTACGTTTACTGGATGAATTTTATATGACATATTTTGATAAGTATCAATTATCTTTTTTGCGAGGACTCGGGTTGAGCCTATGAAAGCACTGCATTGCGGTTGGAGTTTTAATATGAAGTTTGTCGGCATTATTTTCGTAACGATGTTTCGACTTTCGCATGTAATAGTCACAGGTAACGGGTCTGATACTGAAACTAACCAGTAGTTTGTAGAAAGTTCTTGAATGTTATATTCTTTTGCGTAGATTACTACTGTTTGACATGTTTTTGGAAGGCTGCTGATTGGTTTGAAGAATTGAGCTTCACATAAAGCTTCACTATCAATAGGATAGGGTAAAATGTCTGAACATATTTTTGTTCTTCTATCAATGTCTTTACAATTTTGTAATGAATCCAAAGTTACGTAAAGCAATGAATCATCATTTCTAGCGATGAATTTATGATTTATTGGAATTAAATGATGAAATCCAGTATGATTGTCTAATATCGGTAAGGGGTATAGACGATAGAGAATATAATTTTCTGGGTCAACTCAAGGGATTTTTAGGACAAATATTATTTTCGAATCTATTTGAAAAGCTTGTAAATCAATGATATCAACATATTGTGCAACAGTGGAAGTATATATGGGAATTGGAAGTTCGTTCTTTTGCAAGGATTCTGAGATCGTCTGAATCGATTTCATCAAATCGTTCGGGGTAATTATAGAACTGTGTAATACTTTTAGCTTAGCAAAGGAAATTGAATTTAAGACATCGTCTAGAGTTTCCTCTATAAAAACATAGCTTGCCATAACAGATTCGCATATTTCTAAGGTTCTAATTTGAGCCTGGTAAAATGCGAGATCATCAGTGAGATCTGAAATTGATTTTTGAATTTCAACAATATCGTTATTAAATGTTTCTTCATCTACTTGAAGTTTTTGAATAGTCGAATTAAAATTCTTTATTACTGAAGTTGTTACGGAGATTTGATTTTTTTAATAGATTTTCAATCTGATGTTCATCCTGAGTGATTTTATTTATGCAATTATTAAAATATTCGCCATCAGAAGCGTCAAGGTTGCCTGAGATGGTTTTCCATATAGTTCCTAAGCCGTTTAATATACCGCGTTTGCGTCTACTTGAAATATAGCTTCTAGTGTCTGCGAAAATATCTCTATATTTTTCATTAATATTTTTTGAAATTTGCCTAAGAAGACTTACGTGTGTCACAATTTCTGTTTGGAAAGCCATCATACGATTAGTTTCTTCACTAAGAACATCTAACATATGATCTAAAATATTGTCATTATTGTCTATGGCAGATTTGATTGAATTAAGTTCTTTATAGACGAGGAGCGTCCACTTAGTATTTGAAATTTTCATATTTCCTTCTTCTTGAAAATAAATCCCTACTGTGTTGTTCACAGGATTTAAGGAATATTGGGAGTTTGCAATTTCGCATAATCCGAGAAATGCGAGGATTCTGTAAAGAAAGAAAGCTCTAATCAGAATACGGCTTTAGCCTATCAAAATTTACTTTAGTAATTTGATTTGTTGCAAGATTTATTAGTTTAGCTGAATTTTGGAAAATTTCTTTTATTTCAAATGGGCCGTTAAATTTATTTTCTGCTTTACTTTTTATTTGGCTTTCCTTTACATAGACTTTATCTCCTATTTTATATTCTGGTTGATTTTGATTTATATTTTTATCAAATCGCGTTTTTGATTTTTGTTTGTGAAGATCTGTTTTTGCCCTTGCAATTTTATAATAATGTTCCATTTTGTTATTTAAGCCGCGTATATATTTTGAAATCAGTTCTTTTTGATTGTAGAGTGTTTCAGGTGGTCTACCTGCTGTATGGCCAAATATTAACTCGTACAGGGTGAAACCGTGAGTTTGATTTCTTGTGATATTATTACAAATAACCGCGTATGGAAGTACATTGAAAGGATGCTCATTGGGATTTTCTGCGGTGTTTGCTCTTATCATTTCTGATAAAGTAGCGTATAAACGTTCGATCGAGCCGTTCGATTCAGGATGGTTTACACTGGAGAAAGTTAATTTAATATTATAAAGTTCGCATAAGTCTTTCATGAGTGTGTTATCAAATTCTTTTCCATAACCAGAGTGTATACGTAGGGGAGTGCCGTAATGTTGAAAAAAGACTAAAAGAGTATTTATAACTGATGAAGCCTTTTTGTCTGAAAGGGGGTAAGCTTGGGTGAATATTGTTAACTCAACTCTGATGGTTAAAGCATAGTTCTTTTCAGGGTATTCAAAAATATCTATGTTGATTCTTTCAAATGGTGTTTTAGGGGTTTCAGTAACAATGAAAGGAGCACTTAAATTTTTACGACAAAATTTTACTTTTTGACATATTTCACACAAATTAATGTATTTTTCTACGCTTTTAACTAAACCGGGCCAATTGTATTTTTCTTTTATTCTTCTAATTGTTTCATTAATTCCTCTATGGAGATTACTTTTTCCATATTGTTCTAAGATAATTGGAATTTGGTCTTCGTTTGGGGTAGTAATAAGATTTTGACAGATTTTAAATTTTATATCTTTGTCAGCAAAGATATATGAAAGTATTTCTAGGGTTGGAAGTTCAACATTATTTTCAACATAATAAGTTTGTGAAGGTTCAAAGTAATTTTGGCATGTATATAATATATAAAATAAGTGCGGAGCTACTTTTTCTGGGTCGAAGGGTATGGGAATTATGAAGTATTTTCTGTCTTTTAAAGATTTACTTGAAAGTATATTAATTCTGTCTGTATTGAAGTCAGGGTTTATTTCAAAAAAGTCATCGATTATTTTATCATGTAGTGCGGTTAACTTATTTTGCCAGAATAAAGTTACGATAGGTTTATGGGTCTTGTCTAGGAGTTGTGAGTTTGAAGTTTCAATTTTGGAATAGTCTATCAAAGATTTTGTTTTATAAAGTTCTGCGAATCTATTAAATTCAGAAATCATTTTTTCTTCGTCGTCAAAATTTTGGATATCAGGATTTTCGGAAATTGAGTCTTCATCTTCATTTGAAGCATGAATTTTGGAATGTAGGTTTATACAATCTTGAAAGTGATTTATTCTGATGCGTGATAATGCATCTGCGTTCTTATTTTGCTTTCCAGGTTTGTATACTATTCTGTAATTATATTCCTCTAATTTTAAACGCCATCTGGCAAGTCTGCTGCCAGGGTCTTTTATTGAAAATAACCAGGTTAACGGGCGGTGATCGGTCCAAATTACAAAACGTCGGCCAAAAATTTGACCTCGAAATGTCTTGACTGCTCACACAATGGCAAGGAGTTCTCTCTCAATTGTGGAATATTTGGTTTCTGCTGAACATAGGGTCCGAGAAGCATACGCGATAGGAAGATCCTTCCCTATGGGTCCTTGTGAGAGTACTGCACCAATAGCGAATGAACTAGCATCAGTGGTTAAAATAAACTCTTCATCATAATTTGGATATCTTAGAATAGGTTCAGTTGTTAGAATTTCTTTGAGTTGTTTAAACGAATTTTTACAATCATTATCGAATAGAAAGTTGACATTCTTTTGCAGAAGTCTAGTAAGAGGTTTAGCAATTTTTGCGAAATTTGGGATGAAGCGGCGATAATATCCTGTTAAGCCAAGAAAAGATTTTACTTCTTTAGGAGTTTTGGGTTCTGGAAAATTAACAATGCATTCGACTTTTTTAGGATTAGGTTTAACACCTTCTGGAGTAACTATATGTTCGAGATATGCTACTTCTTGTCTTAAGAATTCACACTTGTCAGGTTGTATTTTAAAATTTGAATTCCTGAGCCTTTTGAAAACTTCTTTAAGTCGAGAAATGTGATCATGAATTGTAGGGGAATAAATTATTATATCGTCCATATAAACAAGAGCTCGTTCATTTTGGATACCTAATAAGATGTTATCCATAACTCTTTGAAATGTGGATGGGGCATTTTTGAGTCCGAATGGCATACGAATGAACTCGTAATGACCATTTTCTACCGAAAAAGCAGTTTTTTGAATATCATTTTTATCAATTTCAATTTGGTGAAAGCCTGACGCAAGATCTAATGTTGAAAAATATTGGCATTTGCCTAATTGTTCTAAGAGGTCAGAAATATTTGGAAGTGGGTATTTATCATCAACGGTTAATTCATTGAGTTTTCTGTAATCAATAACGATGCGCCATTTTTGTTTACCGGAAGCGTCTAATTTCTTTGGTACAACCCAAACTGGAGATGACCATGGAGAGGTTGAATGTTGAATTATACCTTGATTTAACATTTTGGACATTTGAGTTTTGACTTCTTGACGATGAATTTGGGGATATTTATATGATTTGGTATAGACTGGTTTAGCATTATTTGTTTGAATAGAATGTTTTATTTCGTTGGTAAAAGTTAGTTTATCACCTTCTAGATAAAATATATCAGCAAATTCTAAACATAGTTCAGTTATTAATTCCCGTTCTTCTTCATTAAGGTGGTCTAAACGGAGTTGTTGTTGAATCATATAGTTTCTGTCTATTTGTGAGGGTTCATATAAATCAGAATTTAAATTTAAAATTTGAAAATCGGTTGAGTAATCCACAGGTTCAATTGAAATATCAGAAAAATCGATAATTTTGGGAATCGCGTTGGGATTAATGATAGTGGTTAGAAATTCACCTTTTTGATTTACTTTTACTAATGCATTTGGAAGTCTAACTTTTTCTTTTGCTTGAGCGTGAAGTATCACTTCAGTTTTTGAAAGGTTACATTTTAATTTGAATATTTTTTCGGTTCTACCTTCAATAGATACTTTATTTGAAATAGGTGTCTTAGAATTTATTGGATTTTGAATGGGCATTTGAATTTGATTTTCTTTTTGAAGAGGGGTTTGAATTGAATTGAAATTTTCACTGGAATGTTCTTCGAAATTAAGGGCTTTGAATAGGGGTACTGTTTTAAAATTTGTTATTAATTTTCTTGATTTTAAGTCGACAACACAGTCGTAGTGTTCTAAAAAGTCTGTTCCTAGAATTCCGTCGAATTCAATGTCTAAATCATGAATGTATACTTTACAGGACAATTTACTTAAAGCCAACTTAAAAAATATAAAACTAGAACATTGTAACAAAGAAGAACGAGAAGCCTTACGTAAACTTTGCTATGAATTTCGAGATATTTTTTATTGCGAAGACATTCCTTTAAGTTTTACAAATGAAATAACTCATAAAATAAATTTGACTGATGAAACACCTGTATTTACAAAATCTTACCGTTTCCCAGAAATTCATAAAAATGAAGTCAAAATTCAAATTAATAAAATGTTTGGAGCGAAAGGGACAAGAGTTGACTCTGTAATTAAAATTAAAACTTTTTCTTTCGTTATACCTTGAACTGATTTATTTTCTGGAAATTTGGGGTAATTTTGGACAGTTTTTCTTTTAAGAATTGAGATACCTGCACCAGTATCAATTAGGATTTTGAAAGTTTTTGTAAGGTCGTAAATGTAATATAAATTTTTACAGCTTACAGTCAAAAGTGGGTTTACATAAAAGTTTGTTCTGGGAATTGATTTTGATGTACATTGTCGGTTAAAGACAAATGCTGAATTTGTTCTTGTAATTGGTCTGTGTCTGGGGGATGGTCTTGGAAAGGAGTTTCTTGAAAATTTTCAGGATAATTTTCGTTTTGGAAATTATCGTTTTGGTAATTTTCATTTCGGAAATTTTCATTTGGATATTCGTCTGGATTTGAATATAAGGTTGAATATTGGTTATCATCAGGATAATAGTTATTTTCAGCGTTAAATTCATTAAAGTTCTCATTATTATATGAATCGGAATATCCATTTTCATTTAAATGATGTGCTCTGGGTTGATTATAGGCGGGATTCTTTTGAATTACAGGAGGTCTGTTCTGAAATTGACCTGTACGTTGTTGCGTATCATTTTGAGGTCTTTGTTGGAAATTAAATTGAGGTCTTTGTTGGGGTGTAAATTGTGGTCTTTGTTGAGGCAGAAATTGTGGTCTTTGAAGATATGTTTGATTCTGTGGGAATCTATTGTAGTTGGAAATATTTTGAGTTTGTGTATAAGGTTGTCTGGAACGACACTGATTTGATGTGTGTCCATTTCGGCCACAAGAATTACATTTTAAAATTGGAGTTGGTTTCTTTGTTTGAATAGGGTCTTGCCGTTTATGATTTTCGAAATATGATAATTGTAACTCTCTTTTAATTCTAATGTTTGCTTCTAGTAGGTCTTTGGGGTTGCCTGCTCGAACGATCTGCCCGAGGCGTGGTTCTAGACCTGTTAATAGTGTGTTTAGGGTCATGGTATCGATTAATGAGCATTGAGCATTTCTTTGCTCTGGGGTTAAATTTGCAGATTTTTGTATGTTGGCGTGCATTTTCGCGTTTAAGACTTGTAGTCTATTAAAGAAAGTTAATGGTGATTCATTTGGAAGTTGTTTCGATCTTTGAAGATCTTGGATTAGGGACGGTAAATCACGGGAGTCTCCGAAATGAAGATTTAAAAGGGTTTTTATTTCGGGGTAAGTTGAAGGGTTTCGCGAGCTAATTAGTTGTGCTGCTCTAACTTTTAATTTATTTTTTATGTGAATCGTTAGCAAGAATATTTGATCACCGATTGCCATATTATGTGCACAATCGCAAGCATTTAAAAATGTACCGAGAAAGATTTGATCTCCCTCGAATTCGGGTACGATTGAGAAAATCTCAGAAAGTTTGTAGGCTTCTTCTTGAGCTTCAGCCATTTTTTGAAATTGGGAATAAAATTGAAATTGGAATTTATTAAGATTGGGAAATTGAAAATTGAATAAATTTGAAAATATTTCACTTGAATATTTAAATGGGATTTAGAGACGAAAATGTGTATGTCTAAGTGTTATAAAATTGTTAAATATAATTTGTTAAAATAGAACAATTGTTCTGGTTTTCAACATATAAAAATATATAAATGTTTCAATAAAAATAAAATTGTTGCAATAATATTAAAATTAAATATCAGTTTCAAAAATTCAAAAAATTAGATGATTCATTATTCACGCTTTTACGTGGTTCATTTTCTTTGGTTCCCAGCAGTGAGGCAGTTCCGTGTTCTACCAGGAGTTGTTTTTGAATTGTCTGGTTCCAAGCAGTGAGGCAGTTCCGTGTTCTACCTGGAGTTATCAGCAATTCGGTTTCTTGATTGTAGATTTACTTTTCGTCAAAGGACTGGAATCCACCGTTCTCCGTGAGCGTAATCTTGGGTTTGCGTGTTCGAAAAACGTACGAAAATACTACTGAGCTGCGCCAAATGTTAGGTCATAGCCGAACATTAAAAGTTTTTAAAAAATATTTATTTTATTGAACTGAAAGTTTAAACATTGAAGATTAAAATATACTTGGTGACTACTGTTCTAGAACGAGAAGTGGAACGAGAAGTGACCAAGCTTACATGTTTGGAAGTATTTATAACATCTGAAAAAAATTACAATTTAGCAGAACGATAAGCTCGTGCAGGTGGCTGCTGAAAAGTCATTTTAATGAACAAGTCTTTGTTTTCTATTTCCTGTTGCTCACGAGGTTACCTTGGAAATCATATCAATTTTCATGTAAGCTTTGACATTGTTTACTACGAACTTGACTTTGAATACAAAACAATGAAGCCTCTATTCTAATGAATCGTAACATATATAACACACAATTTTATAGCTTAAAAAATGCTACAAAAAAGTATTTCACTAAAATTTTCGTATCTCGTTGGATAGCCGAGTTATTGCCAAAAAACAAGTTTAGCACTTTTTTAAATTAGATGTTTACTGGTTTTTGAACCCTTTCACTTCAGAACTGTGCTTACCGTTCAGGCCATCCTTTCTGACAAGTAATCAAACCTTAAACAGTTCGTCCTACGTTGCAGTTGTAACTGGATTCTCTTGAACTCTCTTAAAGTACTCCAACCAATTGTCAAAATATAATAATATAATGTTATAGGCATTATATTTAATTTTAGTCAAATCTTGATGGAAGTCTTAAAAATTCAATTAAGGCGAATGATTTACTTTTACTCTCAGAACATCTGCAGTAATATTTTCTATAAAGAAAACGATTCAGAGATAAGTTCAAAATTCATCTATTATTACACAACAGATCTCAGAAAAAAAGTCCTATTGAATAAACCGAAAGCTCTTACATTTCAACACGAATACATTTATATTTGTCGTTATCCTGATAAATTCTTTGCAGTTGTTAACACTAAATCCAAACAGAGCACGTTTATTATATTGCGTATCTCACAAATTGGATTCACTCATTTCGTTACAGGCCATCTGATCTGCGATGTGCCAATTTTAACGGAACGGAACACGTGACTTGAATGTTTAGCCGTGCAGAATTTGCCGAAATATTAGACTAGAAGATTAATTCTATCGCGTGTAAACACAAATGAGGAAGCAGTTGATGTAGTAATGCGGTACTGAATACATTTTCTGTTTAAAATTTGAAATTTAGAGAGCATTTCAACAAATTTTGTGCCAGAAAACCTAACAAAAACGAAAAATTTTCGCATTTCTTCATTGCATTACATAAAAACTTAAACGAGTACATCCATTCAGTTGAAACATTTGCTAATTACTTCATCTTTTATTCCATGAATTCAAATTTTCATTTATTGGAAATCCATATTTATTCGTTTTTGTAATTTCTGTGGATAGCTGTAGATGTGGTGGGAGAAGGCTACAAACAATTATGTTATTCACAAAATAACGGATCAAACGATATCTTGAAAACTAAGTCTTCTAACCCAACTCAAGTAGAACACTAACAAAATCTCCTCTTTTTATATGCTTTCTTAAATATGGTTAGTATGTAATCTTCAAGCCACTGGTGTGAGGTTTTTCGCATTTAATGTTCTGGCAAATATCTGGTGTAAATTCCTTCTGGTGCTCTCAATTTTATATTTTTTAATATTTATAGCCAGTGAGACTTCTAAGGTTTATGTAATTTATTGGCCTTCGCCAATCGCTATTTTTTCAGTGATCTAAATTGGTTTTGTTTTGCACTAAGTAATCCTTTGTACTAGTATTCGTATTTCTGTAGTGTTCGTGTTCAGATTATTGAGGCAACCCGATGACATTGAGTTTCTTTTACCTACAATATGTAGTTTTGTGCTTTTATAACTGTGCTCAATGACTGTTCTTTTTTTATTTTTTGTATTTTTCCTCGTTATTCTATTCTTTATAGTCCTAGGCTTTTACGGATTTTTCGTAAACGTCATATAATACTTTATTTTCTGTCTTCGCTTATATGATTGACATATTTTCTATAATATTTTTTTTCCAAAAATTTGTAGAGCTGCTTCTCTCGTACGCTTCTTGGTTATATTGTACCTTTTGAAGACGCGAGATGTAAAGGCCGACATCTAGGATTTTCGGGGAAACTGGCGTATAGAGGTTCCTAGTCTGGAGCCGTTCCATGTAATTACTGTTACCCTTAACTCCTAGGTAAGAATGTCACGGTGAAATTTTCATTTAACTTCACATGTCAGAAATATTTACAGGTGAAGTTAACCTGAAAATTTCATCGTAACAGAAATTACATGGACTGGCTAAAGAATGACTCCTCGAAGAGAGTATATTGTACCTGTCGGGAATAAGTGAATTCTTTTGATTTTGGTTCTATTCGCCTTTGGTATGAAACTCTAATAGACTTTTTTGAAACAGTTTCAGTTTAAGTTCTTTCTGCTGTCTTTCTTCCTTTAGTTCCTTCCTGCTTTTTGTTGAATAAATAAATGAGAACAGCAATTCAGTTATTACTAGTTTATAGTATGATCCACATGCTGTTCCCTGTTTGACAATAATGTTTTTATTTTTAGTGGACTGTTTTTCCTTTCTATAACGTAGTGTATAAAATTGTTCTCAGATTTGTTGTTTTACAAAAGTCTCTAGCATGAAAATGAAGCGAGTTATGACAAATAAAATGGTTTTTTTTTACAAAAAATTGTACATATTACCCCCTAAATACCACTTCAGTTGAAATTAATTGCTACCACCTCACAAATCACCAATTTGCAGGTTTTTTATAAGCTAAAAACTCATGCCAATTGAAAATGTATGTAACCCTTATTTTTGAAAGGGCTTGATCTGAAAGGGGTTCTAATAATACTATTTATGAACATGTACAAACTTTAAACGGTCATATCTAGCTTAATTTTTATCATACAAAAAAAAATTGCCCAACTCTCATAGTTTTTAAGTTATTTTGAAAAAAAAGACAATTTTCTGCAAAATTACAAAAATACCATATGCTCTTGAGGCTCGACTTATTTTAAAGCGGTCAAACTTTCTGATCCTATTTGAAGTAAGTAAGTCAAGTGATTTGTGAAGTGGTAGCACTTAATTTCAACTGGGTGATATTTAGGGGGTAATTTGTACATTTTTTGGCAAAAAACATAAAAAACAACCTTATTTATGTCATAACTTTCTTAATTTTCATGCTAGAGACTTTTATGAAAAAAACTGTATTAAAGGATTTTTTAAGCAATTATAAACTTTTCCCTAAAAATGCATTGTTTTTCATTTATTTCATGATAAACCTTTGAATTTTTGTTTTGACAAATAAAAACAAAATTTCAACAAGCTATTACTCCGTTTATATTACTTCTACAGAAAACATAAACCCAACATTTTTTTTAAGCAAAATTTTAGATAGACCTGATTTTTTACGAAAAACCGTATGAAAACATGTTTTTTTTTGTTGAAAAATCCATAATTTCACTTGCGATTAACTAGAAAAGAATTGAATTTCTGAAAAAACTTTATAGAACAAAAGTTGCTTAAAATTAGTTAATTTATTCATTCATTTTTCATATAATATTTTTCACCCGCGAGAAGAGGAGCATAACCCCCCCCTCCCGGCACTGGGTCAACTTTGAAGCGGAGAGTAAGTAGTACTCAAATCCAAACTTTTAGGAAAATCGGTGCTGTTTGGACAAATTACCCGGGAAAATGGTCATTGGCTGGACCATATGTCGAAAGAAACTATTCGTTATTTCTTTCAAGTATCTCATATAGTTCAACACTAGAGTACCGTCGTTTATGACTTTTAGGTCTCCGGCAACAATGAGTTTTATAAAGTTTTAAATTTTAATTAATTTAACAAATTTCTGTTATTTTACACACATTTTATCCTATTTATGTGCTCTAATAATCAATCAGTGCTCAAATTTTTCCCGGTGCAAATACTGCATCTTCAAATGATCTTCCGCTTCAGAAACCATGTTGTTCCTCTTCCAGTGTTTCGGTCGGCTAGGATTTTTGTAATCATATCTAGCGTGGTGGTTAAAAGATTAAATCATTTACCGATTATTTTCTGTCACGTTTTTTGAATAACCGAATTAGCGAGTTTGTCTTTCATTCTCTAGATACTTTTTTTATCTTTTGTTAATAGACTGTCAGCGCTACCCCTTTTTTGTGTTGTATTCTGGTGAATATTATCTTATGACGAAATCTATCCAGGTGTTTGTTTCTAAATGTTTTACTGGTATTATTTTGCTCCTTTCTTGTATCTATCCTCTCACTGGTCACATATCTTTTTGAAATACTTAGAAGTCGTATCTTTTGAGCAGCGTTCACAGTGGTTATTTTTCCTTATTTATTATAATTTTGGTGTCTTGTTTGTCATGAATTTCAGGATGACATTTTTCTTTTGTTTGCATTTTTCTAACAATTCTTTATAACTCATGGTGCTCCTATTTTGATAGTTTTATCTTCTCGCTAGGGGCTTCCTAGGCAGCAATTAGAATGTTATTTTGATTTTTAGCAAGTTTTTTTCGTTTTCGTTTTTTGTTCTTTCCTACTGTTAATCTCATTTCAAACAAGAACTTTCTTGATTCATGTAGTAAACTTTCGACAAATATTTTTGTGGTGTATTCTGGTTGTGACTTTTTTGTTGCTTTTCCGTTTTAAATTATATCATCATTTAACATATTATCTAAATCTTTAACATAGGTACCCTCCAAATTAAATATTTGGAAAAGATTTTCATCATGTTTTTACGTCCTCA
This sequence comes from Octodonta nipae, assembly GCA_034190945.1. Classification (NCBI taxonomy): domain Eukaryota; kingdom Metazoa; phylum Arthropoda; class Insecta; order Coleoptera; family Chrysomelidae; genus Octodonta; species Octodonta nipae. The sequence continues at coordinate 29,026,136 of CM067224.1, forward strand.
ATAAAACGTAATACCTACAACATGTGTAGTTAAAATACTCGTCTTTTATACCACATAAAGTTTCATGCTAAGACATAAAATTTCATCTAACGTCATTCATTCCGCTGTAAACTTTTAATAATGTTGGGATGTAATGTCCCTTAACAACTATCGAAATAATTAGTAATTGTATAATTTCTAGTAATATTTACTGAAAACTCTGGACTTTTATTAAGATATGGGTAACAGTTCAGATTTTGGAGTGTTAACAACTGAACACACCGGCGGATCTGTGTGTTAACAAACCTTGTGACATGTTGTACCGTAAGAGTTGACAGTTGATGACAGCTATCATGCAATGTTATTTGTCTTTCCAGGAAGAGTTTACCAAATTTTTATGTGTTCTTGGGAAATACCACCACAATCGAAACAAACATCTGTATATTCAAGGAACGAAACGGTTCCAGCTCTATTCTGACCCCGTTTTCAATGGCTATAACATGTACTGAAAATATAAAATGCAAAATGAAAGTTTGATATATGACATATAAGTTGACATAAGAAAAATTTGGTGTTTCTAGATATTTAGGTAGCACAAAAAATTCAAGATCATGTATTAAAGTTAAACAGCTTTCAAGTTGGTACAACTTAAAAGAGTTGTCTTTAGAATTTACAGGTGGCACTCCTAGGTACGACTTTGATATAAGATAGTGCCTTAGCTGGTCCTGACGCCCAGAAGTCGAACTATCCCTTCCACTCTGTAATATTTGGTCTTTGGCCATTTTGTGAATGTGTCTTAGTCCATTCCGTCTTCTTGATCTTTCTCTTATCGCACTGCATTGCATATGATTTCGTTAGTTTTACCCCTGTTATGATTCTCGGCGTTTTCATTTCGGGGATTCTCAATAGTTGTTTGCTTCTGAATGTTTCCACCTTAGTTTCTATTTTTAACCGACTTCCAAAAAGTAGTAGGTTATCAATTCGTCGAGCATTTTTTTATGTATGTTACCTGATTTCTTCACCTGTCGTGAACCAGTTTGAATGAATATGGTCTTGTTTAATAGAGTATATATCCCGATTGGTGAAACTTCAAATTTTGAAAAAGAATTCTATTGGTAAAGTGAAATGGAAATCGACCAATATCCCTAACATATTGGTCGATTTTTCGAAAACTCCTTAAGGATGTGTATGTTTTTTAACGGGTAATCTATTAAGGAAGATCCCTAGGTGATCTCATATACTTTTCAGCGACGTTCAACTTGTAGTTTTGCAGAAATTCGCGAAAAATCCCAATATTATTATCAAAAATTTCATCGAAGTGACGTAACGGACATTTCTTCATAAATATTTTAATTCCAACGTAATAAGTGCGAGAATTGTAGGCACTGGAGGATTTAATTGCGAATTTGAAAATTTTCTTTGTACATCTCAAGCATATAGGTAGTAAAGCATAGTATTTTCGGCTCCTTAAATCAATGAGTACCAATCTCGTTTTGTTTGTATACCAGGCAAATACCTATTTAAATGCAAATTTTTCCATTTTGCGAAGACGGTACTTTTGGTGTCACATTCTCCCGGTTAATAGAAAATTCAGTGATAACACATGTCAAACTCTAAACTGCTATTTGGTGCGTTAATACACAGGGTGTTTAGTTATAGCAAACAAAACAACAAAGTAAAGTTATAGAAGGACTTGCATTTATATGATGATTGAATATAGGACGGACTTCAAAAATAGATTGGTAGGTAATTAATTTGTACAGAATGACCTTTTAATGTTTACATTTTTATTTTCTGGGTAGGTACCTAACAACATTGACAGTTATTTATTTGCTAGTGTTGTATTTCGTTATAATTATTTTCAGCTTTTAAGTTATAGGTGGAAGTCCGTTGGTTATATATATATTTTTTTAAATGTGTTATATACGTAAGAACTGATCTGCATGTCCTACAAATTATATACCTTACTCTACATTGTTATGTATTTACTGTTCCATATAAGTCACGTAGGCTTCCTAATATCCGTAAGGCTTTTATAGTGCCTGCCTTGGTTTGTTCGATTACGTTTCTATTTATTTTTAATTTGTGAGCTAAGATACTTGAGCTTCATTACCTATTCTATTATTTTCTCATTGTAGGCTAACTTACATCGAGCTGGATCCTTGGCTACCACAATAGAATATTGTGTTGAAATGAGTGGAGCCTAAGGTATCAACATGGCGTATTCCGCTATTTATATTTATTTCTTGTGTTAGTTTTTACTTGACTGATTCTTTTAATACTCGAAAGTATTTGGGGTCCATTTCATGTTTGTTTAAGATTTTTCCAATAACGTTTATTCTATTATACGCTTGTTTTAAGACTACTTTGCAAGTGAAGGTTGGTTTGCCGTACACGATTCCTTTCTCTTCTACTTCCGTTAATATGAAGATTGTGTTAATAGTCGACCTATTTTGGCGGAAATGCTGCTCCTCGCATATTTCCATCATGAGATCAATTTATTGTCTTGTATTTTTATTCTTGTCCGTATTTCTGATATTATGTACTACCAGGGCCATTTTGTATTTCAAACTGAATTTGTTGCAGTTATTTTTTCATCGATACTTCCATCTGAGCTATCCCCGCATTAATCAGCTCATTTCAGTCTATTTCTTCACTTTATTGGTTAGTTTTGATCTCAGTTCAATTTTTATATATTTCTTAAAAGGATGAAAGTCATTTTTAGATAGATGGTTATTATTTGCATTTACTCATTTACTTCTTCCTTAGTCTTCGAAATACGTTGAGATATTTCCCTTATAGCTTTCCGCTATTTTCCAATTAAAGCACAACTGCGCACAGTGCGGCACAGTGCTGACCATTCATGTTCCAATTCTGTAATTCGCACAAATGGGCACAGTGCGACACAAAAACTCTTTGTGCTCTGGAAAACTCTCAGTCTTTAATTTTTTAATACCTTGATTAACTCCATTTTTTACTCTCTTGTCTCTCGTGTGCTAGCTGTTTGACCTATTCTGTCAACTATGATTTGTTGTTTCTCTTTCCACTTAAGTTTTTTTCCTTCTCAATATAATAGAACGTTATAATGCTTTGGTTTTAAAAGGATTTGGTGTTATAAACAGTTAAGTAATCAGTTGATTGACCCTGACCATAATTTCGTATCTATTTGAGTTCCTTGTAGCAGAGTGTACAGAATTATGTTGAACATTTCGTTATTCGTAGATAAAAATTATTTGATAAGTGGTATATTATACTACAGAACCAGTAATTATGTTAGAAAACAAGACGATTTGTTCTGTTGTAATAGTGGGTAAGTCGTTATATTAGACTACGAAATGAGAAACAAATTAACATGACTCTTTACATGTTTCATTGCTGTTAGATACGTATAGAATATATGTTTATACATATACAACATTCTACATCGATTTTCTAATGTTCGGATTCAAACATAGAGGAAAATGACACCTTCCAACGTTTTGGGACTAGTGACAAGTATAAAGAAAATAAAAGATATGATAATTTTACCAACAAGCATATGGAGAGATGAAGAGATTGCAGAAATTACAAACTATAAATGTGTAGGAATGGAAAAAGTCTTAATTAAGCGTCGAATACCAAAAAAAAAAGACAAACGGGTATGTTCAAAGTATAGGGGAATAGCGCAATACCATAGCCAGATTATTTGCAAGTACGATCAATAATAATAGAAAATGAGGGGGTAAACCTTGGGGAAGAATAAAGAAGTTTCCGGCAACAAAGATCATGTTAATCCAATATTCACTGCATTCGACAATTAATATAGAAAAACAGAGAGAAATCAGTAGAAACACACATAACCTGGAAAGAGGCATTTGATATTGTACTAATATGTAAAATTTGACAAGCAAAACGAAAGCAGATTAAAAATCGGAAACCACTACACAAAACCTATCGTAGTGCAAATAGACTTGACATAAGGATATACTTGATCGCGGTTGCTTTTCAATGTATATATTGAACAATATCTGGAAACATGGTACCGCCGGATATAGGATTTAAAATATACAAACATACAATGCTTTCCCTATTATTCGCCGATGGTCATGGGTTATTTGCCCAAGATGTTGAGGGAATTTCGAGAGGAATATGACAACTGGGGTCTAAAAACCAACTTCCAAAAAACCAGAATATTTGCCCTTTTGAGGGCACAGAAAACATAGAAACCTGGGAACAACAGTAGGTTCTGCTGCGAGAAAGACATCTGAATGAAGACGTTTGTTCCATAGCATTGTGGAAAACAGTACTCTTCTGTGCAGAGATGTAGCAACAGCATTTGGAGATAACATAAGAACCGTACAACTGAAGTGTGTGCGGAAATGTTTAAGGGTTTAAAGCAAGATAAATTAAAAACCCAATATATATGGCAGAGAATGGAAATAAATCAGTCTATAACAAAATCATAGGAAAATCGAGTACTTCAATGGTATAGGCAAGATAACAAAATGTCAAAAGGGGAAAAGGAAAATAGGCCGACTTATTTTGACCTGGGAAAAACATATATAAAACTTGATTGCTGAAAAGGGACTAAAACTGGGAGATTGGGCAAATAAAGACCTATGGAAACAAAAAACGGCAGACCTAGAAGGATAAATATATATATATATATATATATATATATATATATATTTACACTTTAATTTAGTCACCTAACACTTCATAGACTATTTACGATTTATTGCATTTACTTTATCCCTTGTGTGAAAAACGGCATGTTTGATGTACAGAAAAATATGTAAAATCACCTATGGATCTACCATTCTAAAATACAATTTAAAATATTCAAATTAGTTAATTCAGTTAAACCGTTTTAGACAAATCAGTGGATATTCAGTGAACGCCAATCTTAATAACTGTTTGTTCCGATTTTACTGAAAACGATGAGTTATAGCATATTACACCTTGACATTTTTTAATAGAATTCAGTTTAAATTATTGAAATTCTTTCACCCGTTATATTGGCATCGATAAGCATACATAAAAGAATTGTGAAAATCCTTTTTTGTAGTCGGTTAAAAATTACATGAATTGTTATTGATAGAGTACTCTTACTTTAAAAACACATTCGCAATTTACTAATAGTCCAATTACAGCCTAGCATATATATATATATATATATATATATATATATATATATATATATATATATATATATTTAAAAGGATTCAGTTTTGTTATAATGTCAATTATGTTGTTTTAACTGATCAATATTGAAAGAACTTCGGGTCAACAAACGTCTTTAAACTTTATTTTCCTCTTTAGTTCGGGGTTTTCCAGTGCCAAGATTCCAATGCCTTTTTGCAACACATATAGCGTCAAAAAATTGCCTCAATATCGATAAATTCCGTAGAGGAACGTAAATAACTTTTTATGTAAAAATGTCTAACTGTTCACAACTTTAACCATTTTGCATATCGTTTGAATAAAATTTTCCACCGGACGCTTTCCCTAGCAAATATTCCAGTTCAACCCACTTCTGTTGCAGTATTATCCCAATTAGTCAGAGAGTAAACAAATATAATTGACAAGCTGATAATCTATATCACTATTTATTGATTCATTAGAAAATCGGTCATATAGTCAGGGAAATTATGTATAACTAAACAAAGTGAAAATGAGTAAAATAGTACAATCAGATAAACCAGATGGAGGGAACAATATTGAAATGATAAATGATAAGGTCTAATTATAAATTTCGTTAACTGGTATTTCTGTTATTTCTAAGTACGGAGTGTGGTTTGAAAAAGCCATATAATAGCGATATATTTAAAAAGGAAAATATAATACCTATTATTTTAGATGATTAACATATTATTCAAAAATAAATGCAAACAAATTGTCAAATTTGAAGGGTTGCGGAGAATATGGATGTTGTTGTACATATATTTAAATAATTAAAGCCTAACACAATAATTTATATAACAAGAAAACTTGTGTTCAAAACTAAATTTTTTTATCAGTTTGTCATCTATATTATTCTTACCCCATACCATCGATGGGCCTGTCCTCAAAAAAAGGGTGACGATTTGTTCTTTTTATCTATTTGTTCTAGTACATCCTATAGCATCAAATATTCGGTGAAATTTGCAAATGGCTCTATAACGGGTGAGTCGGATATTATTATATTCCTTTCGTCTTTGGGTATTTCAGTGACTACCGAGAATACCATGAAGATGACACCTAACAACTGGGTCCATTGTAGTAGATACACGGCTGGCCGCAAAGATCAACTAATTAGTATCAATCAAAATTTAAACTTTGGTCCCATTGCAAGTAGATGTTTTTCTATGGGGATTTTGATTGTTGATAGGAAGATGGAAGAAATCAACTTGGCACTTGACTAAAAATAGGTAGAACAAATCGAGGCTTTGGTGGCATACAATTCGCCTGAAGACCCACATGTACATCAAAATCGAAAAGTTTGGTCCAAAACGATCAAGAGAATTAACAAATGATGTCACTATACCTTTAAGTAAGATGAAGGACTAACGAGAGAAACCAGAAATTAATTTTTTCATGCTGTAAACTATGAATGTATTTTCAATTTTTTTTTCCAATCTAAATCTCAATATTTTCAGAGCTACGAGGTATTTGCTCATTTATTCTCTAATTTGTAATCCCAAGAATATTCATTTTCCTACTAAACAAGTGCGTCGCCCGAAATGGTAGTGTTTTGCTCTTAGGGGAGGGGGGAAGACGACAGTTATTGGGTTTATTTCATATGTAACGATGGTTACGAAGTTTAGCAGAAGAGCCGAACCCCAGAATTCCTAGTTTTACTCTATGGGTCCATAATTGGGTAATTGTACTAATTTGGCCTTAAAATACAGAAGGCGTACATAATATATTTTTTTAAAATACACACTATTTGGTTTTTCACAATGTGTACTTATTTATTATGCCCTTAAAACCCAAAAGTCTTATAGAGCCCTTTTAGTTGTGCCATTGACAACGGGGTCTAACTTAGACCCAAAAACGTTGAAATTATCCGGAATTTTCAAGAAGTATATGTGGTTTTATTCCCAACAAGGGCATAGACATGAAAAACAACCTTGTATCTCACACACCCATGCGCGAGCACAGGAACTAGATTTGCCCTTCAGAAACTTTTACTGATGAGCACTTCCAGCCCCCTTGCCATCCACCCCCTGAGACTTAACTCAAGTCCTCACGCTAACGCAGTTTTTCTTCTGCATAATCGCTGTCTTCTTCTTGGGATAGCTTGGCTTTGGTGCTTTACCTTATTGGTACTATAGCAACTGTCTTACTTGTGTTACGTGGCTCATTCTTTGCTATGATATATAGCTAATTGTACCCTTCTGTGGGCGTGCACTTTGTCGTCGTTTGTTTTGTGGGTGTGTGTCTTCTCTTTGTTTGGTAGGTTGGTTTCCCCCTGGGCCCCCCTTGTTGTCTCCTGAAAAAAAGGATTGTTATATACTTCATTTTTTACGTACCTGTCCTCTATCTCTGGGCTTCTTCGTCCTCTTTCCCTGCGCTAAGGCAGAGCTGGTTCTCAGGCCGTTTGTATCTGTCAATAAATCTGGTCATAGTCGATTAGTTGTCATAGGTGAAGGTTTGGGTGCTGTTCCAGTTTGCCGTAAGCCTCTCTGACCCTCCTCTTCATTTTTGCAAGCACTGGTTTGTGTCGTAAATCGTTGAAAATCACCGTGTTACGAACGAACCAGGGTGCATCGGCTGCGAGGAGTAGGCATAGGTTCTCCTGCCTTTGGATGGCCTGCCTGTTGCTCTTGCTAGTGCGTCCCCATACTATTGAAGCGTACGTCAGCATTGGCAAGTCTTGATGAGAGTCAGCTTGTTTAAAAGTCCCAGCTTGCTTCCTCTTCCTATTAAGGGGTAAAGTTTGGCACGGGCTGCCCGGACTTTATTACGAATCTCTTGGACATGCCTCGTGAAAGTCAACCCCTTGTCGATGATGACTCCAAGGTATTTGACTTCGTTCTTCCACGGAATTTGTCTGCCGTTAACGGTCAGCTTTCCTGTCGGAACGATCGTGCGGCTTCTCTCGTTGACGAACAGAGCTTGGGTTTTGTCCTCGTTGATGGCTATCTTCCACTGAAGGCACCATTCCGCTAAATTGTCACTGGCTTGTTGCAGCCGCCTCAAGGCTGGTTCGAATCTAAATGATTGGCATCCTATGGCGGTGTCGTCGGCGAACTGGGCAATTATAGCGTCGGCTGGTCTTGGGATGTCTGCAGTATAGATTGAAAACAGCATCGGGGACAGGACTGTTCCTTGGGGAACCCCTGCCTCGGAAAAACCTTGTAAAATCTAGTGCTATGGAATATTTGTACCAGTTTGCAAATATACAAGTAATTCAGTTGGATTTGTCGCCATTTAACTAAAATTTGACATTTGTGTCGATCAAATATGTTCTTTTATAAAACAATACATACATATTGTTAAAATACCGCTTTCATTAGGGCAAGCTTTAGGTCGCAGATCAACACAATTGTTCATTTACTGACAAAATTCGATCATGCTAGAGGTGTTAAAGATCGGTAAAAATTTGGTCATGCTCATACTAGTAATATTTATAAACCGTGAAATCTGGAAAATATGTGATTACAAATGATATTAAGTACAGATTTCAACAGCTAAGTATTTGAAAATTGTAAATAAAGAATAAAGTGTAGTAAGGCAATTTCGTAACATTGACCGGATTGCTGACTGTCCGTACAGAAATTCTTCCTCATAGTTATTCTGAGAGAAACAGAAGTCTACGAAAGGATCAACCAGTTGGGGTTGAAACGTCTCCAAACACAGAAAAGTATCACACAATATACAAAACACTATTTATATACAGGAGTAGTGGTTGATCATTTTGTAGACATATGTTTCCCTCACAATAACTAAGGAAGAATTTCCGTACAGGCCGCCAGTGATCAGGCCAATTTTATGAAATTGCCTTAGTACACTTTGTTCTCCATTAACAATTTTCAAATACTTATCTGTTGCTGGTGAAAAAAAAATCTGAGGAAAGAAATCCCTAGTGAATAGGCACAATAATCTAATACCTCCTGAAAAATCTGCGAAATTACTTGGGTCCATAATGTCGGAAATAAGTTCAATCTTGTTTCTCGGACTTTTTGGGGTTTTAGAACACGAATATCACATTGGGAATGGTCTCAGGAGTACCTGGTGCCCAAGAAGGTTGGGTTGTCAACGGCTCACTATGGATTTCTTATGGGGAATCTAAATCTCAGCGAAAAATGGAGATATTGATATATTTATTTATTGAAGCTTAGATCGTACAATTTTAGATAAAGTCAATTAGAAGGACATCATCTTCTAATTAATATAGGTTAAGGAAACATTTAGCAGCATGTCATCATCCCCTAAAATTGGTATTCGAAGGGGTGGAAACGTGATTTGGTGATAACTCTGTAAAAGATTTTTGTAAGTGTTTGATTCGACAACCACTCCTCACACGAAAAATATTATTTGTTGATGGGGGTTTGGATTCATGTTACACAAGAACTCAGTATATGTTTTAATTTCTAATGATTGTTGAAGAGGTCGTTGACGATTTTTCCTGTTAATTTGGGCTTTAACTTCTCAGATTTTTTCTGCAGCAGTAAATGGAGAACAAAGTGTAATAAGGCAATTTCGAAAAATCGCCTAGACCCTTTGTTAGTCTTAAAAACACAGTCTACTACTCTGTAACTAATTGAAATACTCACAATTCCGCATTTAATTTTTTTCATGTAATGTCAAACATGTTATATATCTCCGTCTCGATATAAACAAAGACATGAAGTGTGAGAATAAAGATTGTTTCGGTAGTGATTTCTTTAACAAATAAGTCGGACAGAAACCTACTAACAAATTTTCTCAAAACTTGAAGAAATGACCAACAAGATAAATTTTTCAATTGTTCAATTTAGTTTGTGAAGACAAAGTCGATACTGCTCTTATTAATGATGGCTTTAAAACTTATTGCTTAAACGATACACCTCAAAAATATATGAATCACGAAATCAAGTTTTCCGTTAGCAGTAAAGTGTTCTGCAATCAATTTTATACGTATATGTGTCGCAATAAATATTTACGGCTCTGTTTTTATTACACATTTATCGTGTGGAATTGGATAATAATTTGGGAAAATTATCGAATTTTATGAAATATACCCCAATTCGAAAATATGTTCGAGACATTGCAATTTAAAAGTTACAAACCAGGAACCATTTACGTAAATTTTATACGAATTTTCTTGAGAAATCAAAGCCCTACCTACATAAACGAAATACCCCACAATCCTCTCAAGATGTTATCCAACGCATTTTTCACTTAATTTATGTAACCCTCTTTTGGAGGCTTCACTAACATTTTGATGCGGAGCGAGCTTTTTATCAGTTACACAACCATCAAATGAACGAAATTTAAAACCAATTATGTACTGAAAACTTTACTGAATATTTAAACATGACATAAATAGCGACTAGAGTCAGAAAAGACTCCAAATCTACAGTGGTACTGTCTGTAAGGCTGTAATATGATGTTATGCATCATTTTTCATTTAAGGAACCAATATATTTACTTGAAGTATTAACTGTTTCAAAAAACATCACTTAATTTATCTCGTTTTGTTTTATATTCTGCAGTATCATATCATTTACTCACTGCAGAAGAATTTTAACGATGTTTCACCGAACTACATATTCAGATTAGACACCCTGGATACTTTGTTTAAAAATCCCCAGTATTAGATTTCGTCAGTAAAAATATGTTCCCTTCAGGAAATACTGAAAACACTGCGATGAATCAATGTTGCAAATGCTTCCAGACTATTATCTATACCATGTAGAGAGTATGGGAAACATTGCACTTCAAGGTTAATCACTATTCAAAGATGACTATTACATATTTGAACCCCCAGAGATATGTGAATTGTTTGTCCCATTTAAGAGATACCATTTTGATTTTATTATTGATAAAACAGTAAAAATATCCCAAAAGGTTTAACTGTTAATAGCACATTGCAAAAAAAACTCAACAAAAAAGCTCCACGTGGAATAATTACAGTCCAGCCCAAAAATAAAGCCAAAAATATAAGACCTATCAATGAACCCTAAAATATATCATTGTTTCATGATAATTCTACTTTAAAATTCTCTGCTATCTGTTTATATTCAAACTTTCTAACGATACCAGGAAATAAACTGCCAACACAACTATATTTAACGACCAATGTTTAAATCTAGTAGGCTTCCAAAAGGCAAGAAAATGCACTGGCACATGAACGGTAAATTCGCAATTAGCGATCCAGTATACTATTCTCATCAACAATCGAATTCAGAAGGGAGACGATTCTTTACATCATCACTAGAGGGCGACAGAAGGAATCATTTTTTGAAATAAATTACGAGGACAGTACCCGTTTCAAATTTTTACATGTTACTATTTTAATAATATTAGACCCCTAGACCCCTGTACAAGCGAAACGAAGAAAATCATGAACCCTACCTGTCCCCCAAAGTCATAAGATGTAATCTATCATCTAGGTTAAAGGAACAGTACAGTGTCATAATGACATTGAATGTTATATTTTATTTTTTTAAGCATTTCGGAAGATTTAAAATCCTTAATATTGATAATTGATAGTGTACACTTACATTTATCTCGTAACAGGAATTTATTTCGATTTGAAAATAGTTTTATTACTTAAAATTACAAGCTCTGTTTGGAAACTTCATTTTTTTTTAATTTTTTCTCAATTAAATTTGTAATAACGCCCTCACCACAGCGTTCAGGAAGAAAACATTGAACCCCGCGGGCCCCAAGCCAGCTTACCTAATACTTGAACCTCTCCTTAGCCCCTATGTAAATACAAGAAAAATGCATATCGCTCCTGGACTATATAGTATAAGAATTAAGCTCCCTGTAAGCTCGTTTATTTTAGAGATAAAAAACATTTGGACTTGTAAAGTTTTAACTTTATCCATGTATCCAACGGTGTAAAAGTTTTGACTTCAATTTTTTTATTATCAAAAATGTTATAAGACACCACATCTGAAATGTTATAAAAACTGTATGGTCTCACAATTAACGATCATTATAAAAAATCTACTTTTTCTTACCAACTGTATCCCTATCATTTTCGTTTATGAATTATTATTTTTTTGAACTTATTTGGATTATTAATCAACGGTTTTCTGATGGGCATTATTTTAGTTTTTTTTATATTTTTCTTGACATTGGGAGAGTGCAAAATAATAAGCGTTATGGTATAGAACCTACCATAGAAAACTAACAGCTAAATATGTTAGCACAATTCGTTTTGAATGTATCTGCTCAAGCAGAATGTAATTATTGGAACAGTTTTGAAAATATTTAATAACAGGTTATTGTTTATCCTGTAAATATGAGTCTAGCGAAAATGAGTATATTAATAAAACATAAACTCTCAATAACTTTACTTTTATTCTACTCTCATTTGTGTTTTCGTGTTCTATCAAATTACACAATTATTTATTGACTAGAATTAAATACAACTACAGAAGTAACGAAGCAGTTACAATCTAGCAACGACATTACTACACACAATGTGATTTGATTATGGTAATTTAAATTGGAAATTCGGAATTGTACCGGCTGCCATTAATATTCTATTGCAACGGCGTAAAATGCCAAAAAAAATAGTATGCTTCAGTGGAAATATTAAATAAACGGTAACACATATGGTTTTACAATATGAATGCATTAACGAAGTGTGCGCCATTTTCAAAATACGTGTGTCCAGGATTTCCAATTGCAATATTTATGGTAGATATGTGCGTATAATCGAATGGCATTAATCGCCAATCAACAAAGAGATTAACAAGAAATTACAATTCTGTAACAGAGCTATAAATAGCAACTATGTAGCCTTTAACCCTTTCTTATTCACAGGAACACTGAGGGTCTAACATCATCATACTTTATTTTTGTCTATTTCACCGGATTTTGTTTTTTAGCCAAACTTGTACTGGTTTTTTGAAAGGGTAAAATCTAATGAGTGCTGTGTTATTTTAAACCCTATACTTCATACCGGGATAATTTCAGACAAAAATACATTTAAAATGGTCTTTTTCCGACTTGTGTATTGAAATTTGTATTGGCAACATTTATTATACGTAATTTCGAAATGACTTGATTATTTTGACTGCTCACTGGGGTTTTCTCTCCTCACTAATTTTCTGTAAGTTACTGGTTGTCTTTTAACACAATCTGCATATAAATATGTATATTGTGTATGCTTATCTATTATGGAAACGTTTTAACTTCAAGTCTGGAGTCGTTGTCAATCACTGTATATTCTTGTTATGCATTATTTCTTTTTCTTCAGTGCGAACCACAATTTATATAATTCAAAATGACAACTTTGCTCAAAATATGGACCGACATGATAAACGAAATAATTGTGCAATTTTTTCACCTAATGCTCTTAACCACAAATCCTATTTAAAGTTAAAAATTTTCTGGAATTAATTACTTTCATGTAGGAGGTCTCATGTGGTTCCATCATGAAGGAGCATCACCACATTTTACAGTCGATATTGGAGCTATTCTTAATAAAACTTTCGATGTCCGTTGGATTGGACATAGAGGACCTGTTGGCCACATGGTTTACTTGTTATGAACCGTTTAGATATTTATTGTCATCTAGATCATTATCTTTAGTTGTTAATTTATTTGAAGTTTTAAAAATTAATGTTAATGAAAATAATTACTGACGATTTTCTCCAAACGGCTTGATTTAATAAAAATATTTTTTATGACAAATTTCCAGTGAATGTTTTTTGAAACAACCTGTATATATGTATTATATTTATCTACTTAAGCAAATACTCAAAAAAATTATCCTATCATGGACTGACTACTAGTATATTATTGACAAACCATTAATCTTCACTCTCATTTATTCAATATGTTAATTTCATTTACGCCAGACCAAATAATGAGTGCGGTCTTTGTGAATTTAATAAACTGTTTTTGTTTACAGTGGCTTATGGTGGTTTCGCTCGCCGTATTATACAACGTCATCTTCGTACTAGGTCGCGCCGTCTTTTGGGAATTGAACAACAGGCCTCAGATCACGTCGATGTGGTGGACATTGGACTATCTCTGTGATGTTATTTATATTGTTGATGCTCTAGTACACGCTCACGAAGGTAAAATAATTTAACTTCAGATCTGTTTTATTCCAAATTATTTAACTGTAAGCAGCAAATTTCAGTGCATCCATAACAAAATGCATAAGCAAATTTTGCAGTGTTGCCAAATACGTTGAAGGTGGAAATACCTGTTAAATGTATTAAACATTAAGATTCATATAAATTATGACATAAACATAAACTCTTATGGAATCGTTGAAAATCGGTTAAGACCACACAAACTAAAGGTTTAGCAGCCAAGACATTCATCTGAAGCCCATCACAGATCCAAGCCTAAGGAGAGTTCAACCTAAAGACATTGTCTATGATATTCAAACATTTCTTTACTGTTTATTGGTTGTAGATTATTCTTTTTCTTGTCATACAGTCTCCCTTTGGAGGATGGCAATTGACTACATTGCTGCTCTAAATATGCCAGGTAACGTATGCCCACACCATCCTCTTAAATTCTTCATCCAAGCGTTTTGGCGTCTCCCAACTGATCGTATGCTTGGGATATTTCCTTCGATTATTAATCTTAGTAATTCATATCTTGCACCTCTTACCATATGCTACCCAAGATAGAACGCCTTCCTTTTTGACATTAAACAAAAATTATTTTTATTGGTTTGGCTATGAACTTCGACCAAGTTCCAACTTTCGCAGCCATATACTAAGACAATAAATATGTCACAACTTATCATACGTAGCTTAAGTTGTAAACTAAAATCAGAACTAGTAAAGAGTTTTTTCACGCTAATAAATGTTCGTTGCCCAATTCTGGCCTTTATTTCTTTTTTGGGTCATATTGCTGGTTTACGGTGGTTCCAAGGTATCTAAAGGGGGATAGCTGTTCCACTAAAATTCTGTATATATAAAGGTTTACATCCCTATGTGTTTTTTAGAAGACTATTAGTAGCGTCGTCGAAATGTTTATTTGCAGGCTAAATTGTCCACAATATGTAATTTGGTCCATCATCCAACAAATGAAGTATAACTGTATCATCCGTTGATCTTTTATTTCTAAGGTCAAGTGCTTCACCAAATGTTGTTTCAATATATATTAAATAAATAAATAAAAGTTGTGATAGTAGGCAACCCTGACGAACTCCCTTATTTATTCTGCTTTTACACTACAATACTGTTCATCATTTATGTGTATATCTCAATTGTCAATACAGCTGGACTTTCTGTTAGTATACGGTGTTTAATATTATCAAAAGCTTTGCAAAAATCTATGAAACCGGTATTTACGTCAACATTCATATATCTGCAACGTAAGGGAATTCAAAACAAATAAGGCCACACCTAAATCCAAATTGGGTCTCGTCCACACAAAAATCACATTTTTTATTACTCTAGTATGAACTAGGATACTATACTCTCTTTGAGGTGTCATTCTTTTGTAAGCGGTCGTTACATCTCGGGTCTACAACTATCACTATATTGTTATTTGGGTTTCCTAAAATAAACGCGATTTTTTTAATGTTTGTGGATCATCTCCTTATTTTTTAAATTACATTAAATGATCCTGTTTCCCCTGTAGTTGTTCAATTTCTTCGCATTTCTCGGCGGACCATCTTTCTTTAACATGCCTGTGTTGCCTTAGTATTATTTTATACATTTGTGTATATTTGTCTTCATTTATCTTGTATTGTCTACTGTCATCTACCTATGTCAACATTTCTAAGGTAACACTGTTGTTTTGTCTTGTTGTTTTCTGTTTTAAGTGTGGTATCCGTGTTGGTCGGTTAGTCTCAATGCTTCTTAGAGATTTTGCTTGACTCTGAGCGAGTCTAGTTTTCTAATATCTATCTGGTTGCTTAGATTTCTGATGTTTTTATAACATTGGAATCTTAAGTCTATTACTAATGAACTGCGGTCACTATTAAGTTCTGTTCCGGGTATGTATTTACTTTTGTGAATACTACCTTTTTGTAGTAGTGTTTTAATAATATAAGATCGATTTGATTTCTTATGTTATTATGTTCTTTTTCTACTAGAGACTTCCAAGTATAAATTCTTCTCGGGTGTAATTTGGAAAAGGTATTGGTAATTACGAGTTCGTGTTCGATATAGAATTGTGCCTCTGGAATTCCTGTTTCAAGTTCGTATGTTCCGACTGTTTCTCCATCTGTGCCTGAACCGATTTTGGTTGCATAATTTTCCATAATATTCAATTTTTGAAATCTTCATAACCTGTTGGAAACATGCATAAAAAGATTTTACTTCACCGTCCAACTTCCAGAGTCGAGGTATATATTTCTAGAATATGCACCTTATATTTAAATTTGCAACAATATAAGTTCTTTTATATACACGGAACTATGAGCGATAATACAGGCAGATTCTTAAACAAACAAATACCATCAAGCAGTAAGTTTGAATATACAGCAATATCATTTTTGAGAATATTTATAGCCATTATAAAAAGGTATTTATCTCTTTATTCGTGCTAGTTCATAGTTTTTTACTTTACCAATTAATTACATGCTTTGTAGAAAAAAAATTTCTTACACTTAAATAACATTTCCTGACCCAAGCACACAAATATGTCACTGACGTCGTCCCATAAAATAATGAATTATGGAAATTGGTTTCAAGAAGAGTCAACATAAAGGGCAAATATTTACTTGAAGTAAATAGGTGTTCCTCTAGGAGCTACTGCACCACGACGGAATGTCTGTCAAGAAACGAAATGTATAATAAGTTTGCAAAATTATTTCTTTATCGGTATGTCAATATCGTCAGAAATGAAAACGAAACACGCCCATGTTTGCAATATTAGAAACTTCGTTCTCCTTCGATAAATCGAAAGAAATTTATGCGATTGGAATTTTCCCAGTAGGTTTTTGTTACCTTTTTTTCTAAAGGTAGCAGGGCGAGTTTTTACTGCTTTACCAGCTTATGTAAATATTAGCTAGTCATGTCTCTTGAGTGCTTCGTGTTGGCGTTTTAATGAGAATATTAATTATAACTACATCGTAACGAATTTTACTAAACAGATGACTATAAAATGTGTTGATGAGGATATAATAATTTGCCTTCAAAGCTGCAATAATTGTAAAAATACATCTTCATCAAATTTGGGTATATTTTTATAACGAACTTGATATTAATTATCTATCGGCGATTCTATTTTCATTTTGGTTTATATTTTTCATTGATTCCCTGGCTACACGTTGATTAAAATTCAAATACATTTCTATTTAGAAAAAGGTACACTAGATAGGTTAGGTTAGATTCAGTAGTTAATTTGTATACAGAATGTAAATAATTTGAGTGCGTATATTTTAGGTGAAGATAGTATATCACTAATATATATATATATATATATATATATATATATATATATATATTTATATTCACTTTGATTCAATTCACTTTTTAAAAAAAATTATTTATTAGGAAACATACAATATTAAAAGTGAACAATTAAAATAGTTAAAGTACTTGAATAACTTAATGCTATAAATGATATTATTTGAATGACAACACGAGAACGTTTCCAGTTGCTTTTATAACATTGCCAAAAGTGCTGATGCAAGTCAGCGTTTTTACTGGTTAAACGGACTCGTGTAGGTTTCCGGGAAGTTGTTTGCATATAATTCAAGATGTAATTTGATATCCCTGAGAAGTCACGTACGCTTTAAATTCCGTTGACTTCTCGACTGTGTGAACTAAGTGCTGATATATTTTGCATATAACAACTCCCCTTACATATCAAAAGTTGATGCTATAACATCAACTTTTAGGAACAGAACATAAAATAATATAAAATGATGTTTGAATGGTATGAATAATAAGTAATAAGTGTATAAAATATGAATAAAATAAAGTAATAGGTAAAAATCAAATTGATATTTGTAAAATAAAATCAAAATATGTTAAAATAAATGAGCAATAAAATAATACGAGTAATAATTAAATGCTTAACCTAAACATATCAAAATAAAATATAAAGTAAAAGAAAATGTAAATAAAAATAATGTGTAGAAAAATAAAAAGGTTAATGATATAAATCAATATTAAAAATGGTGTTTTTAGTGAACATAAAGTGTATACCTAAACTTGCGTCTCTAAGCTTTGTTCTGTTTTCAAAACAGGCCTAAGCTTGGGGAAGAATTTGAGTCTTGACTGAGGCACTGAAGTCTGGTCAGGATTGCAGTCCTTTGGAGGTTTTACCATCCTCTTTTTGACAGCTTGGAAGGTGATGAGTGCTGCTATGATCATGAGAGCAGCTATGGTTGTATAGGTAAACCAAGAGATATTTTTGGTTACAAACGGCTGGTTTATGAGACCATCGAGGTCTCTGGAATATTGTTCCAATTTGTGATTTGCTACGTCTAATTCTTCTACGTTAAGCGTGTTCAGCTTCAGGGGCTGAAGTTCAGGAATTTTAATTTTTTCTGGCACTGCGTCGCAACAGTTGAACGGCACTGTTACTGGTTGGAAGGTTTCTAGAACATCGGTTTGTTTACCAGATTCGGCTTGAACTTTTGTAATTCCTATAAACGCACTACACTCTGATTGAAGAGTCAATATGGAGTTGAGGGAGATTGTAACAGTTTTTGGTTTGTTTGAGCGCAATTCACTGTAACACTTATGGGTTCAGAAGTAATTATGAGCCATGTATTGGGTTCTAGTTTTTGAACGTTGAATCCTTGAGTGAATATTAGTGAGCTTTTACAGTTGTCGGGTACCTTCTGGACATTCTTTAGAAGTTGAGCTTCACATAACGCGTTTGTGTCAATAGGATATGCGTAAAGTTCAGAACACAGTTTCTTACGAGTGGATAACGGTTTACACGCACTTAAGTCTTTGATCGGAATAAACATTAAAGAATCATCATTCTTTGCAAGATATTTTTGAGTGAAGGATAGCATATGATGTAAACCTGTTCTTTCATCGTATATAGGGATAGGATATAAATGAAAGACTGTGTAAGGATGTTGTTCGACTAAAGGGATTCTTAACACAAATATAAGATCGGTATATGTTTGAAATGCCTCTAGTTCAATGATTTCTAGATATTGTGCGATGCTCGAGTACTTTACAGCCAATGGAAGGTTACTTTTGACTAAATTTTGCGATACTTCCTGTAATGAGGTAATAAGATGTTCTGGTGTTAAATTGAAGAGTGAATTATTTTCAGACGCGCGAATGTGATAGAATTTAAAACATCATTTAAATTATCTTCTAAGTAGAGATAATTCTCCATAAGTTTTTCACACATTTCAAGTAGTGCGAGTTTTGATTCGACGTAGGCGACCTTATCATTAATTTTTCCGATAGTGTTTTCCAGCTTTATCATGTTATCGTTAAAAAGTTTCTCGTCAATTCTAAGATTTTGAATAGTTTCGTTGAAGTTTTTAATTACGGATGTGGTGACACTTATTTGGTTTTTTTGTAAGTTCTCAATTTGAAGTTGGCCTTGATTTAGGCGATTTATGCTTTCGGTAAAGTATTTTCCGTCGGCGGCGTCTAAATTGCCGGTGATTGCCTTAAAAAGGGTACCTGCCCCATCAAGTATACCTCGTTTGTGTCTTTTAGTGTCCATGTGAATGTCAGTAAATTTTTGTTGGATTGAGTTAGAAATTTGATTGAGAAGGTTAATGTGGGTTTGTACGTCTGCGCGAAAGTAGTTCATAGCAAAAGAATTGAAGTTAACAGTTTTTACAAGAGTTTGTAATATTCTGTTATTTGTTGTAAATACTTGTTCTAGTGTAGAAATGTTTCTGTGTACTAAAAGTGTCCATTTATCATTGGATACAGTTATTTCTGCTTCGTTATGGAAGTAGATACCTAAAGTATTGTTTATTGGTTGTATTTGAAATTGGGGTACTGCTGACCCGAACAGCAGGCAAAACCTGAAACAGAAATTAACTTTCTGAGAACGGTTTCATTCGGTCGAAATTTACTTTTGATTTTTGGTTAGTTTTAGGGTTTAGTACTGTTGCGGAGTTTCTGTGAATCTCCAGGATTTCGAAAGGACCATTGAATTTATTTTGGAGTTTGTCCTTGATCTGGGATTCTTTAATATAGACTTTATCGCCTATTTGATAGTTAGGGAGATTTTCAGAAACGTGTTCATCAAATCTGACTTTCGCTTTATGTTTTTGGATTTCCGTTCTTTCGCGAGCAATTTTATAATAGTGAGAGATACGATTATTGAGATCTCTGATGTACTTCCTACTCGAAGTATGTCCATAAACAAGTTCGTAAGGGGTGAATCCATGAGTTTTGTTTACAGAATTGTTATATGCAATGATTGCATAAGGGAGGATGTTAAAAGGGTGTTCGTCAGGATTTTCTAGTTTATGGATTCTAATCATCTCTAATAAGGTCGAGTGGAATCGTTCTAATGAACCATTTGACTGGGGATGTCCCACACTAGAATAAGATAGTTTGATGTCAAATAGTTTACACAAGTCTCTCATTAGTGTGTTGTCGAATTCCCTGCCATAATCACAATGTATCCGTAATGGAGTACCGAAGTGTTGGAAATAAAGTAGTAAGGTACTAACAACGGTTTTTGCGGATTTGTCGGTTATGGGGTAGGCCTGAGAGAATTTTGTTAGTTCGTCCCGGATAGTTAATGCGTAGTTTTTTGTCGGGACTTCTAGAATATCGATGTTGACGCGTTCAAAGGGTGTCCGTGGGGTTTCAGTAATGACAAGTGGGCTGTCGAGATTTTTCCGGTAAACTTTTGCTCTCTGGCAAGATTGACAGTTTTTGATAAAATTGTCAACGTCCTTAGTCAGTCCTTGCCAATTGTATTTTTCTTTTATTCTGCGGATAGTTTCATTGATACCTCGGTGTATATTATTTTTGCCGTTATGGAATTGGTCGAGGATGATGGGTATTTGGTCTTTCTCAACCGTTTGGACGATATTTTGGCAAACTTTCCATTTGATATCGATTTCGGAAAAGATAAACGAAAGCATTTCCAAAATGGGCAGTTCAATGTTATTCTCAACACAGAATACTTCATTTTCAGTAAAAACACATCTCTACTATTATACAGAGATGCGAAAAGAATCTCGTTGACTATTTCTGGGTCAGAACGGAGAGGGACGATGTAATAGCGTCTTTTTCTGACACTTTTGCTTGCAAAGACATTTACTCTAGGGGTACGGAAATCAGCATTTTCCTCAAAAATGTCTTCGATGATGTCATGGTGAAAATTTTTCATGAGAGAGCCTTGGGGAAATACTAGGATGTTTTTTTTCCTCGGTCTAGGAGTTGGCAATTAGAAAATTGAATTTTGTCGTAATCTATGAGAGAGACGGTTTGATATCCCTCGACAAAAGTTTTAAATTCTTCGGAGATTTGTTGGAGATTAATAGGACTTCTCGTATGGGGTTCTTGTGAGTCATCGTCAGTTTCGTTTGTTGGGAGTACTGTAAATGGTGTTAGATGATTGTTTGCTTGAAATGATATGTATTCATTAAAGTTGTTAACTTTAATGCGAGAGAGCGCGTCGCGTTTTTATTTACTTTGCCGGGTTTGTAAATTATTTGATAGTCGTACTCCTCGAGCTTAAGGCGCCATCTTGCAAGTCTACTTCCAGGATCCTTTATAGAAAACAGCCAAGTTAACGGGCGGTGATCGGTCAGAAGTAAAAACTTACGACCAAAAATTATCGGACGAAAGTGCTTAACCGCCCACACTATTGCAAGGAGTTCTCGTTCTATGGTTGAATACTTAGTTTCAGCATTGCAGAGAGTTCTGGAGGCATAGGCTACGGGTAAATCTTTACCTACGGGGCCTTGAGAGAGCACTGCGCCGATAGCAAATGAACTGGCGTCGGTTGTAAGAATAAATGGCTCTTCAAAATTAGGGTATATGAGTATGGGAGTAGAAGTAAGGGCTCTTTTTAATTCGTCAAAAGATTTGACACATTCTGAATCAAACTGGAAAGGTGTGTCTTTTTGAAGTAATTTTGTCAAAGGTTTTAAAATCTTGGCGAAATTGGGGATGAATCGCCTGTAATACCAGCTAACCCAAGAAGGACTTGATATCTTTTGGGTTTTTGGTTGGGGAAAATTTAAGATACAATCTACCTTTGAGGGGTTAGGCTTCACGCCTTCGGGAGTTATAAGGTGGCCAAGATACGCGACCTCTTTGCGAAGAAACTCGCATTTGTCGGGTTGGATTTATAGATTGGCTTTTCGCAATCGTTTGAAAACTTCAGAAAGTCGGGCTATGTGCTCATGTATAGTCGGGGAATAAACGATAATGTCGTCCATATAGACTAAACATCTCTCGTTTTGAACACCTAAAAGAATATTATCCATTACCCTTTGGAAGGTGGATGGAGCGTTTTTAAGACCGAAGGGCATTCTAACAAATTCGAAATGGCCATTATCAACTGTGAATGCTGTTTTTTGGATGTCTTTAGTATCGATTTCGATTTGGTGAACCCGGAAGCTAAGTCGAGGGTGGTGAAGTATTGGCATTTGCCAAGTTGGTCAAGTAAATCCGAAATGTTCGGTAGGGGATATTTGTCGTCAACAGTAAGTTCATTTAATTTACGATAATCGACGACGACACGCCATTTTTGGGTACCAGATGCGTCTAGTTTTTTGGGACTACCCAAACCGGGGATGACCATGGCGAATTAGACGGACGTATAATGCCTTGGTCAAGCATCTTTGATATCTGACTTTTTACCTCTTGTTTGTGTATTTGTGGGTACCGATATGACTTTGTGAAAGAGTGTTTTGCGTTATTAGTGTCTATCGAATGTTTGATTTCGTTTGTAAAGGTCAGTTGGTCACCTTCTAAATAGAATATGTCGGAATATTCGAGGCAAAGTTGAGAAATAAGTTCGGCTTCCTCCTCGTTCAGATGTTCTAACCGAAGTTGTTCCATAATTGTAGTTTGTCTATCAGGCTGGTCAAGTTTTGAGGTAATTTTCAGAAAGAATGTTTACGGAAAAATTGTTTATCGGTTCGAGTTCCAATTGTCGAAATTAACAGTCTTGGGGATAGCATTTGCATTTAAACTGAAGTAAGGAATTCGCCTTTTTCATTAATTTTAACAAGGCACGGGGAAGATAAACTTTTTCTATTTCGGCAGATGATAGGAAAGCATCAGTATTTTTGAGGTTACATTTTAATTTGCATATTTGTTCTGTTCGGGGTTCTAAACAGATTGTATTTGGTTTTTGAACCGGGGGGACAGTTTTTTTGCAGTTTTTGAGTTGGAGGTTTCTGAGTACGCATGACAGTATCATCCGTAAACTTTGTACAGAGGTAAAGTTTTAAAATTAGTGACAAGTTGTTTCTGTTAAGTCTATAACGCAGTTATAGTGTTCAAGGAAATCTGAACCCAGTATCCGTCAATTCAATGTCGATGTTGCAAATATATACCTTGTGTGGGTCGGCGACATTCTGAAGGTACAGGTGGATTCGTTGATTAAGATTTTCTGATCGGTGAATTCCTTGGATGACTAAGTTTTCGGGAAAATCGTTTTTGTTTGAAGCGTTGGCAGTTTTCAGGTTTAAAAATTGAAGTCCTTTCCCGTATCGATAAGAATTTATAGGTGTTTGAAGAGTCAGTAATATAATAAAGATTCTTTGAGTTGACGGAAAGAAGGGGTCTTACAGAAAGTTCTGTTCTGGGAAGTTGACATTGGGGCTGAAGTCGTCCAGATTCATTGTCTGAATTGGGTTTGAATTTCTGAAATTTCTTGGTCTGGGGTTCTGACTGAGTGGGGGTCAAATGAAAATTTAATTGAGAAGAATCAGGTTCGTCTGAATAAAATTGTTCAGGTTGTTCAGTGTCGAAATATTCTGGTTCACAATTTTGTTCGAAATCGTTAGGGTAATATTCTTGTATGTTTCCGTACTCATTGGTTAAAGGGTAG